>MU225391.1:86404-114418 GCA_018584345.1 Thuja plicata
CATGGAGGTTTATGGTTTCTAAAGTCCATGCTTTCATATTTACATACTTGCTACATTTGAATTACAATTGCATATCTATTCAATATCATAGCTTCACTATTAGATTCAATTATACTACTTGTTAGCTCTCCATACTTTATTGATTTCAAGGTTAATTCCTAAATTGGGGTTTGACTAAGGCAAACTCCTCCCCAACAACAAACAAACATTTTTCTTGTAGGTACAGGTTTGGGACTGTAGATCCGAGGCTAGATATGGATACCCTTTTCGGTTTTCTTTCAGACTGTGCGAATAGGGACACTTTCAGAGTTGAGCAGATTGAGTTGGAAAAAGTGGTATAGGGTTGACCTTTTTCATAAGACAACATTAGAACAGAAAAATATTTCTGGGTTTTGTCCGTCTCTATGTTCCGGTTTGGTATCAACTATCAGCATCTCCAGAAACAGTGTACAGATCTCAGAAAATAGCAATCTTTGATATGCCATTTTGGAAGGTTGGTACTTTCTCCTATTATTTTCAATTACTATCATTAATCATATTAATCTATCAATTTACAGAATTTAAGATCCCCTTTCTTGGTCTCTTTCCAAATAGTGGATTCATTTGTGTATTAACCCTTTGGGTTTGATCAAAATTGGATCTCCTATTTGTGTATTTGAGGGTGAAAGAAAGGAGCATCTTATCTTCCCTTAATCCCAATCACAATTGCAATATACAATCAACACAAATAACAATTAACAATTCAAATCTCCCCATTAACCAAAAATTTTTCATCTTTACATCTCCTAAAACCCATTTTTCTCCTTTACATTTTGGTAACAATCTATTTTTTATGTTACACCTTAATCCTTTTAGTAACCAATTGTATTACTGACCATATGTGTTTTTCTATCTTTATTTATGTTATATCAAATCATAAACTTAATAAGCATGTAAACATTCATGAAATGTATTGACACATGACACAAGATTTGGTAATGCACAAAACCCCTGTTAGAAGGTAAAAACTGCGGTGGGGATAAAACCCACAAAACTTCACTATCTGCAGAATAGAAGGGGCAGGTTAAGGCTTACAATTTTGATCACTTCTGATGGTTTACCTTGTTATGAGTATTATGTGGAGACTAGCTAAGGTCTACTCTTTTAAGAGCTTTAGCAACACTGTTTAGTGTGCACTTGGTTAAGAGATTTACAAAGCATTGCTAAATCCACCTTTCTGAGGAACGATTTCTTCTATTCGCTACACTTATTAGAATGTAGTCAAAAATATTCATTGACCTGAGTATGTGCAATCTACTATTTTTTATTACAAATCCATTAAGTATTACATGTACAAGTATCACCTATTCTATTGCTCAATAGCCTTGAATCTGGTTCTTGATAACCTAATTTATCTTTTGTTGTTCTTCTACTTTAAACTCTTAGTCCAATCCATAGATGTGCTCCTCAGCTATAATCATCATCACACATATGTTCTGATTGATTAAATATCTGTTTATACAATGAATTTGACCTAGAATGAGTTTCATGTATAACAATGATAACTCTATGATCAAAGGTTTACAACTTGACCTTGATCTCCTAGTTTGCATGTTTCTAATCAGTTAGACTGATTAAAACAATTACAATTCCATTGCTTGTCCCTTAAGAAATGGATTTAAAGCTAATTAAAAATATAAATATAAAACACGAGTGTTTTATCTGACATGGAATTCAGATCCACATTTCTCAAGATTTAACTGCCTCTCGGTAGAATGGTACTTAGGTTGCTCTATAGTCTGTCGGGTTCCTCTCTCATCTATTTTTTTGGGTTACACTATATTATGCTTGTCAGGTTCCTCTATCGGGTTGCAGTGTCAGGTTCCTCTTGTAACATTTTTCAATTTGTACTATGTTGTCGGGTTCCCTTGAACTTATTTCTCAGTTTGCACTTATCCTGACTTTCGGTGTTGGTGTTATCGACGGTTTCAAAATTGTTTTCCTTTGCATACTAATGACAAAAATATGTCTTCATAAATCATGTCTATAAGAGAGACAAGCTAATTCATTATGAATGAGTGGGTGACTAGAAAAGAAGATGCTAAAGAGAATACTGGTGAAGAAGACTTCATACAGTCCTAATCAAACAAGCTAAAGAACAGAGCTAAAGATTTCTCTAGACACCGAGAAATAGATAAGCACATCATCACCAAGAAGAAAGAAGTGGAGCTAAGGAATAGACAAGATCAATAGACCAGAAAGGTATTATGAGCTTACAATAGATCTAAACATATGCAAGTCTAAGTTGTATTTATGAACGGATCATTTATTGTTTCAATTTAACTATTGGATCAGAAAGTCTCTTAACAGACTAGGATTCAGTTATCATTTATATATTGAGATACATCCCAAGGAGAATCAAAAAGTTTCTCATGAAGATAACATAGTGAAATGCTAGATATCAAGTGAAAAACTATTATATTAAATCCTCTAATAAGGTCACACTTAACAATGTGTTTGTAACCTTTAACAGGGTTGGCTCTTCATCGAGCTCACTTCAAAAGAGTGAAAAATTTTGGTTACCGGTCCCAAGTGGTTTTCCCTTAACAAGGTTTCCACATAAAAAATACATGTGTCAAATGTGTATATGGTTCATTACTTTAATGTTTTTCTTTACACATTACTAAAACGGGATTGAATAGTAAACACTAACTTATTTACTATATTTCGGTAAAGGCTAGACTGCTATTCGGTAAAGCTTAAGAATAAGGTTTAACTATGGACTCTGATTAGTAGTTATTTGATAAGATAATTTAAAGGCATGCATCTTGTAGGAATAAAGATAACTTAAGGTTTATATTTGAGATATAAATTTTTGGTTGGTTTATGGGATTAATTTTTAAGGTCACTGATTCACCCCCCCCCCCCCTCNACTGATTCCCCCCCCCCCCCCCTCTCAGTTATTCTAACAATTGGTATTAGAGCTTGTGTGCTTAGAAGGAAGGTTTCAATACCTAAGCAAAAGATCACAAGATGAGAAGAAGGGATGTGCCTAAGTTGAACAAAGATAAATTTGCATCATGGAAAAGCAGGATAAGACTCCACCTATCAGGTATTGGAAATGATGTTACTCAATACTTGCATATTGAACATGTGTTGCCTACAGGACCTCACACACTTGATCAATTAAGAGAAAAGCATGAACACAATTATATGATGATAGAACTTTCTTCCTCACTCTCTGATGCTAAATTTTAATATGTCAAAACATGCACCACTACAAAGAAAATGTAGGACAAATTGAAGCTAGTACATGGAGGACATGCAAATGTGCTAAGAGCTAAGGCAAAAATCCTAAGAAGTAAATTTGATGACCTAAGAATGAAAGGAGAAAAAATCACTCAGTATAGATGTAGAATAAAATAGGTAGTCAATGCTCTTTGAGGAGTTGGAGGTGTACTTGAAGAAGAAATAGTGGTAAGTAAAATCCTAAGAGCCTTACTTCCTATTTATGTTATTAGAGTATCTTCTATATAAGAAATGAGAGCATTAGAAAATAACAATGTCACTCTAGAGAGTTTGGTTGGTAGACTTATTTCATTTGAGATGAATAACTTTGACAATAGTGTCTTACCATCTATTGAGTCTGCATTCAAATGTTCTTTTAAAATAAGTAAGTCAAGTCATAAAAACACTATGAGAAATGATAGTGAAAGTGATAGTGATGACCAAGAACTTGATGAGATTGAAGCACTAATGGCTAGAAGATTGCAGAGAGGCAAAGGTAGATACAAAGGTAAATTACCATTGGTATGTTTTAATTGTAAATAGATTGGACACTTTTCTGCTAGATGTCCTAACAAAAGAAAAGAAGACAGAAGCAATGACAGATCATATGAAAAGAAGTTTGACAGAATTGATGACACAGATTACCGAAGCAACCAAAATCTGACAGAAGAGATACTCAAGACTACAAGGACAAAGGGAAGAAATATTGTTACCTGGCTGAGAAAAAAATTGAGAATAATAACACTTAATCTAATAAAGATATTGAGGTGGTATTTATTGCTATGAAGTATGAGTCAAACAAAGAGGAAAGGTACGTTGAGACTACACTCATATCTAAGGTTAGTAAAAATTATGTCTGGATTATTGATAGTGGTTGCACTCACCACATGACTGGAGATAAAGAAAATTTTGAAACTTTTGGGTATTATAATGGTAGATCAGTAAGAATGGGTAATGACTCACCCTATCTGATTAAAGGCAAAGTAACCATAATGTTAAACAATCTGATCAGATGTGAAAATGTATATTTGGTAAAAGGACTTAACTATAATCTATTGAGTGTTTCACAGCTAAATAACATAGGTCACCGTGTTGCATTTGAGAATAAAAAGGCAAAGATCTTTAATGAATCATAAAGGTTGATCGGAACTGGTGAACAGACAAAAGGTAACCTATTCTATCTTGATGATATAAACACCACTTGTTTAATGGCTAGAAACAAAGACATATGGTTATAGCATAAAAGGTTATGTAATGTAAATTTTTACAACATGGTTAGGATAAGCAATAAAAGGAAAGTAAGAGCCTATCAAAGCCTGACCATGTCATGTGTAAGAATTATCAAAAAGGTAAAATGACAAAGTCTAGTTTCAAGAGAAAAACTTATACATCTAATGTCATTCTAGAATTAGTCCATATTGATCTATGTGGGCCCATAAGAACAAAGAGTTACTATGGCGATAGATACTTCATTTTCTTTGTTGATGATTATTCTAGAATGACGATAGTTATGTTCTTAAAAGATAAATCAGAAGCATTCAAGATGTTTAAATAGTATAAAGCTACTGTAGACAAACAAAGTGGTAAGGAACTGAAATGCTTAAGATCAAATTGAGGAGAAGAATTTATTTCTGATGAATTCACTAAGTTTTGTAATGAGCATGGAATTCAAAGCCATGTTTCTGCACCAAGAACACCACAGCAAAATGGGATTGTTGAAAGAAGGAACAGATGCATTGTTGATTGTGCAACAACACTGATGATTGAGAAAGGCATCACTCAAACATTCTAGAGGGAAGCTGTCAGTACTTCTATCTACACATTGAACAAAGTTAATTGAAGAAAGACACAAATAAGACACCCTATGAGCTATGGTATAGATACACACCCAATGTAAGTTACTTCAGAATTTTTGGAAATCAATGTTATATTTGGAAAGATGATAGAAATGGAAAGCTTGACTTCAAAGGTGAAGAAGGAATATTTTTAGGATATTCTACCAAAATTAAGGCTTATAAATGTCTTAACAAGTCCTCTAACAAAATAATTGAAAGTGCAAATGTCAGAGTAGATGAATTTGCAGAGAAAAATGACAAGGAAAGAAGAAAAGAACTGGAAGACTACAACAGGATTTTCTATAGTGAAGAACCTAAAACTGTACTCGAGCAATAGTGAATCGCTCCCGAGCAACAGAAAAATGCACTTGAGCATCATGCTGCAAACACCAAAAATCAGGAAATTGCTCAAAATGATGCTCCGAGCGATGAAGCTCAAAATGAAGGTTAAGATGATGAACAAAGAGTTGAATGAATACTTGTCAATTATGTCAGAAGACACCATCCATATAACCAAATCATAGGAGACAAGAAGGCTGGAATGAGAAAAAGAAGTCATTGAACACTAGATGTTTAATTTTTGATTTTGAGCCTAAATCTGTTACTATTGCACTTGAAAACGGAGAATGGGTCAGTGCTATGAATGAAGAGATAGAACATATTGAGAAGAACTGAACATGGACATTGGTACCTAGACCAAATAACAAGAATGTCATTGGTATGAAATGGATATTCAGAAACAAGTCGAATGAGAATGGAGAAGTCACAAGGAACAAAGCAAGATTAGTATGCAAGGGGTATACACAAGAAGAAGGTATTAACTATGGAGAAACCTTTGCACCCGTTGCTAGACAAGAAGGAGTCATAATTCTACTTGCTTATGTTTCATACAAAGGATTCAAGGTATACCAAATGGATGTCAAGTTTGCATTCCTAAATGGAATGCTAGAAGAAGAGGTATGCATTGAACAACCAGAAGGATTTGTTTATCCTAGAAAAAGAAACATGGTTTGTAGACTACACAAATCCTTGTATGGATTGAAACAAGCACCTAGAGCATGGTATGAAAGACTTCACTCCTATCTCATAAGTATTGGATTTGTAAGAACAAGTAAAAATAGTAATCTGTATTTAAAAGAAGATATTGATGATAACATTTTGATTGTTCAAATATTTGTTGATGATATCATATTTGGGGGTAATGATATATTATGTAAATCTTTTGCTAATGAAATGAGAAAAGAGTTTGAGATTTCAATATTTGGGGAGATCAAATTCTTTCTTGGTCTACAAATTCTTCAACAGGATGCAGGCATCTATATCACACAATCTAAATACATCAAGGAAGTGTTGAAGATCTTCAAGATGGAAGACTCCAAGCCAATTGGAACACCTATGGAAACTAGATGTAAGATGAAAAAGGAAGATAAGTCAAATGAGGTAAATCAAACCCTATATAGATCTATGATTGGAAAACTCGTGTATGTTGTTCATACTAGACCAGATATAGCACATGCAATTGGAATAGTTTCAACATTCTTTGCTAATCCCAAGGAATCACACATGGTTGATGTCAAGAGAATTTTGAGATATCTAAAGAATACCGAAGACTATGGCTTATGGTATAAAAGAGAAGGCAAATTTGAGCTTCAATTTTATACAAATGTTGATTGGGCTGGAAACTTAGATGACAAAAAGTGCATAACAGGAGGAGCATTCTTCATGGGTGAAAGAATTGGCACATGGATAAGTAAGAAGAAAGGATGCATCTCACAATCTACTGCAGAAGCATAATATGTGGCTACTGCTGCAAATTGATCTAACATTACATCGATCAAAAAATTACTGGAAGGTATGGATATGAAAATTCTTGAACCAGTGATTATCTATTGTGATAATACCAGTGTAATAAACATATCAAAGAGCCCTGTCATGCATGCTAAGACAAAGCATATTGCTATAAATTATCATTACTTAAGAGAACAAGTGCAAGAGAAAGAGGTGATACTTGAATATGTTCAATCCAATGAACAATTAGCAGACATATTCACAAAGCCATTTCCTAAAGATACATTTGAGTACCTGAGAAAGAGACTAGGGTTTTGACTCTTGTCTATTAGTCACTAGGCTAACTAGAAGGCTGCATCAGCCTACACATAATCAAAAGATAATTCATGTTGATGCAAGAAAAGAGATGGACTGCAAAGATACATCTATACACATTTTGGTAATTATCTGCACCGAACACCAAAGTCATTGTACTATTGATAGAAAGGGAAATTCAAGGAGTATATTATAAAAAGGAGGAAGGATATAGTTTGGCATTGTTGTTAAAGGGAGAGATGACTTGAGAGATTATATATCCATATGAAATATCCATCATAATCATCCAAAGGGAGAAAATTTATCCTAAGGGAGAGATGACTCAAAAGAAAAAGAGATGATCAACGAGAGGAACAGTCAAAGGGAGAGAAAACATCAAAGAAGAGATTCTACAACACAGGGAGAGATAGAATCAGAATTTGCTACATCTATCTAGTAAAGGGAATGAAGATTTAAGAAAGTACTCTGCTAGAAACAAATCTAAGCTAGAAGAGCTTACCAAGAGCCAGACATTTGTATTGGTTATAGAACAATAATTTTGGTAGATTGATGAACTATAACTGATATATTTCATATTATATTAGTAATAATGTAGTGTTTTTCCATCAATGCCAAAGGGAGATATTGATGAACTATAACTGATTGAATGTTTGAAGATGTTAAGTTGATGATCACCGAGCTACAGAAAGTTAATGCAAGACATTAAATCAGTTAATGTATTGTATTGTCATTGATGTCAACTTGATATAATCATATTGGTTATATATATACATAGTGTCAAAGAATTCAAAGAACCAAAGAGATAAAGGTTATGTTATCAGTAATGTTTAAAAGTTCAGTATACACCAAGTGACAAAAAACACCGATGGACAGTGCACCTCGACGGATAGAGAACACCGAGAGAAGAGTCACAGTGATACCCGAGCAAGTGATACCCGAGAAAGATACCCGGTCAAGCATTACTAAGTAGAAACAAAGAGATACCTGAGAAGAACTGAATGTCATAGTGGTTCTCGAAGAATAGACAACCACGAAGGATAGAGATGCCCAAGGAAAACTAAATTCAAGACTGAGAAAACAAGGAGTTAAACATCGATAAGAACTTAATTTTAGAAATGACAAAAGACTTAGCTGGTGGGAGATAAGTATGGATTTAACTGGTTGATTACATTGTTTTCATCGACAACTTAAAAGGCACATATAAGTAGAGATTTAAAGCTAGTTTTATTCCAGTTATCAAGGAGAAATATATGGCATAAAACTAAAACAAGCTTTAAAGAAAGAATGGCGAGAATTGCAGATCACACCACGAACAAGAAAGTCAAGGACCTAGAAATGGTAAAATCATGTCTATAAGAGAGACAAGCTAATTCATTATAAATTATTTGGTGATTAGAAAAGAAGATGCTGAAGAGAATACTGGTGAAGAAGACTTCATACAGTCTTGATCAAACAAGCTAAAGAATAGAGATTTTTGTAGACACCGAGCAACATAGAAGCACATCATCATCGAGAAGAAAGAAGTGGAGCAAAGGAACATACAAGAGCAATAGATCAGAAAGGTATTATGAGCTTACAATAGATCTGAACATCTGCAAGTCTAAGTTATATTTATGAATAGACCATTTACTATTTTAGTTTAACCATTGGATCAGAAAGTCTCTTAAATGAGTAGGATTTAATTATCCTTTATACATTGAGATACGTCCCAAGGAGTATCAAAAAGTTTCTCATGAAGATAGCATAGTGAAATTCTAGATATCAAGTGAAAAACTATTATATTAAATCCTCTAACAAGGTCGCACTTAGCAGCGTGTTTGTAACCTTTAATAGGGTTGGCTCTTCACCAAGCTCACTTCAGAAGAGTGAAAATTTTGGGTTACCGGTCCCAAGTGGTTTTTCCATTAACAGGGTTTCCACGATAAAAATCCATGTGTCAAATGTGTATATGGTTCATTACTTTGATGTTTTTCTTTACACATTACTAAAAAAGGATTGATCGGTAAGCACTAAGTTATTTATTATATTTTGGTAAAGGCTAGACTGATATTCGGTAAAGCTTAAGAATAAGGTTTAACTGTGGACTCCAAGAAGTAGTTATTTGATAGGATAATTTAAAGGCATATATCTTCTAGGACTAAAGATAACTTTAGGTTTATATTTGAGATATATAGTTTTAGCTATTTTATTGGATTAATGTTTGAAGCCATTGATTCACCACCCCCCACCTTCTCAGTTATTCTAACACCTTCTCCATTCACCATTGTAATATGATGAACCATAATACATTACATTAATCTCCTAGTGGTTTATTTTGAATTGTTTCTATGTTTAGATCGCACATGTACATTTTTAACAATAAATAGGCGTAGATTTTGTCCATGACTATTGGAGGGTTGTATCATGTATTTTTACCCCCAAAATTGAAACACGTCGTACACTCTAGGTAGTTTTTTATCACTAAACCAAGTGTAATGTATTCAAAAAACAAATGTCTTCGTGTAAATTGATCTCAAACTCAAGGAAAATTCATCATTTCCATCATATTCATTCTCATAGGGTATGTAGTTGACCTTTCCCATGTCTTTAAGAAAGTTATGCATCTTTAAAATGACTCTTATTTTGTTACTTGTTTTCATCAACTCTTCATCGTCCGAGATGGTATATTGGCACATATTTTTGTTGAATGTATCATCTAATTAATTATCATTGCCCTCTAGGTTGGAAGTTAGTAATCCAAAAATTTAAACCAAGAACATTTTCCTACAAGTATCCATTAAGAAAAAAATTAGTTGTTTAATTAATATAGAACAATGTTTAAACAAAGTATACATGTTATTTATATCAATTTGGAAAATTTCTTACCTCAATTCCTATTGGATTTGAATCAACTATAGGAGGCATACTACCAACTAGAATCTCGTTATATATGTAATGTATTTATGCAATTTCTCATTTGAATTGTTTCTTTCCACGATATACAAAACATCCACAAAGAACAATTTTATCAAAGTATTCATCCCATGTATTATAGTCTTGACCAACCTCTTCTTTAGTGAAATCAATTGTTGTGTTAGTAAAATCTATTCTCATGTCCTCTTCCAACCACTATCATTTACATGATTTAATAATTTTAGGTCTACATCCACATACATAACTTTTAGTTTTGCTTGTTGAACGCTCAGGCTCTGCATTTTCTCCAATCTCCATCTAAAAATCAACAACATGCATTAATTTATGTCAATATTGGATAATACATTATAAATTTCAAGAGTACTATAAAAAAAGATGGATGTATCACAAAATTCCATCAGATCATTTATTCGTAAGTCAAAATTTGAGTACCTGATGTCCCACTTCATATATTGTGACCTCATTTGATATGAAACAATTTTTTGCCCTGGTTTTTTCTAGCTCATATATGTTGGTCCACTGAGAGGGGGCGTGAATCAGAAAAAATCAAACTTAAATACTTGAAAATTAGCTCACTAATTCACTCGGTGGAACTGAATTCAGTAATGATCGACTCACCAAATAACTTAAATAACCATACATCTCAAAATATGCAAATCAATCATCCAAACTTAGTTAACACTAGATTTATTGAGGAACCCCAATAAGGGAAAAACCTCTATGGGAATTTTGACCCACAATAAAAATGTACCCTTCTAAAGTACGCTCGCTTAAGAACTTATCATGTTAAAGATTACAAACACATTTGCTAGATGTGACCCTATTAAGGGATTTACCTCAAATCTATTAAGATCTACACCCTATCAGGAGTGGCCTTGTTAGAGGTCTTTAAACACTCTTTTGGAATGCCACCTACTTCTAGGATTTACAAATAGGATTGTTAAATCCACTCAGTTAAGAGATTTTTCTCTGTTACAAATGCAAATAAGCAATAGTAAAACGTTGAACTATAAATATAGAAACTACCTTTTCTTGGGTCAGATCCTTTATGCTCACATGAATACTAGCATCACATACTCCATTTGTCTATTCTCTAGACTGTATATTATTCTTTTTCTGCTTCTTTTCTCTGCTCGATAACTCTGTTATTTTGCTTCTCAATTCAACTTGCCAGCATCTCTTCTCTGTTTAGTTCTCATCCACTATATAGACAAATTTTTTCCTCTTAATATCCTTAGGTTTTCCAATCATTTTCTCTCAGTCATTCGATCATATTCTTCACAAATTTCAACTCGGTAAACCGTTTAACTTTTACCTCGCAACTTGAACTTTTTCTTGGAACTCTATAATTAGGTTTAACCGCTTAATCTTTGCCTTAGATCTTCTCATTGCATTTTCTCGCTCGTAGATCTTCTAAATAAATTCCTTTAATCCTTGTCAATTTTAAATGTAATTTTACACAAATGTAATAATAACAAACAGGGAATATTAATTAAATAGTATAATCATTTAATTAATTGTAAAGATACATGGAATAATTAAATAATTATTATTATTATTTATTTTATAGAATAATTAGTGATGATGGTTAATTAGACGTTTAATAATTAAATAATTGATTAAAATTACTTAATTACTAGGAAGAAATTATGAATTCAAATTTAAAATATAGTAGAAGAACACAAATTAATTAAACAATAAATATTGTTTAATAATTTAAGAAGAATGTTAGTAAAACTATTGTGTATGAGCAATAGGTCATTTGTAGGTGTCTACAACTTCAAGCATTCTTTATATTTAAAGATTGTGGAGCAACAAGTTACAAAAATCTTTATGCAAGCATGTTTTCATGATTAAACTAATTTTATATCTTGTCTTGTTATGGTAAATTACATCAACAAATATTGTGATCACATTCAAAGATCATTTCATAATCAAGATTGAGGTATAACTTTTGATTACATTCAAAGAGTATTTCATCATCAAGCTTGAGATGTAACATTCATTGCTCTACTTTAAATATTTCAATTCTATTACCTTTCAATTAAATTCAAGGTTAATTCCAACACTAAAGTTTTACCTATGAAACCCCTATCAACCCAACAATTTATCTCCTTTGTATGTGTTGATCATAGGATCTAAAGACACTAATCTAGAATAAGGTAGAGAAAAATGAGACCTACAGAATACCCTTTTGCAAAGGCAAAAAAGTAGGGCCGATGAAAGTTTGAACTGAAATCATCAGACACTTTTCTAGTAAAATTTTTAGGAAGGTTATAAATGGCATTCTAGTCCAAAAAAATGCTACTTTTATTTTCATCCAATAGCCTAGGTCAAGGGAACCCAAAACTAACATTGGTTGGTATTTTCAAGCTTGAATTTTAGACATGGGTTCCTCTCTTTCTCCTCTTTCTAGAACTATTTTTACTGTTTACATATCAGATCTAAACTTTATGTGCATGTCAAATTACTACCAATTTCACACTTTTGGCCCTATATATAACATTCAACTCACATATTTAAATAGCACATTTTCAACTCAATCAAGGAGTGGATTGGATTCACCTTGCATCCAATCGTTTTCAATGATATTCGAGATTGAACCAAGTGGATCCACTCCCCTTCATAATGTAATCAATATTGACATAGGCCTAGTTCCTATTTTGCATGCATTAATAATGAACCCTATTTCCACACATTACAAGCTACCTATCATAACTTTGGTAGAATTTTCATGGGTATGATTACGAAAAAACCTTTCTATTCAAGAGGACAATAAGGACAGTGATCCAATATTATTAAGATATGCAATGTTTTATTTTCTACTACAATTGATGCATTCTAACTTGAAAATCATTATCATTTATTTTTTAAACTTGATTCAACCTTTATATCCATGCATCAATTCTCAACTCTATATTTCCTTTTAGTAGTTATATACTTAGATCATTACTTAAAGATCCCTATCACTATTCATTATTCATCGTATTTGCACTTAATGGACTGTTATTTCATGTTGGGACTACTATATTATGGATTTTTAGAATACTCTCAAGGTTTTTTCTTACATGGCATGTTACATCATCTTAAATCTAAAGGCATTCCTACTTATAGCACTATCTTTTTCATGAATGTCTCTTACTAGGTTTGGCTACTACAAATTTACTTCCATCTACATGACTTTGTCATGAATCTATACTATCAAACTATATCCTACCTATATAGAATGTAATCTAGGTTTGTTTTTAGAGTAAACTTTGAACATGGTGTCTCTTTTCTCATTGAATTATTCATCTTGAAAATAATTTATACCATTTTTATTTCCTCATGCCATACACCTAAAAATACTCAGAGACTATTATTTTTTCTTTTCATGGAATGACATATGATGGGGTACTTTCTCCTAATTCTTGGAGGCATGTTTATTCTTCCTCTCCTATCACACTATGAATTTCACCGTATAATTTAATTAGATCTCTTTTTAGTACATCTAGTTTCCACCATTCTCATATTATCAAAAGGATTATAGTCCTTTGTGTGTTATGGTAAATTGTACTTAACTTGTTCACACATCTCTCTTGACCATTATTTCAATGAAAGTTATATCACACAATATTATCATATATGTGTGTGGAGATATCCATACATATTTTTTAACTATTGTACCATCTTAGATGTAGGTTACTACCATTTTCTACAAAGCAAAAGTTGTCTATCTTATGTGTGATAATTGTTCTAGATTAACCACTTGTAGATTATTGCTTCTTATATAATTTTTGTTATTTAATTTTTTTCTTTAGAATGATTGTCCCCTTTTCATTTTTTTCATAAAAATCAAGTGATTATGTCTTATATTTTTTACAATTTCTCATTCACTATCTTTATTATTGTGTCCTACATCGATAGTTTTGACTATCCCTTACATGACATACACAATCGAGTGTGATGAACCAATTAACTATGTTATATTATTGTGTAAATGAGCTTCTATGCTTTCTTTCATAAGGTTTGTTGAAACAATAAACTCATTGCCTTCATGGCCCTATGACTTATCTAACAATCCCTTTTGACTCTTTCCATTATTATTCATGCTAACAATTTTTATAGTATCCTCCAACAATTATACACAACATATTGTGGTTGAAGATTGTTTCATTTTTATACTATGCATAATGTTGGGGCTTATACTATTAACTCCAAATTTATATTTAATGCTATCATATTTCCACAATCCATACTAAAAATTTTATTAATAATCTTTTGTATTGTATTGTATAGGAATTTTTAACATCAATGTTTCAAATCACACTCTGGTATTCATCATTGGGATTTTTTTAAATCATCATTTTGAATTGCTCTGTGATTCATCATCAGGAAATCTTGATGATGAATCATGGAGTGTGATTCAAAATGTTGATGTTAAAATTCCTACACAATCTAATCCAAAATAATATGAAGCAAACAAACTTTATAGATTCATGCCAAAAAATGGTGAGTGTGAGAGAGCAGGCGAGAGAATGGGCAGATTCAAAATTTGAATTCTACAGTGGGAGGCAACTCTTCCCATGCTGCAGAAGAGTTTTTTGATGGGGGAAAGGAAAATATGGAGGCCTTTGGGTAGACATACAAACCCCCTAATACTGTGTCAAGGGCTTCACTAAAACCTGGTGACTTGGTAGGGGGACCCATCTAGAAAGATTCTCTTGATTTGGGTGTGGGCTTTCAGGAAAAAAATGGTCCTCCTTATTTGGAATCAAACCATACGATAAGTCTTCCTTTCCCAAAGTCAAAAATATTTTTGATCCAGTAACTGGTAAATTTTCTATCTCTATCCCAGATATGGTTATTGACCATAATATAGCTTTAATGACAAACTTCCAGGTTGGTAAGTTTTTAGGACCTAGACCCAACATAGAGGTGATTAGAGCTTATGCTAAAAAGAAGTGGGTTTTAAAAGGTCATGTGGATATCACCACTATTATTGAGGGATTTTTCTCTTTCTCATTCTCCTATGAAGAAGATAAAGCTAGGATCCTATGTGGGGTTCTTTGGATGGTTGGAAAAACCACTTTAGTCCTTCAAAAATGGTACCCAAACATGAATCTTAATGATGAATCATTCCTAGCTCAAGTTCTTGTTTGGATCAAGATTCCAAGCCTACCTATGGAATATTGGGTAGAAGATATCTTCTCAAGAATAGCAAGTTATTTTGGTGAACTCTTCTCAATTGACCCAGTGATGGCTTCAAGGAGAAGGCTCACTCATGCTAAAATCTATGTGGGTGTAGTCCATGACGTGGATATGCCTGATTCTATCAAAATTGGGAAAAAGGGATCAACATGTGGAATATGAATCTATACCCTTTTCTTTTTTTCACTGTAAGAAGGCAGGGTAGTGGGCAAAGAGCTGCCCCTCAAAGCCACTTAAAGAGAAGAAAATATATAAGCCAAGAAATAGGAAAATCTGGCAAGTGAAAGAGCAAAATGAAACAGACAAATTTGTTGAATCTGCTAATGGAATAACCAATGAAGGAAATGAGAATCCAAAAAGAGGGGATGGGTCTCCTAAAACAACATCACATGAACAAAAAACCACAGAAGATAAAACATGAGAGAATCTCAAAGAGCAAGTGAGTTCTAACTCAAAAGAAGATGATCCTATCTTACAGGTTGTGGTTGACTCTTTTGATAAGGGTAATGAAGGGGATTAAAATAGTTCCTTTGAAGAGACTCACCAACTTGAAGAAGGGGAGATTACATATTCAAGTGAAGGGGATGGTGATTCTACATCCAGCTTTGAGGGGAATGAAGACTCTTTCCAGGAAGCCTAGCAGTGCAATGTTTTGGATCCTATCCTATCGGATCTCTCTCAGAATACTATGGATTTGGTGAAGAGTTCTTAAACTATCTCTAAAAAATGGGGAGATGTAATGGAAATAAATAAGGCTTTGGGAATGGAGAATGGGGATTTGAATGGGATATCTTCCCCAAAATTGGAACACAGAAAACCTAAAGGCAAAAAGAATAAGATCCTCGCAAAAACTCCAAAGAATATCAGATCTTCAGTTAGACTGGTAGCAAATGTAGGTCAGATTCCATCTTCTCCAGGTATATCCTCAAATTCTAAGAAGGGAAGTGTGGAGGCTGACAAGAATATAGAATATGGAACGCAAAAAACCCTCACTGAGGTGTTCTCTCTAAAGAAGAAATGAAATTAATATCTTGGAATATTAGAGGGTTGAACAGCCCTCATATGAAAGACATTATTAGGAATATGATAAGAGATCATAATCTAGACATTTTCCTTATTCAATAAACTAAGATGAATAAAGAGAATGTTGAATTGATTGATTTTTTTAAGAATGGAGGGCTTAGTGGTGGTAGTCCATAAGGTACGTCTGGTGGCATTGCTACCTTTTGGAACCTAAATATCATTAGAGGTGATGTCATTGTCCAGGACAATAACATGGCCTATATGATATTTCAGCATATAAAAGATGGCACATCTTGGGTGCTTACTAATATCCATGATCCAAATAATTTGAAGGCGCGAAGTAAATTTTGGAAAATACTGGAAGCGGTCAAATCTAGTTTTAAAGATGATAGTTGGTTAATAATGGGTGACTTTAATACCCCTTTAAAGGACTAGGAAAAATATGGTGGATCCCCTTCTCAAATGGAGAGTAGAATGGACTTGATGGACTTCATCAACTCTCAATCCCTCCTTGACTTGTATCTTCAGGGTGTTGAGTACACTTGGACCAATAGAAGATCTGGACAAGACCCGATTCAAGTTTTTTTGGATAGAACTTTGATTTCCAATGACTGGTATGTTCACTACTTATGTTCTTTGTTTTCTCATGCTAGAGTTGAGTCGGATCACTACCCTATTTTTTCTTGGTTGATTCTATTAAAGGTAGAAGACGTTTTCCTTTTAGATTTGAGAAGATGTGGACAATGCATCCTAATTTGGAAAAAAATGGTGGCAGATTCATGTGGATGGGACTGCTATGTTTAGAGTGGTTAAGGAACTTAAACATGTTAAGGATTGCATAAGGAAGTGGAATAAGGAGTGTTTTGGTGACATATTTTCTTCCAAAGCTTCCATCCAAGATGACCTTATAAAAATCCATGATCAAATTCAAGTTGATGGTTACAACACTATCTCTATTTCAGATGAAAATGAAATTCTTAAGAGGTATCATAATATTATTGCTAAGGAAGAGACCTTTTGGAAACATAGAGCCTATTCTCTCTAGTTGTTTGAAGGGGACAAGAATACTAGATATTTCCACATGACCTTTATGGAACATAAAGTAGCAAACAGGATATCAAGACTAAAGGTGAGTAATGACACTATTGAAGAGGAGGGCAATATAAGGCAGGAGGCAAAAATTTCTTTTTCTGAACTCCTTTCTCAAGACCTCAATCTAAACCAGGCTACTCAAGAGGAATTTCTTCAATGTATTCCTCATCTTATCAATGAAGATCCTAATTCTTCTATTGGGTTTGTTTCCTCGGGTGATGAAGTTAATGAAGATGTGTTTTCTTTTGAAGGAAACAAGGCTCCAGGTTCAGATTGTTTCTCTATGTTTTCTTTCAGATGTATTGGACCATATTGGGTAAAGATGTTACTTGTGTTTTCAAGGAGTTCTTTGGGGCTAAAAGTGTTTTAAAGGAGATTAATGGTACCTTCTTGGCCCTGATACCTAGATTTATGGGTGCTGACTCTTTGGATCTGGTTCATCCTATCAATCTTTGTAATTCTTTTTATAAAATTATTTCTAAGATCCTCACCTCAAGGCTTATGTTTTTGCTTCCTTCCATCAAATCTCCTCAATAGAATGGTTTTGTGCCAAGGAGATAAATCCTTTATTACATCAACATTGTTCATTAAAATTTCCATTCCTTATCTATGGCTTAAAAACATGGCTTTATCCTCAAACTGGATCTTTCTAAAGCTTATGACAGAGTTGACTAGACCTTTCTGTAGAAAATCCTTTTGGCTTTTGGCTTCAATAAGAGAAGTTTTCATATGATAATGCAATTGGTTTCTTTGGCTAGTTTCTCTATTCTGATCAATGGTACTCCCTCTCCTTTCTTAAAATCCTCTAGGTTTCTGAGACAAGGGGACCCGATGTCTCCTATTATGTTTTTAATCTTGGCGTAATGTATAAGAAGATACATTTCTCATCTGGTGGACACTGGTTCTTTCAAAGGGCTTCATCCTTCGTCCTCCACCCAAGTTTTCTCTCATCAACAATTTGTTGATGATTCGATTATCATGGGAGAGGAAAATTTAAAGGAAGAAAATATTCTTAAGGAAACTCTCAATATGTATGGGTCATCTATAGGACGGCTCATCAACTAGGAAAAATTAGTGTATACTTCATAAACACTCTTGATAATAGACAAATGAGAATCAGTAATATATTGGGATGTCAAATTACTACCCTTCCCTCAATGTGCTTGGGTCTTCCTCTCTGTATCAACCCTTTGAATTCCTTCTTGATCTCTTTAGTGGAAAAGTTCAATAAAAAGTTAGTTGGCTAGAAAGGCACCCTCCTAAGTCAAGCTGGAAAGTTCGGCTTCTCAAAGCCTCTCTACAAAGTATTCCTATCTATGTTTTAAGACTCTTTAAGATCCCGGGAAATTATGTTGATGCTATTGAAAAAATACAAATAAAATTTTTGTGGAGTGGAGCTAAGGAAAAAAAAATGAATGTCTCTTATTGCTGGGGAAAATGTTTGTAGGCCAAAAAAATGGGAGGATTGGGTCTTAGGAGAATAAGAGTGATGAATAGTACCTTACTCTCAAAATAGATATGGAGAACCTATCACTCAAATGGTTAATGCAATCACATATGGAGAAACAAATAAACTAGAAATATGCCCAACTCTGGACAACTTTATTAACTCCGATTCTATCCCCAATGGATCACACATATGGAAAAATACAGCTACCAATACAAATATCATGATTAAGAGAACTCAATGGAAGGTTGGGAATGGTGAGAGAGTAAGATTCTGGGAAGACCCTTGTCTTGATGATGATCCTCTCATTAACCACCCTAAATGGGGTCCTTATGCCTTGAAGTGAAAAACAAAGTTTGGTCATTATGTTGTTGATTATTGGGATAAGGATAAGTGGAAGGACATAGATGTTATTACCTCTAACTTGATAGAGATAAAAAGACATTTGTTTTCCATGATTCTTAATGAATAAGAAGATACCCTGATATGGAAGATGAACACTAAAGGATATTTTACCACTTCCTCCATGATCAATATGATGTATGTAACTCAGGAAGATCCCCCATGGTGGTCCAAGGCTTGGATTAAGGGTCTTGCCCCTAATATTAACATGTTCTTCTGGATATTACTGTAGAATAAGATCCTAACTACTAACAACTTGAAAGGTAGAGGCTTTATTATTCCTAATCAATTTTCTCTATGCTTCTAGGAAGAAGAGACGGTGGAACACATTTCCATCCACTGTCCCTTTTTTGTCTCTTTGTGGTCCATTTTTTTAGATATGTTTAAGATGGAATGGGTTTTCCCTAAGGAAATACAAACCTTTTACTCTTCATGGCAATTTCCTTCAAAAAGCCCTCTATAAAAATTCTATGGAGAATCTCTATGCCACATTTTTTGTGGGGAATATGAAAGGAAAGGAATGAGAGAATTTTTAGAGATAAGTTTTCTCCAATGCATGTTGTTTTCCAAAGGATTCAAAGAGCTATTTTTGAGAATATGTATATCATGGGAGATATGAATATGCCTACTAGAAAGATGGATGAGGAAATATTAGAAAAGTGGAAGCTTAGAGAAAGATATAAGAAGAAGAATGTCACTACCAAAAGGGAAGAAGTTGTTTGGCAAGTGCCCCTAAGGGCTGGATGAAAATCAACTTTGATGGGGCCTCTAAAGGTAACCCATGGCCTGCAGGTTGCGGTGCTATACTAAGGGATGAGGAAGGCAATTGTATTGAGATTTTTGATGTTCCTTTAGGGACTCAAACTAATCATAAGGCAGAAGCTATGTCAGCTTATCAAGGTCTTCTCCTAGCTAATAAATGGGAATGAAAAAATTTGTGGCTTGAAGGGGAGTCAAATAATATATTTAAATGCCTAACTAAAAAATGTGATCCCTCATGGACTATCACAAATATCTTTAAGGTATCATGGGATATAATTTCTAATTTTAATAATTGTATTATTACCCACGGATATAGGGAGATAAATGGCATGCTTGATTGGGGTGCCAATGTGGTTGTGACGAACAATGATGTTAGGACATGGAATGGAGAGGATGATTTTTTGTATGAGGTGAAATCACTAATCTTAAGTGATAAAGTTCATAGCACGCAATGTGTCAATATCATATCTAAGAAATGAATTATGAAATGACAAGGTTATTAAACACCATTATTATTTAAATAAGGAGTGTAATATGATGTGCAGTGTTATTATTATCTCGCACGCTTTATGGGCTATTTGGGTTATTTCTCTGTTGTTTGGCATATTACAGCATTACCCTGGTATGAAGAAACCACAGAGATCTAGTGAGCGAAGAAACCTTCACCCAAGAGACTTTTAAAGTGAGATGGGAGGAAATAGAAAAATAATGGAGCCAATCTCTTGCAAGGACTGGAGGAGAAAGGAAGAGGTTTGGGACATTATTAAGGAAGGATGTTTAATTGTGTACATGGAGAGGCTGCATGGTAAAGATTCTTCCATTACCAAAAAAAATTTGAAACACTGGAAGAAATTTAGCTTGACTATGGGGAACTAGACTATTAAGGTTGATGAAGCTCTCATCTTTGAGATTACTGGTCTACCACGAGATGGAAGTAAGTTCAACAGGGATCAAAAGCTAATGGAGGGAGTTGTCAAACGCTTTCCTGAGACTGAAAAGGAGAAAGGGAAACTGGTACAATCTGCTAATACCTATTATTCTCCAAAAAAAATTGAGAATCCTTGGCGCAAAGTTCTTTATGCTATTATGAATTATATTACTCTTGATTGAAGGTACACTAGGGATTATGGTTATCACTTTGTTCTTCTTAACCACTTTCATCATGGCGATAAAATTTCTCTTCCATACTATTTACTCTATTCCATGAATGCTACCATGAAATAAAATAAGGAAAACCCACAAGGAGATCATTCTATGCACCAGGGTTTGATGGTGCTCATTTATGAACACCTTAAGGCCAAGAAGTTTGAACATCCCCCATCTCAGAAGTCTAATTCAGAGGATGAAGATACTGATGAATACTTCTCTATGGGGAAGGGGTCGGGTAGTGATTCTATGTCTGACTCAGACTCCTCTTCTGAAGACATTAAAGGAAAACACAAAATGCCTCCAAAGAAAATGGCTAAGGCTTCTACTTCAAAGAAGGGCCCCAAGCTGAGAGGGAAAAAGACCCACATTGTGATGGGTTCATCATCTAATGAAGAGGATGATTATGTTGATTTGGAAGAGAAAGAGCAAATTGTTCAACCGAGAAAGAAAGCTCGTACATCTAGGATTAAAACCATTGATGGTAAAGTTGTGGCTCAGGGGGAAAATGTGAAAGATTTTGGGGAGGAGGAAATGGTTGGTAAGAATCCTATTGATCAAGATGATGGAAGCGGGAAGGGTAAAGAGGATCTACATAAAGATAATGTGATCCAGGAAAATTTTTCCATCCCGATTGGAAAATCGGGAGTGAGGAGATTCAGTAAGACTATTCATTGGATTATTGATGATAATTTGCAGTTGAAGAAGGAAGTGAAGGAATTTCATAAATGACTTCAAATTATTGAGGCTGTGGGCCTTGAAAAAGATAAACCCTTCCCGAAGTGTATGGAGGAGATGACTTAAGCCATTGGGCATGTTGAAGATATGAAGGACTCCTTAGAGTCCATATTCTAGACTATTGAGAATGACATTACCCAGTTGGAACACTATGGGAAGGATAGTAACATGGATCACAAAATTGAGGCTATGGAGACTAAGATGGCCAAAGTGGAGGAAAACCTTGAAAATATGGGGGGAGAAGAGCTATAAATTTTTGAAAGCTTCTGTGGATCCTGTTAAAATTCTGGTTGGTAAGCTAGAGTAGGAGAAGGGCACACAGGAAATTGAAGCAGACAAGGACGATGTGGATGACACTCCTAGGCTGGGAAAGAGGACCAGATCCAACACCAAGAAAAAAGGAGCCAAGAACGACAAAGACCTTTAGGATTTGAAGTCGACTGCTATAAACATGGACCTCATGGTGATCGAAGTGGATGAGCCTCTAAAAAGTTTCTAGTCCTCTATTCTGGTGTTCTTCTATTTTTGCTCAGCTTTTTTTGTTAGCTGTCAAGTTTTTAGTGTTAGGTCTGCTGGCTTTTTGTATAGGTTGTCAGCTAGTCTTTTATATTTCTATTTCTATGTGTTTATGTTGTTTCTTTGGGGGTTGTTCTAAATATCATTAGTTCTCTTTTGCAAAGGTTTCAGGTCCTTAAAAACCTGATTTTATATTAATCAAAACAAAAAATGAATTATTAACATGATTTTATTATTTCTACAAGGCTTATATAATAGGAATCACCTCTTACCTACCAACCTCATCATTGATCTATGCTCTTTTGCAATACTCATGTGACCCTAATATCCTAGGTCATAAGGTTTTATAGGTTATTTTAATTTGGAGAAATGAATGAAATTTTTAGAGAGCCTATCCTTATTTAGTCTTGGAGATGAAGGCCTGACATAGACAAACATATTGGAGACAAATAACTTTTGAGGAAATGCAAGACATTTTATGGCTTGAGCTTTAGAAACCATGCACAAGAACCCATATCTAGAAAAATAAGACTTTAATCTTCTAAAAGTCACATCATGCCAATGACATAACACCTAAAACTCTATCCTATTAGTCTCTATATAAAAATAAAGACCTACAAGTGGTTATTCATGTAGATATTCCTATAAAATAATATGTTAATAACAAAGATTATGAGAGCTACCCCACATATATATCACAACATTTGTTGAGCCACTTGATGCATGTGTCCTCAAGGCTTAACATGATATCTACATGTGTTCATGCTACATGTAAATAAAACCATGCACTGTGTTAGTCTATTAAACCCTAAACTAGAATTCAAAAACCCTAATTTTAACAAAGTCTCATAACCTTGGGTTCAAGACTCGCCTATTTTTAAATTAGGATTCCCTCCATGTATTGCATGAGTATTTTTTAATTTTTAGGGTTGGTTTTGATTCCCTTTAAATTAAAACACTAATAAGAAAAAATATTACCCATTTGTGTCTTGTAAAACATGATTGACAAACCTCTAAAACCAAATGACCAAGAGTTGTGAGCATTTATAAGTATTTTAGACTTCATAAATGGCCTATTTGATGGGAATGGTAGGGGATGCAAGGTTTACAATGCCCTCACCTCGCCCCAAGATGAACTTTTTTTACTATTTAACTTTTATACAATTTTCAAAATGTAGGTTTAAGATTTCAATCAAAAACAAAAAAATTGATACCTTCTTAGCACACCATATGGTTGTACAATAAGGCAAGGGGTAATTGTTTTTCTTTTTGCAAGTGGACAAAATAACCCAAGTTTTATGGCACTCTTCATCTCTCATGCCTCCTAGATCCAATTTTGAGATCCATTTTATCCTAAGGGATTATTTGTGAAACTTCCCTTATAAATCTCTCATAATAAAAATCTAGAAGACACCATTTTTCTAACTTGAATTCTTAACCCAAAATTTGTAGAAATATTATGACACATTTTGAACCAAAAACTCTAGGTTTGCAAAATATTCTGCATAAAACTCTTATACCTTGCAATGTGTCCATTCTTTCTTATAAAACATTGGAGTTTGTTGGCAATTTGGTTAAGTAGGATATCATGATGTTGTCATTATGGCAACATATACTCAATATGGAGACAACATTACTTGGAGATACAGTTTTGTGTGTTAGTTTTGTAAAAATGTCTAAGTATAACAGTCTAAACAGAGACTATTTTGGTTAGAAAGGTTCACATAAGTAATTCCAGAACATGCGAACTTGAGTACAACATATATGAAATATATTGAAGCTACAACTAAGAGTGCTTGATTGTACAGATAGTACGGGCAAAGTTATGATTGATTTACTAGAGACAGTACAAACCAACATAACAAAGCAGCGATAAGTATTTGGTAATTTTGGGTTAAGGGATTGTTTTTTTTTTCAAAATAATGACTTAACTAGTTAGGGACAACATCTTAGATGTTAACCCTCAGTCGGCAAGGAATGAGATTATGTTTTGAAACGTGTAAGCCAACTTGAGTATTGTATTTTGTATAAAGGAAAGTAAAAGCGAAGTTCATTTTGTAACAAGACTTGAATGATGATTGATGATGATATGAGCAGTATTGATATAATGTGTGAACTCTGATTGAAGATCAGAGCAGTGCAAGTTTTGTGAAGAGCTTAACAGACAAATCAGAATATTAAAGATATTCAGCAAGCAGCAAAAATTTTGTAAGCCATCTTTTGTATTAAGGACTATCATTGCATGTTTGGGTAGTGGGCTCACCTTGCATACAGTCTTATTTTGTAATACCAACTCCTAAAAAAGTTGAGGCTTCTAACAAGGCCTAGTCCTCTAATAAGGACAGTGATCACTACAATTGTAATAGACTCCTAATAGGGTCAATATCTTTTGCGAGATACTTTATTAGTGGATCATCTTGTGGGTACCATCCCCACAGGGGTATTTCCTTGGCCAGGGTTTCCTCGATAACAATTATGGTGTTATGAGTTTATTTGTGTTATGGTTTTGCTTATTGTTTAGTATATTGAGTTTAGTTTCATATGCAAGTTTGAAGTTAATTAATTATATCCATATTTGGGCAAAAGTTTGTGAAATATTGATTCACCCCCCCCCCCCNCCATATTTGGGCAAAAGTTTGTGAAATATTGATTCCCCCCCCCCCCCCCCACCCCTCTCAGTATTTCCTATTTCTAACAGAGTCAACTATAAAACATATTTTCTCATATAAGGGTTATACTAACCACAACCACTACTCTAATACCAAATGAAATAAAGTTTGCATCCATCTATGGAAATTTCCACAACCCAAATAGGAAAAATCTTTGCAAACAAATACTCATGATCCACATGTGAAAGAATAGATAACATACCATAAAATATGGCATAAGATATACCTTGAAAAAGCCCTTAAGAGGGAAAAACCTAGCCTCCAAAATAATCCTTCTCTCATTTTATTTAATAATAAGATCATTACTACACATTCTCTACAAACATTTTTAAAATAATAAGTTGTCTTCATGCACTCCATGTGAACAAGAATGTAACTGCACATACCATGACATGACTTAAACCATAACACACACAAACCAAGTTAAGTGATGTTCTCACAAGCCAACCCCTAACTAGACAATCCTAGTCAACTACACATGTGCTTTCTTTTATAAACATAAGCCTAAATAAAAGAGCCAAGAGGTACTACACAAAGCATGTGACCAATATCATGAACTTATAAGACCATTTTTCCCCTCATTTACTTTTTGGTACCATTTTTTTTTTTCAATGTTGAATATTTTTCCAATGTGCAAACCCACATTAAATATTTAACTCAATGTTACATTAAACACATCAAGTGACCCCAAGAATATTAAACCCTTGTGATGCACACACCCCTAGACCTAGGTGTACCACAAATATTATAGCATTATGAAAGATGAACAACACACCATTTCCTAACACCCCAATGGAGAAAAGTGGAAAAGTAACTAAATACCATTGGGAATGATCTCAAAGATCATGTGATTCTAGAAATAGGAAATGAATAGTGAAACTGTCATGTTGGAAAAGAATATCAAAGACATAAAAGATACCCTTGAGTGAATGGTTAAGGTGACTTAGTGCACTATCCAAAATATTGTTAATGTGATTAAAATTCTTTCTCGGAAGCTAAAGGACCTTTCTCAAGAGCATTTGACAAAGAGAACAAAAATGAGGAAAAATTGATCAAGCTACAATTGTGGAAGTAAGAATAAACACTTTGATAAGGAGAATGTGCTTTTGTCAAACTCCTCATGAGAACTATTATTAAGAACAGAAAGGAGTTGAAATTTTGAAGAAGTTTTAGTCTCTATTGTTGGCTTCTTGATTTTGTATTTTATTGTTCAATTGTCGTCTAGTTATAGGCTTGTGGGTGGTTGTTGTTTGACTATGCACATTTTATATTACACAACATTTTGTAAAGGGTTTCAAGGTCCCTTTAGAACCTCTTTTACCTAAACATTAAGAGTGTAGTGTACTTAGTGTGTGGGATTACATTATATTCTTTGAATTTGATTTAATTGAGTAGAGTTGAAAAGTTAGCACACAAGAGTATAAAGAAGTTTAGCAATAAAATTCTAGACATGATAAAAAATGAGTACGTAAGATTAAAAAAAATTAATAAATATGGATATTAATATTAACACTTTAGACCATACTTTTAAGAATACAATCATTCAATTATTAATTATTTTTTGGATTTAAATTTTAATAAAGACTAAGTATAGGAAATGATTATATAAAGTATTTACTATTATCCTATCTTCAACAAAACTTATTACTAAATTATTATTATATTATTTAGATTAATAAATTCTTTAAAATTAATCGTAGTTTTTTTCTAAAAATTATTTATAATAAAATTAAAAATTTATTAAAATTAAAATTATATAAGTAAATTAAATAAAGTATCATATTGAAATTTACATTTAAATATAATTTGTATGGCTATTTAGACAATATTTTTATAGATTTGGTATGTAGATTTTATTCCAACAATTTAGATCAAATTTCATGACTTATCATCATAATATAAAAGCAAGAGATGAGATTAGTTTGATCCCAAATGTTAGCAATCAAAATTTACAAGTTCAAATTCAAAAAAAAATATCTAACATGACCTTTCACTTTAACATATCCTCTTTTCTACTTAAACACATGTTTTTGGAACAATAGCCTTAATTATATATTTAACTATGAAAAATATTTAAAAGTAAATTAAATAATCTACCATATCAAAATTTAAATTTAAATTTATGTATATGATACAATTAAATGTTAAATTTAAGTTCTATTACACTAAAATGGTTTTTTTACCAATATTCATTGTAGTTTTTTATTAAATGTAAAATTTCTTTCTATTACACTAACATGACTTTTTTTACCAATATTCCTTGTAGATTTGTATTAGTGATGTTTGGGATAAAACTTAGGAATTCGATACAAAATATTGGTAATAAACATACACACAATGAGATCTAGAAAAAATGATTTGTAGAAATTTGTTGAGTTTAATAGCATGACATGTCACTTTAACATAGCCTCTTCCCCATAAAGGCCACTTGGATGAAGACACGTATTGGCCAATAGTAATACAGAATATGGAAATTTCATAACTGAAAAATATGTCACTTTAACATAACCTCTTTCCCATAAAACCCACTTGAAATTTCAACCAAAGTTTAGAAAAATGTCTTCCCAAAGCACATGGTTGTCCAACAATAACAATGAAATATGAAAATTTCACAATTTTAACTAGCATGAGTTGTCATTTTAACATAACCTCTTTCTCATAAAAATTACTTTGAAATCTTGAATGAAATTTAATAAATTGTCTTCCCAAAGCACATAGTTGAGCCCACCTCAATTTCCATTTCCAATTGCTTGCTAAATGTCTGTGTTTTAGTTTACTCTCTTTTACATGCACTGGCCATAAATCATATTTGATATGATTATATATAATATATATTTAGTTATTATCATTAATATATAATATAAAATTTAAATTATATATATATATATATATATATATATATATATATATA
>MU225392.1:10735-26665 GCA_018584345.1 Thuja plicata
CGTCTCTTTGCTGTGCGAGGACGCCGTGCATTTCTGCCCGGTCTGCCGCTGCCGCCGCCACCAAGCGCAGCTTTGCCACAACCATCTCTTCATCTTCGTTACTGGGGTTTTGGTCGATGTGAAACTGTGTTAGCGGGCGTATGAACAAGTCATCATGCTTCTGCTGCAGGTATCTTGTGCTTGTGCTTGTGCTTGGGCCACATTCCAACGAAGCCACAACCATCTGACGACGATCAAGATTTATACGCCATGATTTATTCGCTAGTCCTACCTGACAATGTTTCTGTATCACAGTCTGCAAAGCCCCTGTGTTGCTCTTCACTGCCCTCGTTAGCTTCAGAGCCTCCATAGTTATAATTATAATTGCGTGAACTGTGCTTCTCTCTTTCGCTATGTGAATTTGATGAAAACAATCAATCGTCAGGTGTTTATGTAAGGAGAGCAGAAACCCCAATTCCGTTTCCTGCTGCAACCTGTTTATGAAAGATGTGAAGAATGAGGAATGGAGATGTGGAGCGGGCATTTATAAAGGATTCTAGTTTCCACTCGGACCTATTCTATTCTCTATTCTGCCGTTGACGATAGAGACGTTGGATTGGACCAACCCCGATCCATATGAACCAGTCAACTTGATAATATAAAATTGATAATTGACAATTTTCTAGTATGGGACTTTGTCATAAATGATGAAGCAAACAAGAAGCAAAGATAAAGGATTATGAGCTTGCAATGACTAATCCCACTAAGCAGTTTATCCAAACAATTCATCGATATGACTTGGACTCGGTCATGGGTGAAAGGAAAACCATAAAGCAATGATGAAGATTTCGAGCCAAATATTTGACAGCCTAGGAAGTCATTATTGTATCATCTCAACATCAAAATTCTTATTTTTTGAATGAGACATGACATCGTATTATAGCATATTGCCAACATAAACAATTAACGACAACCTAGGGAAAGGACAAAAGATGGTCGACAAGAAAAGGAATTACTCAAACAAGTGACATATCAACCTGGAGAAAGGATGACAAGGAAAGCAACATGGCTTGCCATAATCAGGCATTAATGATCTTCTTTCCCTAGAAGGTAGGAACCATAAGAGTCCTATTGTATAAATAAACTTGCATAGTTACAAACAATCATATTTTTTCTTTAGTTTTTTCTTCTTCCATCCTTCCTTCCCTAGTATTTTGAGCTCGGCCCTAATGGATTCTCCTATCAAGCTCATAGTTGATAAGAGGCAAATGTCCTTCCTTGGAGAGAAAATAGATGAATGTCTTAAAGAAGTGATAAATTATTTCAATGAATTGATCATTCATATGGTCAGAAAGATTTTTGGTAAGAAATTTCTATTTGTCAACTACCGCTACAAGGTAAATATGAACATCATGACAATATTCCTTCCAACCATTATGACGGTTGGTGAATCAAAGGAAGGGGCAAAGGACTTGTGTAGGAAGGTTTCTAATAGCTCTTTCTTGGGATAAATCAACCTAGTAATGCATAATATGGACAAAAACCTAACAATCTCATACCCGATGCATTACTTTTTGATCAAGCATGCAGGAAAATAAGTTCCCAGTTTTCCAGTGCTCATGGTTTGGGATGAGGTGACCATGGAGATCAGAAAACCAATAATTTGGAGAAGTGTGGAATTTTTGGAGAAGCTATTGGGTTTAATTCCAAGTGAAGATGAAGAATGGATTAATGATATAAGTTTGATGAAGGTTTGGATGTGATGGGAAGTGAAGACTACAACACGTTCAAGCTAGAGGAAGTTGAAGATTTGTCAGAAGCTGAAGCAGTTGATCAACTAGGCCCGAGTCGTGGAGGTGGTGATTCCTTTACCACTCCTATAGCCAAAGACAAAAGGAAAGCAGTAGCTTGTGTATAAGCTACACTCTTTTATCTATGTCCTTGAATTATGCAAATAGTATAGAAATAATATATTTTATAGATAATAAACAAGTTAAGTATAGGAAAATGCTAGAATAGAAGCTGGTTTTTAATACTTCATACCCTGGAACTTTAGTGTAGGAGATATCTTGTATGTACGAGAATTTTGTATAAGGATAAACATAAGTTTGATACATGGTTGGGATTTTAGAGCTAAGCTCAGATTCCCAACTCTAAATTAATGTAATATCATTTTTATATTAATATATATTCTCCACAACCCCGTTGCATCTTCTCCATAAAAAAATGTATATTGTAATATAAATCTATATATGTTTCAAGATTCTATAGATAAATTTTGATGAGGTTGAGAGCAATTAATGATGAGATTTGTAAGGAGATAGTTGCAGATCAAGTATCATGTTTTTATAATGCACTAATAATCAAGGGATCAAATCATACACTACAAATTTGTCATAAATTGTGACTCTCTTGCCTTTTTTGTCTATATTTGAAATATAGAAAAATAGATTTTTACATAAAGATAATTATTTTATAACAATTAAAAAATAAATAATATAGTTTTATAACTAAATTAATATTAATATCTTTTTATTATTATTTATAATTTCATAAAAAATACATAAATAATAAAATAAATTTTTATTGTTAATAAAAAAATCCTTTAAAAAGAAGAAAATGAAGAATAACATTTAAAATAAAGCTATTTTTTCTTTTTATTAAATTTTTATTTTTTATTTTGAAAAAAGTACAAAAAAGATGGAATATTCTAATAAAAGAAGATAATATTAAAAGATATTCTTACTAAAAGAAGATAATAATAAAATATAGATTTTTCCTTTCATGTGCATTCCTTTTATTATTAATAATATTTAACTATATATGTTTTTTTTTCATTATTACAATCTTATTTGTCAACATTTAAAAGGGTTTTTGAATGCTGAAATTTGTTTTGGAGGTTTTCCAGCACTGAAAAATTGAGTTGTAAATGGTTTAATGACTAACTAAAGTGGTTTATAAATGTGAAACAAGTTTAGTGGCCGATTGTAGAAAGTGAAATCAACAATATAAAGCCTATTGGCTAAATAGACTCAAGGAAATTAAAGATATGTTTTGTAATGAGAGATCAACCATTAGGTCATGAAGACAAGCACCTCTCAAATTGAGAACAAAGTTTAGGTGAGAAAATAGTATCGGTGTTTGCATAAACCATAAATATAATTATGTTATACACTTCAGCATCTCAATGCAATATATAAATTTAAGATTCTTCAATGCATTCGGCCATGCTTATAACTCTACAATAGCTAAGAGATAATCTACATCTCCTAAAGAAGAGTATGTTGGAGATATGTGTTATAACTTGTATTGTTATCACATTGGAAAATACTTGATACAGTATGAAGATGAATGGACACAAGGAGTCATGAGCAACACTCTTTTGAGTCCCTATTAGAAAACATATAGTGCATACTACTTATAGAAACATAAAAGAAAACATACAATGTTGCATATGCGTCAATGGTGGCGGGCGTGTTGGGCAATACAATGAGCCATGTAGGTCAGATGGGAATGGTGTTTGAGATGTACAAAAATTGCTCAGGATTTGACCACTGCCTCGACTCCTCCATCTCACACACTCTCAGTGAGGCAGATCCACATGCTAGAGAAAATGGAGAGCTATTCCGCTAGAGATTTGCCTTGAAGCTACGTCAAGACCCTCATTCTCCTCTTGCAAACTCTGCCTCCAAATTTTCTAGCAAGCTTTTCGATTAATTGTTAATAGATAGACACGACCCATCTTTTCAGGCTTCGATCTTGTACATAACTATACATGTGATATATCTATACACAACTCTTATCCTCACTACAACCTCATGTTTCTCTTATATATTATTTCATTTCTATCCAATATGTCCACGTTAGTTTATTGTTAATTATAATCATTTTCTATTTGTGACTAGTAGATAGGAACTTCTTAGAAGTCAAAACATATTAAATTTTTTATATTAATCATTGATAGAGTCACTTTTGGATCACTCATATTATCCATAATAATATAATATTAGACACTTAATTTGTAAAAAAGTAGAAAAAATTTGTCTCACAAAAAAGAGTCCTTATTAAGAAAATTGAGTCTAAATTGTGCACCATTATTCCATTAAAACTTGATTGAAAATGTTTTTTTTTTCTTCTAATATTTCATCGCATGTTACCTATGCACCCTTATGATTTGGTCATATAAATGAATTTTTTTTAAAGATTAACTTTCATTTTAAATTTTTTTGGATTGAAACCTAATATCAAAGACGCTTGTTCCCACTTGAAACTTACCAATGTTCTTATTCCATTAATGTACTTTCTTCTTTTTTCGTACAAAAACATAAATTTATCAAGAATATCAAAGTCCCTCTTATAATTTATTGAGTAGTTTTTAATATTTTATTTTTAATAGTTAATATTATTTTTTACTTTTGAATGAATTAAACTAGCTCAAATATATTAATTTTGATAATCTAAATTAAAATTTATAATAATAAAAATATGTTTTAACTAAAAAGATTAAAATATTCTAATTAGATAAAGTTGGAGAGGGCCTAAACCCTTATATACCATTCATCAGATGGAAGAAAAGGGGTCTCAAAAGGAGTGAGAATACCTAGCAACAGACTAGCTAAAACCTAACTCAGAACCAATTGACAAAAGCAGCAAAAATAAATGAAATAATGAAAACAAGCCCCAAAGAAACCACCTTTAGAGGACTCTCCAATTTCAAATGTTCCTTCTCCTAAATAACCTAGACTAGTTGTATCTCTATGTCTTCTTTGATTCTTTAGTTGTTCATCAAGATTTTGTGATTTTTCATTGTATTTATTTAGCTTTTCATTTGCTTGTTTTTCAATTTATATTTTTTTCCTCAATGACTCATTCATCTCCCTAAGTCTTTCATTCTAACATAACACTTGAATATTCTTTTTAGCAGTATCATGTATTTGATTATGATATAGGGTAAATTCATGTCTTAGTTTGACAAGCTCTTCACCTTTTTCTCTTTGGGCATCATCAACAATTTTCTTTGCAGCTTCTGCACTCTTTTTTCCTTCTAGATCTTCACACACCCTGACAAACTGACTTTGAATCTCTCTTTTCAGATTAGCTACATTTTCTTTAAGCTTTTTTTTTTTTTCCAATAGATTTGCTACTGCTTCTTCAAATTCTTTAGATGTACTTCCTTCAGAAAGTTGTTCTATGTAGTCTTCACTTTCACTCAAGTGATCATCAAGTTCTCTCCTCTTTGCAATACAATGTCTTAGCTTTTCCTTTAGCTCCTTGATCATCTTGTTTGCATCATCAAGTTGCATCTAATACCTGTTCTCCTCCATGATAGTGGATCTTTTCCTAAGTTGTTAGACTTATCACCAAGAGGACCTATGCTCTGATACCAATTGTTGGAAATAAGAGGTACTGAGAGGGGGCTGAATCAGTACAAACATATATTGAACTAATTCAACCACTGATCTAAATATTTGTTGCAAAAATTTCCAAACTATAAAACAGGTAACTATTACAAATACATAAAATGAAAGTAATAACAAGTATCCACAAGTTCCATACACATAAAAAAAATATTTTCATGTGGAAACCCTTGTAAGAGGGAAAAACCATGGTGGGGATGACACCCACAAGCCCAATACTACAGTACATGAGTTTTCCCTTTAAGGAGATACAAATACCCTTGGTGAGGGTTCATCCAGTTAGGAGTGACTAGTACACTATTAGGAGTACAATAAGGTTAGTTGTGATCTATCTCGCTAGAGGATTTTAAACCTTAATGAAGAAGTTACCTTTGTTAAAGGATTTACAAAAATAACTTGTGAGAATTCACCCAATTAAGGAATTTTTCTTGTGACAACTATTAGGAAACAACAAGATTAGTGATTTGGATGTAGCACTGATTGCTTGTCAGATCTTATAATTTTTTTGTACCCTGTAACTACTCTCTTCTCTCCTCTCTGATCACAACCTCAACTTGAAATCACAAAACCCTAATCACCCAAAATAACTCTTTCAACTTCTCTCAACAACACTACGTTTCAATATGAGTAGTTCCAATAAATAAACAACTTGTACCGACATAAAATTGATCTTCAAATTGGTTTCCCATGACAAAACCATGTGTCAAATTGATAATCTTGATGAAATAAATGATTTATCATGACCATGTTAGGTAAAGATAAGATGTGTTGAAGTTTACATCTCCAAGGTAGTTATCGCATTTTGGCTTCTCCAATGGAGCACCTCTAATCTATCTTTTATGCTTGCATCAATCTTATAAATACCAATAAATTGGATGTATAACCTTTATTCCACCTGATCATATCTTTATAAATCATCACACATACTTTACCACTCACCGAACTATGATCTATTGACCATTTGATCAAGAACATAAGAGTTCTACATGTCTTAGTGTCTGTAATACTGAAAACTCTATCACCGCTCAACCAAATGAGTTGTGGTTGGAACCACATTGCAATATAAGCTAGTTGAAGCTAAATCTATGACTATTCCACATAATTCTATTTGTACCATGATTGCCACCAAAGTGATGTTTGTATAGTCTGCCAATCTTCTAGACTTAACCAATTTTCAGTATTACCTGCTTACCAATTGTATCTTCACTTTACCTATAGTATATTGTGACTGTACTCACTTAGTTTCATTGTACTGACTTAGTTGACATCAATGAAAAACAAATAAATAAATCCTTATAACTACACCATAATATCCAACAATCTCCCAACACAATACCAACAGTTCTAAGCTTCTTGACACAGACTTAATATTATCCCAATTGTTAAGTGTGTCAGATATAGGTCATGAGGTGTTACACAAAATTTATTAACTTTCTGCAGAATTATATGGCAACTCAAACTCTTAAATGGGAGAAACGGGGGAGTAAGGTAGGTAGGAAGGCATATTGAAGGAAGGTTGTGAGACAAATTTTAAATATTGGAAGGGTAATTTTCAAGGGTCCACTCTGACAAGGTCATATAGAGGAAGAGGAACCATCAAAAATATAGAGGACATAACAAACAACAACATTCTTTCCCTTATCTATTTTTTAAAAAAATTTGTAGTGAACTTGGGATTAATCTAGGTAGCATGGTTAGTATTGGGGGTTTATCTAAAATAGAAGAAAAGACTCCTTTGCACTCTTGGGTATTAGATATTTCAACAAAAGGGATAGGATTTGGATTAGGGAGAGAATGGTTTAGAATAGAAGTAGAGGAAAGAGCCAAATGAAAATTATATAGTTAGTAAATATGTCTTTGTTGAAGGGGAAGCCTTCCTTAGTCTAGAATACAACCACCAATTTATACATAGAGGATATAATATATTAACAATAAATTTATCGTGAGCCCATGCCTAAAATAGTTGAGCTTTAGAAATAACTAAGAGTGGATGCGTTTAAACCTACCATATAGCATAATGCACTTCATTAAAAATAGTACCACATCTTTGTGTTCTCCTAGGAGGTCCTCCTTATTGAGCTCATTCTGCAAGTGATAATTTTCTCTCTTATCATCAAATATATTTTTTAAGTCCTCATTATAGTGGATCTTAAGATTTTTGGTAAGAGCCAATCATTCCACAACCAAATTAGAAGTGGATACAATAGTCTCAAAACTATATTGGACACCAATGATGGAAACAAAACCCTTATCCAAAGAATTGGAAAACTTCTCGCATAGCTCAAGGCTAAAGACCTTCATTCCCTCAACCTAGCTCGATAGATTTTGGTGTAGGAGAACCCTAAATGAACTAAGTGTTCCTATGGAACCTAGGGATTCTCCCAAGGTCCTAAGAGGCCTTTAATGATATTTAGATATTGTGTTAATCACTGGATCACCTTGTAAGGCCATAGTTCCAAGTTTGGCACCTTATGAGTCATTGGTCAACTATGAGTCAATAATGATCCAAAACCCAAGGAATAGTTTATTTTTGAGTTTTTAATGTTTGGATCCACTAGGGATCACAAAAATAACATCATGACCAATTTTGGTCACTAGATTTGCAAAATTACAACAAATGTAAAAGTTGCTCAAAAGTTGTCAAGCAACTTTTGAGCAAACTTAACAAATTTTTGAAAAACAACTCCCAAATGGTAAAAAAAGTTCAAAATTTTCATGTAACCATTGGGAGTGCCTAAAAAATCCCTTTCAGGTGGGTGGTAGGAAAAAATGATGTAATTTTGGCAGTTTGAAATTAATAAAATAACCATTTTCATGAATTTCCTGAGGAACAGTAATTATGTACGGTCAGGTACAAACAAAGAGACATGAAAGTATGACACCAAGGGTTAGTCCTTTGAATCTTCTTCCATTTTTTTTTGGTCTCATGTGTTGATCAGGTTTGGTTTGAAAGTTATAGAATTTAAAAATTCACTGCTTGGATTATAGGCCCTAAATTAGGGTTTCTAAGTAAATTTAGTGTATTTCCACTTTCCACCATGGGAATTCAATGACCCTTGGTGGAAATCTTTTTAATATGATTCTCTTTTATACTTTTCAAGATAGGTTCTTCAAGTTGTAGGGAAATGGCAATGAAGTGATTCCCTAGGTGTATATCCTTATGTATGCACCTATCCAGAATTAGAACAACAGTCATTACTTTTGTTTGGGGATTGACTAGAAGCCCTAAGTCAGAGGAAGAGACCTTGGTACACACCATCACATGACCTAATCATAATTTTGGGCATTGGATGTATCTAAAAGACACTTTTAGTGTAAATAGAGGCCTAATTAGGGCTAATTAGTGGAGCAATTTGGTGTTTCATACTATGTTCTTCTCATTTCCAAGTTGTAGGGCTTGAGTCCAAAGTCCTAGGCCATAAAGGGTGTCTAAATCCCCAACCAGTTCATAGGGTTATGTGGAAGAATCTGACTTGAGATCACTTTTTCCTCTGAAAAAGGCTACAAGCATAATCTTTGGTTTGTGAAGCAACCATGGCATGTGGATTGAATTTGAGTGAAAGAACCATTAGAACTATTCAATAGGGACCTAAATAGACCATACCTACAAGCATAGGTCACCCCTAGTCCTATATGTCACTTTGGGGGTATCATTGTGAATGAGGGTCATTTGCTTGTGAGACCAACCTTGGTAGTTGGTGTTGAAGGATTAGTGAAACCTAGTGATTGGGTTACCCTTGGGGTTTTTGGGTTTTGATAGCCTTAACCAAGTCCTTCTTTCACACTTGTGATAAGTGTTAAGCATTTTGGCCTTGAAAGTTGGCGATCTAGGGTTCCTTGCCCTATTTGAAACATTTGACAAGCTTCCAGTTGCCCATTTTGCATCAAGTGGTATCAGAGTTATGTTTTCTCCTGAGGATGAGGATTTTCCTTCAAGGGTCACAAACATTGAGTTAGAAAATATGGTGAGAGAACAAAGGGCAGCAAATGCATCCTTGACAAGGAGACTGCAAGAGTTGGAGAGCAAGGTAGTGAGGTAAAGAAGTTGCCTCTGGTGATGAAGATGGGAGTGAGTGAGATGAAGACACCCCTGACCAGGATGTGGACCTTCCCACAGACCAGAGACCACTCATAGATGCCTTGAAGTCCATGGGGAGAAGAACCATGGAGGAAAAGTAGGATTTGTCGACTTTCAATGGAAAGATGAATGGAGACTTGGCCTTGGATTGGATAGAGGCCCTAACAAGCTTCTTTGTGTGTGAGGACATCCCTGAGAAGCAGAGAGTGAAAATAGAGTATGATCTCTTCATGGAACAAAATGATTGCATTGGTCAAGGAAACCTATGTGCCTGAAGACTATGGGGTACAAATCCATAGGAAGAAGCAAGGCCTAAACAAGAAGGACATGGATGTGGGGTCATACACTGAGGAGTTCCTAAAGTTATGCATGAAGACAAATGTGACAGAAGATGAAGAAGAAAAGTTAGCAACATATATGAATGGGGTTAAAGTATCCATTCAAGAGGAACTCAGCCTACACTTCCCTACCATAGTGAACAAGTGCTATCAAATGGCACTCAAGGTAGAGGAAAAGTGGAAGAGAAAGAAAGAGTTTAGAAAGGGAAAGAGTAATGAAATTGGGAAGAACTTCAGAGGGAGAGGAACCTCTTTGAATAGAGGGAAATACAGTGGTAATAGAAGCAGGACCCTTAACCAAGGAGACAAAGAGAACATTGATTCAAACTCAAGAGGAAACTATAGAGGGAGAAGACCCTTAGATAGGGGAAGAACAAACACAGGAAGAGGCAATGGACCACTAAGGTGTTACTATTGTAATTAGTTGGGACACCATGCAGGAAGATGCCCTAATAAGAGGATCAATAAGAACCAAGGAGAAAGGAGAGAAAAACTCATCAAAGAGGACAAGCAAGAGGAAAATAAAAGGAACTTAGAACTAAAGGAAGGACAATGCTTGATGATGTGACAAGTCTTCCTCCAAGTTCCACAAAGCCAAGAACCTCCTTAAAGAAAGAACCTATTTAGGACAAAGATCAAATGCAATGGGAAGGTATGTAACTTACTTATTGATTCTGGCTCAACTGAGAATTTAGTGTCTTGTGAAATGGTGCAAAAACTAAATCTTCCTAAGAAGCATCATCCTTTTCCTTACCATGTGTCTTGGATAACAAAGGGTCAGCAAACTTTAGTCACTGAACAAGGATAGATAAAGTTTTCAATAGCAGATTTTAAAGATAAAGTTCTCTGTGATATTGTTGAAATGGATGCCTCCCACATTCTTCTAGGCAGGCCTTGGCAGTATGATGTTGATGCCACACACCATTGTAGGAAAAATACCTACTCTATCACCAAGGATGGGAAAACATTCACCATGAAGCCCCTGCCTGATAACAAGACTGATAAAGAACCAATTTTCATAACCATGGGGGAGAAAGAAATGTTAAAATTTTTGAAAGAATATGAAACTGAAGCTTTTGTCCTAAAATCCAAGCCTAAGGATAATGTAAGGTCTATTAGTGATGATCCCATACTAGATGAAGTTTAGAAGTCACTCACAAAATATAGTGATGTCACTCCTAGTGACCTACCCACAACCCTCCCTCCCCTAAGAGATATTAGTCATCAAATTGAATTAATACCTAGCTCCGCTTTGCCGAACAAAGCCCCATACAAAATGACACCAGTGCAACATGCAGAGATTGCAAGGAAACTGAATGAACTATTAGAAAAGGGACTCATCCAAAAGAGTCTCAGTCCATGTGCTTTCCCATTAGTTTTGGCCCCGAAAAAGGATGGCAAATGGAGATTGTGCACTGACAGCAGGTCCCTAAACAAAATAACAGTAAGATATAGGTTCCCCATTCCAAGAATGGAAGATCTTCTGGACCAATTAGGCACTTCTTGTTACTTTACCATGATTGATTTAAAATCAGGCTACCATCAAATTAGAATTAAACAAGGAGATGAGTGGAAGACAACATTTAAAACAACTGAGGGATTGTTTGAGTGGCTTGTTATGCCTTTGTGCTTGAGTAATGCTCCTAGTACATTCATGAGGCTCATGAATGAGAATTTTATTGATTTTATTGGCAAGTTTGTGGTCATCTACTTGGATGACATTCTGATTTTTAGTCATATCATAGAGGAACACCTTGAACATGTGGAACAAGTTTTGAAGAGACTTCATCAGCACAAGTTAGTGATTAACTTGGAAAAGTATATGTTCATGAAGAAGGAACTTGTCTTCTTAGGTTTTGTCATTTCCCAAGGAACTCTCAAAATGGATCTAGAGAAGGTTGTAACAATAGTCAACTGGCCTCCTCTAAAGAACCAAGGTGATGTTAGAATTTTTCATGGTTTAGAAACTTTTTATAGAAAGTTTATAAATAATTTTAGCCATGTGTGTGCTCCTATGTTGGACACAATAAAAGGTGGAAAGAAGACCAGATTTGAGTGGACTAAGGAAGTAGCAGATGATTTCCAATATCTCAAGAACAGAGTGGCATAATACCCAATCTTAGTAGTCCCTGACTTCAATAGGGTATTGACAGTTGAAATAGATGCAAGGAACTTGGACATAGGTGCAGTATTGAGCCAAGAAGGTAAAGCCATAGCATTTTTCTTAGAAAAATTGAATGATGCCAAGAAGAGATATTCTACTTATGATTTAGAACTTTATGCAATGGTTCAAGCCCTAAAAAAGTGGAGACATTACTTACTCCCTAAAGAATTTATTGTTTATACTGACAACCATGCATTAAGTTTTCTAAACAGCCAAGAGAAGCTTGGAGTCAAACAATCAAATGGATGGATGAGTTGCAAGCATATACCATCAGCATAAAGCATAAAAAGGAGTGGAAAACAAAGTGGTTGATGCCCTAAGTTGGAGGATTGGATTAGTTGAGGAGCTTCAACTTCAGAGTGTAGGGATTGACTCCCTAAAACACCTATATGTTAATGATCCAAAATTTGCAAAAATTTTTGAGGTATGCAAACAAATGGTGGGTAAATACCATACTGAGTTTTCTGATTTTTTGATTCAGAATGGACTCTTGTTTAAAGGAGCCCAATTTTGCATTCCTAAATGTTCCATGAGAACAAATATCATTAAGGAGAAACATTATGGTGGCTTAGGAGGATATTTTGGAATAGATAAGACCACTGAATTAGTGAAAAGGAGTTATTTTTGGCCAAAGATGGGAAATGAAATCAAGAAATTTGTTGAGTCTTGTACTATTTTCCATAAAACAAAGGGTGTATCCACTAACCAAGGATTGTATCAACCCATACAAATTCCCTCTAGGACATGGGAATCAATTTCAATGGATTTTGTTATGGGTTTCCCAAGGACAAAGCAGGGTTATGATAGTGTTTTTGTAATTGTGGTCAGGATTAGTAAAATGGTGTACTTTGTTCCTAGCAAGAGTACAAATGATGCCTCTCATACAAAACATCTATTCTTTAAAGAAGTGGTTAGGATACATGGTCTTCCACAAACAATAGTGTTGGATAGAGATGTGAAATTTCAGGGTCACTTTTGGAGGACACTCTTCAAGAAGTTGGGCACAAATCTGACTTATAGTTCAGCATACCACCAAAAAATAGATCAGAAAATGGAGGTGGTAAATAGGTCTCTTGGAAACCTCTTGAGATGCTTAACCAAACAATACACCCAAAGTTGGGATATGATCTTACCTCAGGCAGAATTTGCATTCAATGACTCCATGAATAAATCCACTGGAAAGACTCCATTCCAAACAGTATATGGACTTCATCCTAAAGGTCCATTGGATTTAGTACAGTTACCATCTGATTTCAGAGTTAGTGCACAAGCAGAAGAACTAGAAAAACTCATCTCTAAAGTGCAGACAAAAGTGAAGGAGGCACTACAACAATCCACCGTGAAGTATAAAGCCCAAGAAGACAAGAGAAGAAGAGAAGTTCATTTCAAAGTTGGAGATAAGGTATGGGCATACCTGAGAAAGGAGAGACTCCCTAAAGGCAGATATTCAAAGCTGCACATGAAAAAGATTGGACCTTGCACAATCCTCACCAAGATGGGTGAAGATGTATATGATATTTCTTTGCCCCCTACTTTAACGATTTATCCTATTTTTAATATTACATCACTCCTTATAAGTGTGTTGCAGACATTGTAAATGTGCAGGGATCACAAGTTGAAGATGTTGGAGACTATGTGACAGATCTCCCACCAAGCAAGCTAGTGGAGTTAGACACCATTCTATAAACCAAAGTCTTGAAGCAGACAAGAAAGAACAAGTACATGCAATACTTAGTAAAATGGAAAGGACTCCCTCCAATGGATGCTACTTGGATGACAGAGGACCAGATCCAACAACATGGAACCAGTGTTGACCACCTATCCTCAAGTGGGAACTTGAGTTCAAATCTCATGGGGAGTATGGTGCAGGAGAACCCTAAATGAACTAAGTTTTCCTATGGAACCTAGGGGTTCTCCCAAGGTCCTAAGAGGCTTTTAATGATATTTAGATATTGGGTTAATCACTGGATCACCTTGTAAGGCCATAGTTTTAAGTTTGGCACCTTATGAGCCATTGGTCAACTATGAGTCATTAATGATCCAAACCCCTAGGAATAGTTTATTTTTGAGTTTTTAATGTTTGGATCCACTAAGGATCACAATAATAACATCATGACCAATTTTGATCACTAGATTTGCAAAATTAGAAAAAAATGTAAAAGTTGATCAAAAGTTGTCAAGCAACTTTTGAGCAAACTTAACTTTTTGAAAAACAACTCCCAAACGGTCAAAAAGTTCAAAATTTTCATATAACCATTGGGAGTGCCTAAAAAATCCCTTTTAGGAGGGTGGTAGGAAAAAATGATGTAATTTTAGCATTCTAAAATTAATAAAATAACCATTTTCTTGCATTTCCTAAGGAACAGTCATTGTGTACAGTCGGGCATGGACAGAGAGACATGAAAGTCTGAAACCAAGGGTTATTCCTTTGAATCTTCTTCCATTTGGTTTTGGTCTCATGTGTTGATTAGTTTTGGTTTGAAAACTATAGAATTTACAAATTCCTTCCTTGGATTATAGGCCCTAAATCAGGGTTTCTAAGTAAATTTAGTGTATTTCCACTTTACACCATGGGAATTCAATGACCCTTGGTGGAAAGCTTGTTCATATGATTCTCTTTGATATTATACAAGATAGGTTCTTCAAGTTGCATGTAAATGAAAATGAAGTGATGCCCTAGGTGTATATCCTTATGTATGCACCTATCCAGAATTAAGACAACAGTCATAACTTTTGTTTGGGTATTGACCAGAAGCCCTAAGTCAGAGGAAGAGACCTTGGTGCACACCCTCACATGACACAATAATCAGTTTGGGAATTGGATGTATCTAAAAGACACTTGTAGTGTAAATGGAGGCCTAATTAGGGCTAATCGATGGAGCAATTTGGTGTGTCATCTTGTCTTCTTCTCATTTCCAAGGACTAGGGCTTGAGTCCAAATTCCTAGGCCATAAAGGGTGTCTGAATCCCCAACCATTTCATAGGGTTATGTGGAAGAATCTCACTTGAGATCACTTTTCCCTCTGAAAAAGGCTACAAGCATAGTCTTGGGTTTGTGAAGCAACCATGGCATGTGGATTGCATTTGAGTGAAAGAACCATTGGAACTATTCAATAGGGACCTAAAGAGACCATACCTATAAGAATAGGTCACCCTAGTCCTATATGTCACTTTGTGGGTATCATAGTGAATTAGGGTCATTTTCTTGTGAGACCAACCTTGGTAGTTGGTGTTGAAGGATTGGTGAAACCTAGTGATTGGGTTACCCTTCAGGTTTTTGGGTTGTGATAGCCTTAACCAAGTCCTTCTTCCACACTTGTGATAAGTGTTAAGAATTTTGACCTTGAAAGTTGGTGATCTGGGGTTCCTTGCCCTATTTGAGACATTTGACAGCCTTCCAGTTGCCCACTTTGCATCAGATTTCCTCTGAAAAAATAGGTCAAAGAGTTAGGTTGTCATTCTTGAAAGTTTTGTAGTCCTCATGTCCTATCAGAATAAGATTACCCCTATAGATAAACCAATGGAGTAAATTTTGGTATGATCATCCTAGAAAGACAAAACAAGACTGAAAAATAGAAGAGGGAAAATATGATAGGAAGTTTTGTTGACGGGGTTTTGCTGACCGGGTCCGCCAACAGTCATAAGTTGTCACCGGGTTTTGGAGAAACCGGACAACTCTGCCTGTAAAGGTTGTCCGGGGGAAATAAATCCTTCGGGCCTTCAAGCACCTGGGTGTCGGGTCACGACGGTGCGGGGCTCGGTTGGGAGGGGTGACTATTTTTGAGGGGGATAGCTGGTTACTTCAACTCATTTCTTCCGGAGATTCAATTTAGTGAGGGTTTTCCCAGAGTATTCCACACTTTGCAAATAAAATGAAAAAGATCCTGCAGGGTTAGAAACATTTATCTAACTATAGTCATGCTGAAAAGTCTGGAACATCAACAATACTCTGAA
>MU225392.1:27656-43100 GCA_018584345.1 Thuja plicata
TGAATCTGGCCATCTCAACTTGTTCCCCCAGTTCCGGAACATCACTTTTAAACTCATCCGCCATCTTTGCGGCGTCATGGCCTCTGAGCACCACCTTGGTCAACTTAACCATTTTGGCCCCATCTATTCCTTCCAGAGATTGATACCGGGTGTTTATTATTTCATCAAAACCTCCCAAAACTGACTCCTCGGGAGTATAAGTATCTGCGCTAAAGGGATCTATCCCGGAAGCCTTTATTACAAAAGATTTACATAAATTAAAAGAATATTTTACTTTGTTTACCTTCTCTTGTAAGGACTCTACCAGTTGCTTTGTTACCTCCAATGTGAGGTCCAGTCTGGAGTACTGAGTCCTTACGAAATCAAATGGTTCCTCACCCAGAATTATGGATTCGGAAATTATATCTTCTCCCAGAGTGAGGAGCTCTTCGAGCTCTACCTTCCACGCCTGGTAATTTTCGGCATCACTCTCCCACTATTCAATTAGTGCTTCTGCCTGGTGAATAACTTGCCAGGATATGTATAGATCTGGGAGAGTGGATACTAGGAAACGCCGGATGTTTCCTATCTGCAGATTGGCCCATTCATCAGCTGCTTGGGCTTTCTTCTTCATTACTCGCAGGGAGTCTATGTCGCTCTGCGATAATTCTTCTGAGGTGGAAGCCTGTGGAGGGATGGCAGTGATGGGTCTGGCCAGCTCATAAAAAAACCCAAGAAGGTTGGCGTTCTTCTCCTTTTCTTCTTTGAGCCTCTGGGCCTCTTTCTCGTATCGGGCCTCCACTGCCCTTGCTGCTTCTTTCAGCAGGTCTACTTCACCCTGCTTTCCTCTTTTTCCCAAGTGTAACTCAGTGATATTATAGTCTGCAGGGTCTGCAGTCACTTCATCAGCATCTGAGGGAGGCGTTGCTACTATCGCAACTGTTTCTCCGCCCGGCCCAGTTCAGAGGGTATGAACTGTCCGGGCCTTCTTTGTCTTCGGCGGGGCCTTAGCCAAGGCCATCATTTCGGCCAGAGAGATAGGGGCTGTTGGAGTGGATGGGGCTTTTATTTTCTTACTCTCCACCAGCCACGGAGGTGGGAGAGGTGGCCTTCCTACCAGAGTCTGCTCTTCTGATGCTCTCCCAGTGTCCGGTGGTGGTTGCTCCTTTTCAACAAGCACCTCCTCTGCCTTTCCTGCTGGCACTTCTTCTATTTCCTTTTCTGTCGGCACTTCTTCTTCAGAAACATCTTCAATCTCTATATCCTCGGCCTGGTCTGTGATGTTGATTGGTGAATCTGGACCCTGGTTGGCCTCTTCAAGGATTACCTCTTCAAGTTGCTCTTCTCCCTCATCTGTTTCTGCCCCTGGCTGGGTTTCTTCTGTCATTGGTACCTCTTTGGGCAGTATGGGAGGTATCTGGCCAAGATTCAAAGTTTGGGCCGCTGTTATTATGTGCCCGAAGGTCACTCCCGAGAGTGGCCCCTGGAACACGGCGGCTGGGGTTATGGTTGTTCCCAAAGATCCGGGTCTGGGTTCCCCAACCGATGCGTTTTGTTCAGTTTGTTGTTGGTCCACTCCCGGACCTTGTACTGCCTGAGCCCCGGAGATAATCTTCGGTCTTTGCTCCTCTGTCTTCTGCTCTTCTTGTTCTGCAGCCTCTTCTTCTAGGTCCCGGAGGTCCACAGCCTCTTGTTCTTTCTCCGGGACTTCCGTCCCTGCTTGTGCATCGCCTCCTTGCAAGTTTCCAAATTCATCGGTTGCAAATAGATCAAACTCTTCTTCTAGAGGGGGACTGGCTGGAATGTCTGCCTATTCTATTTCCTTCTCCAGTTCTGGGGAACTAGAAGAAAGGATCTCTACTTCTTTTGGGAGGGAAGCCCTTGGCGCTGGTTCCGCCTTTGGCTGTGGGATATGCTTTTTCTTCCTTCGGGTGATCAAAGGCGGCCCCGCATCTGCTATTGCTGCTGCCTCTAGAGGATCCACCCCCGTCGCCATCGCCATTAAGGCAGCCAGTGATGGGGAGGAAGGAGGATGAATTGGCCCAGACAAGAGCGGGGGAGTTGCCAGCTTCGTCAATAGTTGCTCCCTCATTTGTTGGGAAGCCGCCATGGATTGCTGAAGCTACTCTTGTATGGGAACCTACTGTGTGGAGGGGGTTAGGGCTATCCCCTTTCCTTTGACTATGCCCTGTGCAGAAGTCCCGGCTGGTGAAGATGTCCCGGCCCCTGGAGTCGATCTTAATACCGGCGGTGAAGTTACTCTTTGTGTTGGTCGGGGGCCAAGGCGCGCACTCCCGGGGCACACCCGCTTGAAATATGTATGACTTCGCTCGACAATTGCCCGAGTGAAGTCCTCGATTGTGTGATCTTCTTGGGTGGCCCAATTTATTACGGGCAGTGCCAATTTATCAATCCCCTTTTCCCAGTACTGGGGATCTGTGGTAGGGGTGGTGTTAGAAAAGCCCTTCGAGAATCTCTGGAGCTTTAGCTCCTACATCATTCCAGCTGTCATTCTGTCATAATGCCGACTGCGCACATCCATATCATCCTGGCGATCTACCCAGAAGTCTTTTATGTGTGCTTGGTGGGGCTCTGAAGCCTGACGCAGTGCTATTGCGATTCGGCCATGCAGATCAAAGTTTTTCCGCGCCAGATAGAACTCCTGCAAGTTGTAACTTATAAGTTCATTGTTTGCCTCTTTTGCGGCGGCCAGACTGCAGGTATAGTTCCCACAAGAGATCGAGAATGAAACATTGGTGACCTTCTTGTGGCCCAAGAAGGTATGCAGCTCCGTCATTTGTCTGCAATATTCTAGCAGCACGATCTTGTCCCCGTAATGCCTGGGCAACAAGTAGGGTTTCCCGGAGAAGCCGGCAACCCTAATGTAGGTATGCTGCTGGAACTGAATGTAGTAGCGCCCATAACTACTAACCAATTTCATCGCCTCAGTAGATAGGCGGTACCTGGCATCCCGGGTGGGCGTCAGCAGATGATGGTAAACGAAACAATCGTTTACCCGCAGTAACTGGGGAAGCTGGCCTCCCATTGAATCTGTGGGAAATGGTCCCACTATTCTTTTTGTCCCAGACCAAATCCGAGGACGCCGTCTGTGAGAAGGCCATTGGAGCGGGGCCTCTAATGGACCAAGGCCCAGAAAACATAAGATGTCATGTAGAACTTCTTATCCTTGTCTAGCTGCCGAAACTGGGAGTCGACATGGTTGGAAATAATAGTAGCCCAGTCAAAGAATTATCCCTTAGTGGATATGGCGAATAGGAAATAGTACATCCATTTTGCAAATTCTTGGGTGGAGGGTTGCCCAAATACCCGTGCCAATGCAATCATCCCCATCTGGATGCTCTCTTTGAATTCAGAGCGGGGAATGTCAACCTTCATTCTTTTGGGGTCCCTCTTCAGGACTTTGAGCCAGTTGGCGTTTATATACAACCGAGAGGCCTCCTCTAGCTCGGTGAATTGTTTCAAGGCATCTGACCTTGTAACCACTGTAGCTTGATCAAATTGCGGGATGCCCAGGCCGATCTACAAAGTGGCTGGGTCCAGGGACACCAGTGGAGTGGGGAATCCTGATGGTTCTGCTGGTGCTAACATGACGGCCCAGACGGCAGAGTTATAGTGGGCCGCCAGAGTAAGCACAAGCTCCGGAGACTGCACAGAGTATGGGAAGCAAGCTGCCCTGAGAATACCAGAACCTCCAATGTTAGTAGCAAGTGCATCTCCAGCCTGTCGTTGTATATGCATTATTTTTACTAGAGCCTGCATTTCTGCCCAAGTCCCGACGTTGGTGTCGGTCATCAACTTTATCTTGGACTCAATCTTCGAGCCCACAATCTCCTCATCCTGCATATACTTCATGTTGAGGAGGAGCTTTGCCAGGGCCTTCTCTATCTTAGACTTTGCCGCTGCCCTGGTCTCGGTCGTAGATGGAAACTCCAGACTTCCGGGAGGAGATGAGGCGGATGCTTCAGACATAATTGTAAAGTGAAGTTCGGACCTCCGAGACAAAGTGACCGTCAGAACATATTTATCAAAATAAAACCATAACTCCGGGGTCCAGAGATCTTACCACCGCGTCATTTTCTTTTCTTGAAAAGTTAGTCTTTTGCATAAGTATCCGAAAAGCAGAACATAAACTTGGCATTTTCATTATATCTCCGGATCTGGGAAAATTTGTCACACTTGACGAAGACATGAGATGGATGACAGAAAGGGACCTGAAACCCAGAGAAGTAACCATTAGTAAAGAATAATGTGGGAGTAGGTCCACGTGGGCGCCACGTGCGCTAGCATTAAATGGATGGGATGGCACTGGCGGCGGAGGAGACTACTCAAATGCGTGAAAAGGGAAAGCCACTTGGCCAGGAGTAATTGCGCGTATGGAAAATAAATAAGGCTCTGACAGCCTTGATGGAGGAGAGAGAAAACTGCTTGTTTGAAACCAGCCACGAGCCGAGCTTCAAACAAGTGGTTTTTCGCCTCAAAGCCAACTTGAAGCGAAAAGCCAACAGCAAGGGTGACTCGACCAGCTCGTTGAGCCACCTGGAAGGATATATAGAAAGCCGAAGGATATATACATAGGAAGGGGGGATATATACAAGGGTTACCTACAGAAATATATACATATATACACAAAATATACACGCGGGTGACTCCCGCAACAAAAACCAGATGAAGCCGAAACCAAAATATACAATTATTTACATCATATACATGATATCTACAAACTACTTACAGACCATTTACAGGTATTTACAGATTACTTACAAACTATTTACATCAGCGCAGACCATTTACAAAATATTTACAGACTATCTACATCTGCACAGAAGGTAGACAACCTTCCGACAGAGCCAACCCACCAACGGGCGGCGAACCAGAGGCAAGAAACGAACAGACGACAGAAATGAAACGAAACAAAACAAAAACAAACGAAAACAAAACCAGGCGGAAACAACAAAAACTAGAAAATGAACACAAGACAGGGAGAAGGGAAGCGAAAGCACCAACCTGAAAATGTGGAAGGTGGAGGAAGGGATTACCAAGTGAACTCTGTAACACTTGAATCATTAGTTCGCCAAGATCACCACCATGGAGCACTCGCGTACGTCAGAGAACATAGAAGGTGTTTAAGCTTTGATTACTGCAAATTCTCTGCAAACTCTGTTAATCGCTCTGAAAATGCTATATTCCATTCTAAGTGCTCAAAGTATTTAATCGCGGTAAATGTGAAAATGACAAGTAAGCTCTATTTATACCCACGGTAAAAGCAATCCTCCTCCTTCCAGAGTTTTAGGTTAGATGAAACCTCCAGACTCCGGACCCAGGGATTCCTTACGATGATGTTCCTAAGACTTAGGAACATCATTGCAAACAATCCCGGAGGCCGGAATCAAACTTCCCACCAAAAGACAACCTCCGGGATCTGGGATTCCAGAGGGAAAAAACAAACCAAGAAAATGACACACTCCGGGGAAGAAAACCCCGGAGAAGGAAAAGCAAAGAAAAGAAAGACAAGGCAGAGCCACAAAAAAAAGCAAAGCAAAGAAAAAAAGGGGGACCCAACATTTTGCACACAAAATGTAGGGATGGGGATGCAGGGCATAACAAATGGTGACTATCTAGAACAAATGCCTTAGCGCATTTGAGAACCACAGAATCTCTGATTAGCACAACTGGAAAAAATCATCCTCCCGAAGCATTTGACGAGTAGAGGGCAGCATATCCAAGAGAACTCGAACATATAGGAGTCAGTCCGTAGCCTTTTATCAGTGGTGTCATGTGTGCTTTGGAAGGAAATCAAGCCGATGACCTCAGAGGAAATAGAGAAACGGTGCTAATTACATCGAACCAGTCATCAATTTAATTGCTTTTCCCCCGGAGACCAGAATTTCATCCCGCTTATCCCCATTACTTCATTTATTTATTTCTAGGTAGGGAAGGCGGTACTTCTTTCACCATTGAGCCCAAGCTTAGCTAAAATTCAAATGGCGGTACTTCTTTCACCTATCTACCTATATTTAGATATTTGAAGAGGATGAAACTCTGGACCCGGAAGGAATTCCTTTGGATTTTCAGACGTAGATCAACCAATCAGTACAGCTGATCTACCCTCGACATGTCCGATTACTTGTTCCTTATATTATTATTGTTCACTGATTGCCAGACTCTCGGAGACGACACCCAATAGAGATTGCTCGAAAATGTGTCATAACTTGCAAATAATCCCGGGGACCGGGTCGATTCCACCGTGATAAAGACAGATTCTAGAGTTCACCATGCCAGAGACATTACACCAGAAGCCAAAGTTATGTGGAGCATTCCTGTTCCCACAAGATGGGATAGAATGCCGGGGCCAAAAGAAAGCCAAAAGAGAAAATAAAGAGAACAAAAAGGAGACTGCCCCGGAAGGCAGCCAACAAGACTATTTACAAGGGGATATTTACATATAATACAATTTTGGACAAACTTACCCTTACTCAAAGTAATGTTTGAGAAACTACCCATTAACAGGCAATGCGACAGGTTCTCCAGTTAAGGTATTAAGCCGATAAGTATTTGCCCTGCAGATTTCTGAGATCAAGTATGGTCTGAGCCAGAGCCGTTGGAACTTGGTGTGCTTTCCTTTCTTCTCCTGGGCCTTATCCCACAACAGGACCAGATCCGAGATCTGAAAAGCCTTGTATTGGGCTCTTCTGTCAAACCATCATTTTACTATTGCTTGATGACGCACGAAATGTTCAAGGGTTGCGTCTCGTTGTTCCTCCATCCGCACCAGATTTAGGAGCCGAACCTCCACAATGTTGTCCCTGTTGTTGAATTCCTGCATAAATTATAAAACAGGGATCTGTAAGTTGACTGGGAATACAGGGTTCTGACCGTAAACCAAGTGGAATGGGGATGTTCCCAGGGCGGATTTAATGTGAATATGATCTTCCCAGAGGGCGTATCTCAATTTTTGGTGCCAATCCCGAGGATTTTGTTCTAACAGATGTTTGATCACCTCCAGCAGATTCTTGTTCGTGGATTCAGCAACGCCATTTCCCTGAGGGTAATAGTTTCTGGAGAACTTCAGTGTGATCTTTCAGTTGTAGGTCCATTCGAGCAATTGTGCGGAAGAGAACGCCAGACCATTGTCACATACCAAAGAAAAGGGCATTCCAAACCTTGTGACGATGTTCTCTTCCAAGAACTTGATAACTACGTCCGTCGTGTTATTTTTGCAAGGGATAGCCTCAGACCACCGAGTGCAATAATCAGTAGCAGTCAGAATGTATCGGTGGTTGGCAGACGAGTTGGGGTTGATCTCCCTGATGAAGTCAAATTCCCACTGGGCAAAGGGTCTAGCCTCGTAGACTGGTTGCAGAGGCATGGCTGGGTTACGCTCATGATGCGCTGTGGTTTGGCAAGTATGGCATTTTCTGACATGAGCGTAAACATCTCTGAAGATACAGGGCCAATAGTATCTAGCCCGAAGGATCTGATGGGCAGTGGCGTCGGCTGAGCCATGCCCGGTTCCAAACTATCCATGGAATTCATCAATTATCTTCACAGCTTGGTCTCTATCGATGCACCGGAGGTACACTCCCTCATAGTTCCGACGGTAAAGCGCGGAATTTTTAATCATGAAATGGGCACTTTTCATCTGTAGGGCATGGCGTTTGTGGGGAGGTAACCCCTCCAGGCACCTGTTATTTAGCAGCAAATACACCAGATCGGTATACCACAGATCCTGGGTAATGGACTCCACTGTGTAAGTATGACATTCTATGTGGGGAGTCTCCTCTGCTATTGTTTGACTTAGTCCCTGGGCTCGGACTATTTTCATGGGCTGCATCTCTAAATCGTACTCTTGGAGGATAGCCATCCATTTCCCCCGTCTTTCACCCAATTCACTCTGCATCAGCAGAGATTTGACATCCTGGTCCGGGATGATAGCATGCACTTTGCTCCGGATAATATAATGCCAGAATTTCTTCACGGCGTGAACTAGAGCAAAGGCCTATTTTTTCAATGATGAATACCAGACTTCGGCGTTCTTAAAGGGGGAACTCATGAAAGCAATTGGTTGTTCCTCCCCATTAACCTTTTGGGTTAGTACTACCACGGCAGAATGTGGCGAAGCAAATGAGTAGATGTAGAATGGAAGGGAATAGTTCAGACTAGCCAGGATAGGTGCCTTCATTATGGTCTGTTTTATCTGGGCGAACGCCCACTTTGCTTCTAGGCTCCACTCAATTTTGGTATCTTTTTTCATCATTTCGTTGAGTGGCTTGACGATCTGTGCGAATCCTATGATGAATCGACGCATGAAGTTGATTTTTCCAAAGAAGGATCACATTTCTTTCTTGCTGCCAGGCATCTGTAAGTTTAGCAATGCCTTGACTCTATCAGAGTCTATGGATATACCCTTCTCAGAGATGATATGCCCTAGAAATTTCCCTTCGGTGACCTTGAATATGCATTTCTTGGGGTTGAGGGATATTCCGTACCGGCGACATCTCTCACAGATCTGAGCGAGGTGGGCGGCGTGATCACGCATGTCCCGGGAGAAGATGGTCAAATCATCCATGTAGATGATTATGCATCGATTGACAAGGCCTTCAAATGTAATGTCCATGGCCTTCTGAAAGGTAGCCCCTGCGTTGACCAAACCGAAGGGCATTCTTCTATAAGAAAACGTTCTCCACTTAGTGGTAAACGCTATTTTCTCTCTATCCTCATATTTAACCATGACCTGATTGTATCCCGAATATCCATCCAAGAAAGACATCATCTGGGATCCATTTACTATCTGCAACACCTCATCCAACGAGGGGAGAGGGTGATTATCTTTTTTAGATTCCTTGTTCAGATTTTGAAAATCCACGCAAAGGCAGATCTCACCATTTTTCTTCCTGACTGGGACCAGGTTGGCAACCCATGTAGTATGTTGGATCGGGAAAATGATCCGAGCTGACAGCAATTTTTCTACCTCCTGACGAATCAGAGGTTCTATCAGGGGGTTAACCGGTCTTTGCTTTTGCCGAAAGGGCTTAGCATCTGGTTTTAGGGGAATGGTATGAGTCATAATGGAGGTGTCATAGGTCTTCAAATCTTCATATCCCTAGGCAATCACATCAATGTATCCTTGAAGAACCGCGAGAATCTTCTCCTTTTCCTCAGGGGAGCAGGAGGTACCTATGTGGATGATCTTCTCTTCACCGGGCTGGCTGATGTTAACTTTTTCAAACTTTCCTCCCTCAGGGGAGGAGGATACCTTCTCACGGGCCCGAGGGTCTGAGTCAAAGATCTGCTCTAATGAAATCATCCCCTTAGGGATAGTGTTGGTGGGCAAGTCCATGATCCCATCGTCTTCATCACCCTGTCAAGTGTCATCGTGGTCTCGTTCCTCCACTATCTGATCCTCGAAAACACCAATATTGGCCATGAAGGCTAGGATATGTTGGTCGTCCTTGAAAACCTGAAAGTGAGTAACATTGTCTGGAATGGAGGGGGTGGGGACCATCTCAACTGAAAATCTCCGGAGTCGTGAGCTGGCCATCGGCTCAAGTGTGTTGGCAGAAATAGGTAGGGCATCCGGGACATAGTTCCGTCGCCGGGGAATAAGGTCAATGCCAAAGGCATCGAAATCCTCAATAAGGCTCCAAGCCTGGTTGCGGTATGCGGCCAACCTTTTTTCATGACATGTGTATTGACTCAGGACCTATTTGACAACCAACTCTGAATCACCCAGAGCCTGGAGGTGGGTGATACCTTTCCTTAGTACGAATAGGAGTCCAAGGACCAGGGCCTCGTACTCTGTGATGTTGTTTGTGCAGTTAAACTACCCCTGCCCCACAACCCTATTTGGATCAGGACCTGTCGAATTTAAGAGTCCATAAGTCATTGTTTGTAATCTGGGGCTGGGGAGGGGGAGTTTTCTTTGGATTGATGCTGGGAGACTTGGGGACTTTCTCCCGGACTACCGGCATAAAAGTGGAATTTATTCCTGGAGGTGTTTCGGTTTGTGATTCCGGGGTGGATGGCACCAAAGGGGTGCATCCCGTAGAAGTACTGGGTCCTGGGGAATCGGTTGCATGTTCACTCTGGAGGATATCAAGTTTCCGGGTAGCGATTGATCGACATGGCTCACACTCATGCTCTTAATGTTTTTGGTAATGCAATCGGCACCAAGTGCCGGATAAGAGTGTGGCAAGGGTCGCTGTGGGGCCTTGAGAGTTGACTTCAACTCTCAGCTTTTCTTCTAAGTCCTGTGCTCTTTGCAGCACTATGGGATCCTCTCCAGGGATGAAATCAAATGTTAAAATCTCAAGAGGTCGGTACACCCCCAGAGAAGATTCAGAGAAAAGGACTTCATTGACCCTCCCTACTTCGGTAAGGGCCTGTTTCATCCGGGGTTCACTTTCGACCCAGATCTGATTGGATTCTCCTTCCCAAGGAAGCCACAGGTGGGTGAAGTCAGTCAAAAAGTATCCATTTAAGGACTTAGACCAATTCTGACTTAGTAACATCCTGTAAGTCTCTGGGATGTCCACCACTTGGATATCGATAATGCTGGCTATCTTGGGGTCCTGGATAAGATGTATCTGAACATTTTTTAGTTCCCCCACCATCTTTACAGCAGTCTTATCCAATTGGATCACTACGCCATTAGACGGGGTGGGGTGGAGTCTGAGCTTCTGACAAATAGTCAAGGGCATGATGTTACCCAAATCTCCTGAGTCTACTAGACAGTTGTGTATATTTTTGCCATAAATGTTTAGGCCTAGCAAGAAGGGAGAATCCTCATTATTTCCCCGAAAGACAGCCGCGTTAGCATCTTCAAATGAGACGGTCTTGGGTGGGTGGCTAACGGCTTCCGGGTTCCCTAAGAGCTTCAGAAGAGACTTCTTCTGCTCGGGAAAATTTAAAAAAACCTCCATCAAGGTCATGGAGGTGGTGGTCCACTCTAACGCCTTTGTAATATCAAATCTTTCTCCCGAGAACTGGTGATTTTCTTCTGCGAGGTCCTTTGCTTGGTTAGAGCTAGGACCTTTTGGAGGGACAGGTCGATCAGCTGTATTACTCCGGGGAGGAGGAGTATATTTAGTAGGAGGTATGGGCATGTAAGCTGGTCCTTTACCCACCTGGCTCTGAGTGTTGTATGGAGCCTATGGGTTGGTAAAGGCGTTGGCCTCAAAGGGCGGAATGGATTCATCAAAGAATCCCTATAATTCAGACTCTTCTTCATCTTCTCCAGAAGTTCCAAAGAAGATGGTATCACAGGTGAAAGCACTGTGGGTTCGCTCTTGGACAGGGGGCTCTAGAGGAGCGGTATCATGCGATTGCTGCCTGTCTAGCTGGGAGATCATTATGACTTTCTCCAAAGTGGCACAATTTACTTCATTGTGCGAACCTGTGTCATGTAGCCAACACCAATTAGTCATGGGCTGGAAGTCTGTGACTGGCATAAAGTGGGATGGTCCAGCACCATTTTGGTTGGTATTTTGATTCAGAGGCGGACCTCCGGTGTTAGCGTTATTATTCCATTGTTGTTGGTTGGGCCTTGGCCCGTTGTTGAAGTTTCTTCCTCCGGCATTGTTGTTTCGTTGGCCGGAGAAGATATTTCCCCTCTGAGAATTTTAGTTTTGGGGCGCGTAGGATCCAGCCTTCAGCTGACCCATATCCATGGTTAGGGTGGACAGCATTCGCCGGAGGGACTCAACCTCGGCGGTCAACTGAGTGTTAGCGTCACAATGGGACGGCTGTGGCTGTTGTTGGCTTCCCGGGAAGGCAGCAGGATTAACTGGAGTCGAGGGCGGCAATCCTCCAGCCGTGGATGACTGGAAGAAGGGAACTCCAGACGGTTGTGTCTGAGTTTATTGCGTCTTCTGTGGTTGATTCCAAGGGAAGACTTCCAGACCCGGTGTCATTTGGGTCTGGGAGGGGTAGACATATCGCGCCTGTTGGTCGATCAAAGGTGGTGGGGGATTCACCGCCATTGAAGGGGCACCTATTGCCAGATTGGGATTGTAACCCCCGGCATAAACAGTTCCGCCGGGGACCATGTTGAAAGGTGTGTTCTGTCCAATCCCACCCGGGGATTTATTGAGACCGCGGGATAACTCTAAGGCCAGGTTATAGACTTTTGCCAAAGTATCCCGGGGCGGTTGTTCTCCAGAGGAGAGTGGCAACGAAAAGGTCCATCGCATTAAGGTATGTCTGTATGGTAACGTCTGGTGATGGGACAAAAGGGCCTATACACCTCTTTAGGGCACGCTGGAACCTATGGTTAAATGCCACGAGAGGCTCATTGGGTTCCTTCCTGATGGAGATGAACTGGCTATGGGACCAGGCTGGGTCCACATGCACGCGAAAGGAAGCCAAGAAGGCGTCCTCCATATCCTGCCAAGTGTTGATGGAGTTGGCGGGAAGGTTTAGGTACCAGTTCAACTCGCTTTGTCCCAAGGACAAGGGAAACATGCAGGTTACAACATCTTTATGCTGGATCCGGTGTTGATTCATGGCATCTTTATATGCCTGTAAGTGTTCTTCTGCGGTCCGTGGGCCTAAGTGCTCGTATCGCGGGCAAATCTTCTCCGGGTGAGAGGGTAGGTCATTGATTGCACCTGGAAAAGTACCCATTGGGGACCCAGCATTTCCAAAATATACAGCCATTGGGGGAACTATGTGTTGGGTAGTTTGAGTACTGGTTCCCGGGACCGTCTAGGGAGTTTGAGTACTAGTTGATAGGGTAGATCCCCAGACAATAGTGGCTGGTAGGACTTTCGACATCCATTTCTTTCAAGCAGGAGGCTCGAGTTTGACAAACCTTCCAGGATTCAGGGCGGATCTAAGGATTCTTTCAAATTTAGCTGGGGAAAAGGACCCAATCCCACTAAAGGCTTGTCTCCTAAAACTACAAATTGGAGAACCCTTAGGAGGTGTAAAATCAGAATCTTGGGAGGGGGACGAGCTCATGCCCTCCTTCTGGCGCCAGTTTCTGTTGATAGGGTTTTGCTGACCGGGTCCGCCAACAGTCATAAGTTGTCAGCGGGTTCCGGAGAAACCGACCAACTCCACCTGTAAAGGTTGTCCGGGGGAAATAAATCCTCCGGGCCTTCAAGCACCTGGGTGTCGGGTCACGACGGTGTGGGGCTCGGTTGGGAGAGGTGACTATTTTCGAGGGGGATAGCTGGTTACTTTAACTTGTTTCTCCTGGAGATTCAATTTAGTGAGGGTTTTTCCGGAGTATTCCACACTTTGAAAATAAAATGAAAAAGATCCTGCAGGGTTAGAAATATTTATCTAACTATAGTCATGCTGAAAAGTCTGGAACATCAACAATACTCTGAAAGACTGTACTAAATACTGAAGAAATACACAACCATCAATTAGCATTTCATCAGTAGCGGGAATAAAGAGGTCGTTAATCTACTTTAACACATTCAGAGCAAAGGACATGCAGAATGTTAAAACATGAAATACCATTAACTCAGAAGCAGAGATGATAACAATAGCATTGCCATGAATCCTTCCTTCTTCATTAATGTTCAATCCAGCAAGCACTGGTGCGTGATATAATAGTGGCTGCAAGGGAGTATCTAACTACTAAGAACAAAACAATGGAGCATTGAGCTCTGCAACTGAACAAGCTAGAAATTACTTCGCTATTTCTTATGGACAACAAAATTATCAATTTTGCTGACCCTTGGAAATGGGTCAATTTGCCTATTTATACAACTCTTTAACCCTAACCCTAACTTACTGCATTTGAATAAAATACAATATCTGGGGGCCGGTACTACCTGCGCCACCCTACAAAAGACCTGGAGACCGAATAGGTCTTCCAGGTCAGAGGAAGAAGATAAGAATATACATCGGAAGAATCGGCCTCGAGAAGAGAGCCAGAGAGAAGAAAGAAGAAAATAGGTCCCTCTGGAATCGAGGCTACATGCCTCATAAATGGGAAATGCGGCGCCATGTCTCTAATGTGCCAGGTGTACCTTTGAATGGCGCCTCGAGAATACCATTGTCAGAAACCAACTGTCGAGCCAATGCCTCTTAATGTGTCCAACTACCTTCTGACAGTCTTAATTAACTCCCTCTGAAAGTGACCGGTCGGTCTCGGGGACCGGGACGTAGATCTCTTTAAAGAATACAAAATTGTGGATCTGGGACTCCGAGATCCGAGAACTTACGTCCCCAAAAGAATAAAGAATACTGAATACTTAAATTTCTTCGGCCCCCAGAGAAATTCAAGGCTGTTTATTATCACCAAAGGCCTGAAGGAGGCGGAAAATGCCATCTTCATCAATCTTCTTTAAACTAGCCCTTCTGAATCTGGCCATCTCAACTTGTTCCCCCAGTTCCGGAACATCACTTTTAAACTCATCCGCCATCTTTGTGGCGTCATGGCCTCTGAGCACCACCTTAGTCAACTTAACCATTTTGGCCCCATCTATTCCTTTCGGAGATTGATACCGGGAGTTCATTATTTCATCAAAACCTCCCAAAATTGACTCCTTAGGAGTATAAGTATCTGCGCTGAAGGAGTCTATCCTGGAAGCCTTTATTACAAAAGATTTACATAAATTAAAAGAATATTTTACTTTGTTTACCTTCTCTTGTAAGGACTCTACTAGTTGCTTTGTTACCTCCAATGTGAGGTCCAGTCTGGAGTGCTGAGTCCTTACGAAATCAAATGGTTCCTCACCCAGAATTCTAGATTCAGAAATTATATCTTCTCCCAGAGTGAGGAGCTCTTTGAGCTCTGCCTTCTATGCCTGGTAATTTTCAGCATCACTCTCCCACTGTTCAATTAGTGCTTCTGCCTGGTGAATAACCTGTTGGGCTGTGTATAGATCCGGGAGAGTGGATACTAGGAAACATCGAATGTTTCCTATCTGCAGATTGGCCCATTCATCAGCTGCTTGGGCTTTCTTCTTCATTACTCGCAGGGAGTCTATGTTGCTCTGCGGTAATTCTTCTGAGGTGGAGGCCTGTGGAGGGATGGCACTGATGGGTCTGGCCAGCTCATAAAACAACCCAAGAAGGTTGGCGTTCTTCTCCTTTTCTGCTTTGAGCCTCTGGGCCTCTTTCTCGTATCGGGCCTCCACTACCCTTGCTGCTTCTTTCAGCAGGTCTACTTCACCCTACTTTCCTCTTTTGCCCAAGTGTACCTCGGCGATATTATAGTCTACGGGGTCTGCAGTCACTTCATCGGCATCTGGGGGAGGCGTTGCTACTACCGCAACTGTTTCTCCACCCGGCCCAGTTCGGAGGGTATGAAATGTCCGGGCCTTGTTTGTCTTCGGCGGGGCCTTAGCCAAGGCCATCATTTCGGCCAGAGAGATAGGGGCTATTGGAGTGGATGGGGCTTTTATTTTCTTTCTCTCCACCAGCCACAGAGGTGGGAGAGGTGGCCTTCCTACAAGATTTTTCTCTTCTGATGCTCTCCCAGTGTCC
>MU225392.1:85019-95184 GCA_018584345.1 Thuja plicata
TTAGTAATATGAAAGATATACTTACACTCAAATAATAAAGATATTTTTTCTACCACTTGTAAAACTAAATTAAAATGTCTATAATTGATTTGTCGTGGTACTATTCATTATGAATCAAAATGAATTATCTTATAAAAGAAAGTAATAAATATTTTATGAGCTTGAAAATTATAACTCATTTTGTCAACATCAATACTTCAACCAGCCCAATTACATGGTAGAATTGAAACAATATGTACCAAGATCACATTTATATATAACCAAAATTAAAACCATTAAATCTTTCAAACTACATTTTAACAATTCAACTTACCTAAAACTGATTTTATTCTGTAGAATATTTTATTGTATCTCTTTGCATGAAATGTTCATACTTATTAATACGTCACACAAGTAAATATAAATTTAACTTGGATTAGAGAGGTGGTGTGAATAATTATATTAATATAACATTGTAGAATTTAATGAAATAAGTACAAGCAATTAGTAATAATTTTGATGTATAGATTTTTGTAATGGTAGATGATGCTAGTTATTATTAATATATTAAGTAATATTTGAAAAATGTTTCCAAATTAGTAAATTATCTATATTTCTTACTCCCTTTCACTTTCACATATTTACAAAATTGACCTTCGAATTGTGATATTAAGTTTTACATGTGGATCTAAACTATGCAAAATTTGAACTCTATAACTTATTCATCTCAATGTCTTCCCCCATGGTTTGCAAGGACTATTGTCTATGCACACTATTTAATATATTTCTAGATAAGGAATTTTCTCATCTAGATAGAACTTTTTACAAACTCAACCACATGCATAAGGATAACTCGTGCCAGTCCCCCACAACCACCAAGTCTAGGATTACTCTTAGTTTCCCCATTAATGATTTTAATCCACCCTAAAGGAGGTGATTTCCATACAACACCCTTTGTCACCTAGTTACTTCTCTAGATAGGGGTGCAAATATCCCACTAAAGACGTCAATTATGAGCCACATAAAGATCATACAGGGAAGGAATAATGCTAGGCCTATTCACCACATCTCTAGGGAAAGCCACTAAAATATTACCTTTTATAGCTTCCTAAATTTTGTAGCTTGATTTATTAGCATGAAAAGTGGTATCCCTGAAGATTCTATTATTTCTCTCCTTCCAAAACCCCACACTATATGTGGAATGATGAGAGACTATAACATTCAAAGAGAACGGTTTCAGGAAGGATGGGTACACTGATGTTAGCATTCAAATAATGAGAATGGGAATACCCAAGCTAATGACTAGAGATTGAAATATGAGTAGATTTCTCTAACATAGGAGAAACCAAAGAGGATATGGAAAGTGTTTTCTACAACATTCATAGATAAAAAGCATCTATTACGGATGACAAACCCCCTCCAACAAAGATTATTAGTAGTGAAAAAATCATTTTGAACCTGGAGCAAAAAATATATATTGAATTTGGGGACCAAATTAGAATTCCAAATTAGAGCCAAAAAAGGTCGAGGGGAGCACACACAATTCTAAATCTTAAAGGAATTTGAAATAGAGAAGTAACCATCTATAGGGCATGCCCAGAAATTCAAGTCTTCACATTGGAGCCAAGGAATATGAACTTTAGAAAATAGTTCCTAGAGGGGGGTAGGGATGGGTCCAAAGATGTAAGGTCCACCCATTTGATATTTTGAATACAATCAACAATCTAATAGCCAGTCCAGTAAATATCGAGAGGTATTTGAATTTATCAAACCATAGTGTGTGCTCAGGAGGGGGAACCCCCAAAGCCACCAATCATTCCCAAAAAGGATTTTATGACCACTCCAAACATACCACATAAGACCCCTGACAATTATAGACTTAGGGATGGAGTTGAAATTCTATATGGTCGAACTTGAGGCCATGTATCTATTATCTGCTAGAAATTCCTGGAAGTGATTATAAGAAGAGAAATATTTATTATTAAAAAAATCATTCCATTCATTCTTAACCTTCAACATTCTCCATAATTGTTTAGCTAATAAAGCTTTGTTGAATTCCTTAATCTTTTTTAAGGCTAAACCTTCAAATTTATTGGGAGGAAAAACTTAATCTCATGTAACAAGATGCATTCTATTCTTAGACTATAATCTTGTCTAGAGTAAATTCTTCTTAATTTGTTCAATCTTCACAAGAAAAAATTTTGGTACATAGAAAAATATAATAGCAAAAGCTAGTAAATTCTAACAAGTATCCTTGCTAGCTATAATTTTCCCACTTGAGTTAAAAGCACCTATTTTAATCTTGGTAGTTTAGATTAAAATTTATCTAAAAGATTCATCCAAAATAAGTCAAGTCCAAAAAATTTGAGCAAAGCAGAAAACTAACGTAGGTGGAAGGAAGCTCTGCAATATGGCACCCAATAATAGCAACAATCTTACTCTATCTCCTCTCTAATGTATTTAGAAAAAAACTAGAACTTTTGGGGAGGCTAATCTATTAACCAGATGCATCTTCATATTTTATCAAGATGTTCTTGAGATTCTTAGCTTCACATATAGAACTATGAACCCCAATATAATGGTGTCATCAACAAATTGTTGATGAGAACAAAATTGAGGAGAAGAAGTGGGGGTAAGCTCTTTGAGTCTTTCCAATATTGCCACTTCCTAAAATTGCACCATGAGAATGAAGAGGAAAATATAAATGAGATCCCCTAAAATATATCTCTAGGAAAAGTGAAGAGCCCCAAGCATGATCCATTAACAATGAAAAGGAATCTTGAGGTAAAAACCAATTAGAAAATCAACTAAATTAAATTGCAACTGAAGCGAAAAGCTTAGAGGAATTTCAAAAGGAAATTCTAGTTGACCCAATCAAAAGGCTTGAGCAGTTCTCCCTAAAGAAAGAATCCAACCTTCTTTTTAAATAAAAAAGAATGAATATTCTCATGAAAAACCAATATAGAATCTACAAATTAGGGGCTAGGGAAAAACCCTTTTTGTTGAACAGAGATCTAAATAGGGTTAATCCACTTGAGATAAAAGATAAGAATCGTAGAGAAGATATTATAAAGGGAGATACATAAGATAATGGAATAAAAATGTAGGAGGGAGTTATCAATATCTTTTATAGGGATGAGAACAATAAAGGAAGCATTAGTTTCTTTATGTAGGGATCTAGAACCAAATAACTCTCTAGCATACCAAATAACATCTTTAGCCACAATGTCCCAATAAAAGTAAAAGAAGAACATGGGGAACCCATCAGGATATGAAACTTCATTTCCTTCAAAAGAGAAGATAGAATAATGAACCTCAACTTCCTCGAGGATCCTAGTAAGAGATTATTTAATATCTTCTAAAATAAGAGAATTAATTTCCCTTAAAAAGTCTAGCTGACCATCGGAATCTAGGTGTTGATCATTAGAGCTTAAATAATGGAGAAATAATTTGGTGCAGTATGAATGATATCTTCATCTTTATCTAGAGTCTTACCACTAAAGATGAAAAATGGATTATATTAGAAGCACAGTGCTTGAGGGTGGACAAAAAGAAAAACATAGTGTTATGATCTCCATTTTGGACCCAAATGGCCCCAGTTCTCTACTTCCAAAATTTATCTTATTTTGAAATAATATCATGTAGCTTTGACATAATAGATATTTCTTAATCTACAATATTAGATTGGGGAGAGGCATTCTACCTAGTCTTAGGTTTGGCCACTGTGAATGTCTACTATTCCATTATCACTAATGGTTTTCTTGAATCCATCTACACAACCACATGCTTATTAAAAATTGATTTGTTAGAGATTGGAAGTGAGAAATGCCTTCTACGAAAGAAGGAAAATATATTAAAGTATCAGCATCTAGGGCCTGATTCTTGAGAGGAAGTTTCACTTCCCCAAAATCATTAGGAGTATCTACCACTAAGTTTACTTTAGGGGATCTAGGAACTTCTGAATTAAGAGGGAGAGGATACATGTCCTAGCAAAAATACCAGAAATGACAAGAAAATTCATATGAGGTTCCAAATCACTTGTAGTTTTCTTCCTCCAAAATTTATAATAATATTTAGCAGCATTAAATGGCCAGTTCTTATTCTATTGTTACTCTCTTGCAAAGAAAAAATGCAAAGGGGGAAGCCTTGAATTCAATATCTTGAGCCTAGGCTCTGTTTTTAGAGTTATTATAAATTTCCATCAGTAGGTTCGCAAACTAATTAAAATTGACACTTATGTGAGCGTACATTGGCCTACTCCTAGAAGTAGTCATGGGATCCATAGAGGTAAGCTCCCCAAAATATAATTTTATTCACTGAAAGTTTTTTATCCCAAAATTCAAAGGGAAGACCTACAAGCCCAATCCAAACTAGGGAAACCACCCAATCTTTTGGATTGAACCCTAGTTCTCATATTTTAAGGACAAGAGAAGAATAACCCAAGATCTAGAGACCTCTAGATAAAACAAAAAGAGATGTCTTGTTTGTGGGTAAAGGAAAAAGAGAAGAATTCTAAGTTATCCATGGCCACAACATCAACCTAAATCCTCTTCCACTTCCTGGCTATCCAAGAATGAACATTTTTAATGTTTAGATGACGGCTGATAAATTTTACAACAAAAGAATAGTTGATTGAAGCAATACCCTTATACGAATTAGGACTGACATGGGAAAAGAAATGGATGTAGATCCACACAATAAGAAACAAGAGAGAAACTTTTACCTTTCAACAAACCTCTAAAATTTTATGACCATTTTTGGTTGTGGTTACATGATGAAACCCTTCATGTGAAGATCTGAAGTTATTGGGGTCCTCTTTCACTATTTCTAGAGCCACTGAACAAGAAAGAAAAAGCTTTAGATCTGCAAGAGGGGACATCGTGACATCTAGGGTCCTATTTGAGTCAAACTTCTTCACAGTAAGGGGATCAGATTACTCTACATCATCACCAATGATTGTACATGGACGCCCTCCTCTATCCATGCATCTATTAGAGTTTCCCACCTTAGAAAACTCAAATTTCTAAAGCCAGGTCCAAGATCACTTGATGACTCCTCCGTCCTATTTTTTAGGCCTAATTAAGACTACATGTGTTTTTTATTAATTAAAACCAGTTTTAGAGGGTTCCTGAAACCCAAAACAAAGTATTTAGAATACTTGATTCAATCTCGGTTGTGGAGGGAAAATTGCTCTGCTAGGGTTTCATGCATATGGCATACTATCTATGTTTACTCTCTGAGCCATCCATCTGTCAAACCGCATTTACTGCGAGATCCCTTTTGCATTAGGGTTAGCTTTTATTATGGCTCAGGCCAACTTCGGCCCAGCAGTTACTGCTAGTGCGCGAGTTGAAGCTTCGAACAGCCATGGTGCCTCCTCTGAACAAATGTCCCCGCAAGTTCATCCCGAAGGTCTTTCACGAGGTAACCCTGATATTGTTCTTAATCCACAGGAATTTGATTCTTCTTGTGAATGGTTAGAAAAATATACGCTGATTGGATATTATGTGGGTCGTACTCCTCCTGAAAGTATCCTCAAGGATTGGGTCAACAAGAGCTGGACCCCACATGGTTTCCATCTTGATGGTGTGTAAAACCTTACCAAAGGTTTTTTCTTTTTCCGGTTTGCTAACCCTTCTCAGGCGGAAGCGGTTTTTAACCGTGGACCCTGGACTGTTAGGTCCTCCCTGTTAGTTTTTCAGAAATGGTCTCGAGACTTTACTGTCTCGGATGACAAAAAACTTAGGGTTCTAGTTTGGGTTGAGTTCCCTGGCCTCCCTTTGCCATGCTGGCCGTTTATTGATTCTATTGCTAAAACCCTCGGCAAAGTCATTGTCATGGAGCATGACAAATTTTTCAATGCCCGTCCCCAGAAGCGAGTCTGTGTTGAGGTCGACCTTTCCAGGGACCTCAAGGACACTGTTGAAATTCAGATTGGTGCCCTCACCATCTCTCAAAAGGTGCTTTATTTGAATCTGCCCAACACCTATTATCGGTGTCAATCGGCAGAACACAAGATCAAAGATTGCCCGCTCGCTACCCCTCGGGTGAAACCTACGTCTAAATATGTGCCGGTCAAAGCCATCGATGCTGGAAAAAAAGAAGAATGGACTACAGTTACGTGTAAAGGCCAGAATGCCTCAGGCCCTAAGATGCCACCAGCCTCTGCTACTGTGTTGCCATCTCCGGATGCGCCCGTTGGTCATTCCCCGCCAGCTGATGCGCCACCAGTGGTGCCCATTGTTTCAAACCCTGTTTCACAGAGGAAGAGTCCAGCTTCAAAGCCATCCACTCCAGAAGTGGTGCTGGCGCTTCCAGCGGCTTCTTTGCCTACTTCCAGGGCTATGCGTAGGTCTCGCAGTCCTGACGGTCACACGGATGACCCAGATAAAAGGCTGTTCACCTCGTCTGGAGATTTTCTCCCTAGCTTTGGCTCTGTTCCAGCCTACTTGCAGAATAGCTTCTCCCCTCTTGGGGACGAGGAAGCCATGCAAGAGTTTTTATGATTTTTTTGTCCTGGAATGTGTGAGGTCTAACTGACCTCTCTAGAAAGTACTATGTACATGATACTCATGACAGACTTCAGAATCTGGACGTGCTTTGTTTACAAGAAGTTAAAATTTCTGGGTTTTTGCTGAACTCTGCCTGTCGTGTCATATGGCCGGACGACATTGTCTTTTCTTCTCAGCATGAAGCTGGAAAAGGCAGTGTCATTACTATTCTGGCACGTCACCTTCATTCTTCTGTTATTGCGCATGGGTCTGACCTGATGCAACGTGCAACCTGGATTTTTCTATCTCTGTATAATCATTCGTTTGGTGTAATTAATGTTTACGCCCCCAATGATGCTATTGAAAGATCTCGATTATGGGTCTGGCTAGCAGACAACTTGCCTCCAGCTACTTGGGTTATGTGTGGGGACTTTAACATGGTTGAGCTGGCCTCTGACAAGGAGGGAACTTTTCCTTTTCGCTGGACAACTGGGGAGAGAGAAGCCTAGTATCACATGCACAATAAATTGGGCCTTTTTGATCCCAATGCTAACCGCCGCCAACAGGGTGGGGTCTGGCATACTTGGTCCAATTTTAGAGCTAGTTCTAACCGCATATTTAAGAGACTGGATCGTGCTATGATAACGGCTCAATATTTTTTCTCCTTTTCTTAAGATCGAGGCCTAGCTATCATTCCTCTGACAGATGTTACCTTGTTAGATCACTTCCCCATTTACTTTTCTATTACTTGGTAGTTCTGCGCCAGGAGAGCTGCTCAGACATAATTTTTCCTTAATACGTCTGTGCTGACGCACAATTCCACTATAGCCCACATTCTTCAAGTTTGGAATTTAGCTACTCGACCCCACAGTGATACTGGTTGGATTCAGTGGTGGAATGATGTCATTACCCACACTGTGACGTTTCTTCGCATTTATGGTCGTCAGTTAGCCTGCTATAGAAAGCGTGCTTATGAAGCTAACACTAAGGCTCTGTGTAGTGCTGCTGAAGTGCTTACGTTGAACCCCTTCGATACAGATCTCTAGCTTACGCTTGCCCAGCTTTTCCATGAGAAACAAGTTGCTGATGCCTATGCTGCCCGTGGTGCTCAAATCAAAGCCCACCTCCATTGGTTGGAGGTGGGCGACAAAGCCTCTAAGGAGTTTTTCCAGGCTCTCAAAGCTTGTCATACTAATGTTGGTATTCAAAAGATCAGGCAAGGATTTGAGACCCTTACTGAGCTTCCGGCCATTCTTCAGGCCTTTGTCCAGCACTATGAGCAAGTCTTTGCTTCTCAGGGCAATTCAGCTACTCGGGTTGAAGCTCTCAAGGCTTGTATTACTGTTACTCCAAACCGCCTAGCGATCGAGTAGCGTGCCTTCTGTGAGAAAATGCTTACCATCTCAAACCTCAAGGAGGCGTCCTTCTCTATGGCCAATGATAAATCTCCAGGATGCGATGGCTTCCCCTATGAATTCTACAAGCACCTTTGGGATGTTGTGGGTCCTGACTTGCACAAAGTTTACCTCGAAGCTTTTCACAATAAAAGTTTGGGTAACATAATTAACAAAGGGAATATAAAACTCATACCTAAGACTGGTGATCCAGAGGATATCTATAATTGGAGGCCCATCACTCTGTTGAATGTCTCCTACAAGATCAGACATCTCCTTCCCCTTATTGTTCTTCCTGAGCAAACTGGCTTTATTAAGTCCAGGTATATTCTTGATAACATTATTGTTGTTTGGGAAGGGATGGAATGGGCTCGTCAATCTAAACAGGCTGCTCTGTTCCTCAAAATTGACTTTGCTAAAGCCTATGATCACATTGAATGGCCCTTCATTCTCGCTATACTTCAGGCTCTAGGGTTTGGCCCTCACTTCTTGCAATCTGTGGAGATGCTTTTGCTTGCATTACCATCAATGGGGCCCAATCTGACACCTTTGGGCTTTTCAGATCCATCCGGCAAGGTTGTCCACTAGCTCCTGCTTTATATGTGCTTGATGCAGAAGGCTTTGGGTATTTGCTTGCCAACTCTATTTCCACTGGCCTGGTTCGGGGCATTTCCCTTCCTGATTCTTCCTCCCTGTTGGTTAATGGCCATTTTGTTGATGACTCCTTTCTCACTCTTATTGAGGACGAGGAAAACATTTCCAATGCCTTGTAGTGCCTGGACACCTTTTGTCAAGCCTCTGGATGAGCCATTCAATGGTGTAAAACTCTGTGTTTCAGATAGTCTTTTCTTCCAGCCCCGCCTTGGCTTACTAGTTTCGGCTGGAAATGGGTGCAACATGGAGAAGTCTTTCACTTCTTGGGAATTCCTTTTTCCTTTCATGGCTCTTCTGTGGAATTACAGAATGTTGTGCTTGCTAAAATTGAGAAAAAATTGCATTATTGGATTTGCAAGCTGCTCTCTCTTGCGGGGAAATTCCAGATTTTTTCCAAAGTGCTGGCTGCGACCCATGTTTATTATTCCTCTTGTTGGGCCCCCTCTAAGGCCTCTTGTCTCAAGCTTGAGCGTCTACTCAGAGACTTTCTCTGGGCCTCTGGTGCAGATGGCCATGGATTTCATCGGGTTGCCTGGGAGTACTGTTGCCTCCCTCGTGATTCTGGAGGCCTGGGCCGTCTTTCCACTCAGAAGCAAGGGCTTGCTCTTTGTGTGAAGTGGATTATCCAAGCTCTCACTGGTGATGAGGCATGGAAAATTCTTGTCAGACATTGCATCTCCGCTAGATTTCCGGTTCACAGGCTAGCTTGGAAAGGCATTGGCCTCCAGACCTTGCTCACAATGAGAGAACCTATTCAAATCCAGGGTACCTTCGTCATCAAGAGTATTTGGAAAGCTTGGGAAGCTATTAAGCCCTGGTTTCGATGGGATGGGGATGCTTTTCATAACGGGCTCTCTTTCAATCAGCAGAGCCTCTGGTGGTCTCCTCTATTTTCCATACAGCGTATACCCTTGGCCAAGACTCAAGTGGCCTGTGCTCTGCATTTTTTCAAACATGGCATTTAGACTCCCAAAGATATTTTTTCCAGAGTCTCTATGGGGCTTCGATCTTGGGAGGATATGTAGGTTCAATTTCGGCTGGCTCATTCTGATCGCCAGACTTTTGATCTTTTGATCTCGGCTATTCCTACCAATCTGCTTCATAAGATTGGCATTCAGGATACTAGGCCTTGGTGGAAGGATTGGAAATGGTATCCTGCTACACCTTTCAGCAATTACAAGCCAAGCCTTGGTTATAGGTGGTTATCTCCACATCTTCTGATGGTGGATATCCTTAACCAGAGATGGCATCTTCATTCGGCCACTTCCCACTGGAGCTCTCACTTTCACACCATCTGGACTGCCATTACGGAGCCCAAAATGGCTCTTTTTGCTTGGTGTCTTTTGTTTCAAGGACTCCCAGTCGGCCCTAGGCTCAAACATCTGGGGGTTCATGACCCTCAATGTCCTTTTTGCGGTCACCCTGAGACCTTTTTGCACATCTTTTGGTTTTATAGGAGAGCTCAATAGTATTGGTAGTGGATACATGATTTTTTTAAGCCCTTTCAGCCCGAGCCTTTTTCTTGGCATATGATTGTCTTAGGAGATTCTCCTAGACTCCCCTCCAATTTTACCCAGATTTGGCATACTTTCAGGATGGAGATTTTGTTTAATATTTGGAAAGATAGAAATGCTGTTATTTTCTCTC
>MU225392.1:110199-124154 GCA_018584345.1 Thuja plicata
ACTTTGATTGCTGAAATATTTGTTGATGACATCATATTTGGAGGCAATGATATGCTATGCAAATCATTTGCTAATGAAATGAGCAAAGAATTTGAGATGTCTATGTTTGGAGAGATCAAGTTCTTTCATGGTCTACAGATCATTCAACAAAGTGAAGGTATTTTCATTACACAATCCAAATACATCAAAGAAGTCCTCAAAATATTCAAGATGGAAGATTCCAAACCTGTTGGAACACCGATGGCTACTGGATGCAAATTAACAAAGGAAGACAAGACAACAGAGGTAAATCAGACGCTATATAGATCAATGATAGGGAAACTCATGTATATTGTACACACTAGACCAGATATTTCACATGCAGTAGGAATTGTTGCTAGATTTTCTGCTAACCCTAGGGAATCACATATAACTGCTGTGAAAATAATTCTAAGATATCTAAAGAATACTAAGGAATTTAGCTTATGGTATAGAAGAGAAGGCAAATTTGAACTGAAAGTGTTTACCGACGCTGATTGGGTTGGAAATCTTGATGACAGGAAGAGCACAACTGGAGGAGCATTCTTTATGGGTGATAGACTTGTCACATGGATTAGCAAGAAGTAAGGATGCATCTTTCAGTCTACTATAGAAGCAGAATATGTTGCTGCTGCTGCAAAATGCTCAAACATTGCATGGATCAAACAGTTGCTGGAAGGTATGCATATGAAGATCATAGAACCAGTAGTTATCTATTGTGATAACACCAGTGCAATAAACATTTCCAAAAATCTAGTCATGCATGCAAAGACTAAACACATTGCCATCAAGTATCATTATTTAAGAGAACAAGTTCAAGAAAAAGAGGTGATACTTGAATAGGTGCAATCAAAAGAACAATTGGCTGATATCTTCACCAAGCCACTGCCCAAGGATACATTTGAGTACCTGAGAAAAAGACTAGGGGTCAAACCCATGTCTATCAGTCAGTTAAAGGACTAAAAGCTGCATCAGCCATATATTTTCAGAATATCATTCATGATTGATGCAAGCAGAAGCTGAACTTCAAAGCTACATCTATATACAGAAAGGTATATATCAAAACCAAGCACCAGAGAAAACTATTATATTGATGATGGATAAAGGAAATTCAAGGAATATATTATGGATAGAATAAATTGTTTGACAGAATGTCAGATATTTTTGAAAATATTTGTTTGGCATTAATGTCAAAGGGAGAGAATGTATCCATATTATCATCAGAAACTATTCATTATCAAATTACTCGGAATAGGGAGAGATCATATCCATAGGGAGAGCATTTGTATAAAAGTTACAAATACAAGATAGAAACATCAAAGTAAAAAAAAATTTGACACCCACAAAGATCACAACACATCAGAAGAAGAAACAGAAAAGCTGCAGGAATCAAATCTAAGCTTACACAGAGCTTACCGACGGTCAATCATTTTTATCAGTTATCAAAACAAACTATTTGGTAATTTGATAAATCTCAACAATTGTATTTCATGTTGTATTAGAAATAGTATAGTATGATAATATAGTATGTTTCCATCAATGCCAAAGGGAGAGATTGATGACATATAACTGATTGAATGTTTGATAATGTTAAGTTGAAGATGTTGCAAGACATTAAATTAGTTAATGGTTTGTATTGTCATTGATGTCAACTTGATATCATCTGTATGGTCATATACATAATGCCAAAGACTTCAGATAATCAATAGAACAGATGTTATGCTTTCAGCAATGCATAAAAGTCAAATATTCACCATGTGACAGACTACACCGGCAGAGTGCACACCATCGGTAAAGACAGAGATAAAGTCACAGTGATGCCCGACAAGAAAAAGATAGCATTGCCCAATGAAGTAGAATCACAAGATGCCTGATGAGCTAAAAACAGTGTTGCCCAATGAGAAAGATCTAATTATGCTCGACGGATGGAGATCCTGAAGCTAACTGAAGTTGTACTGACAGAACTGGTAGTTGTCACTGGTGATGAACTGCAGAATTGACCGACACAACAGAGAGATCAGAAAATGATAAAATATCTAGCTGGTAGAGCTTAAGGATAGACTTAACTAGTTGTTTTATTTGTTTTATTTTACCATAGTTAAGTAAGTGATTTAAAGATGATTTATACAACTGGCAAGAAGATAACTACAAGATAAATCAGGTGTTAAAGCCGTAAATCAATTTGGCTAGATTGTTTTTCATGCCAAGAATCAAGAATCAAGAACCAAGAATTAAGGAATATCATGTCTATATAAGAGACAAGAATAATTCATTTATGAAAGCAATCAGATACACGGGGGAGTGAATTGATAGAAGGTGTTGAAGAGAAACTGATGAAGGTTAAACTTCATACAGTCCTAATCAATCAAGCTAAGGGAGAGCTAAAGAATTCTATAGACACTAATACATAGTGAAGCATAGCATCACAAAGCAGAAAGAATGAAGAAAAAAGGAATAGAATTGATACATTGATCAGAAAGGTATTGTACATAAATAGATCTTAATATCTGCAATTCAAAGTTGCATTAGAAACAGGTCATTGTGTTTCAGTTTAACCATTGAAGCATTAAGTCTCTTAACAGAGAAGGACTTAACAGTCTTTTTAAATTGAGGTATATCCTAATAGATTACCAGAAGGTTGACTCATGATAGTAACATCGGTCTTACCTAAAGCCTATTGACAGTCTAAGAAGGAGGCTGATTCAAGGATGGTAGTAAGATTAGCATAAAGCCTATTGATAGTCTAGAGGTTGATTCAAGGATGGTAGCATAGATGCCAAATACTAAGTGACAACCTATGTATAAAAATCCTCTAACAAGGTCACACTTAACAGTGTGTGTGTAACCTTTAATAGGGTTGGCTCTTAACAGGGCTCACTTCAGAAGAGTGAAAATTTGGGGTACCGGTCCCAGTGGTTTTTCCCTTAATAGAGTTTCAACGTTAAAATCCTTGTGTTATGTGTGTATGGTTTATTACTTTATTGTTTTACATTTCACATATGCATTTATGGATTGACTGGTATACTCTGCATATTTACTAAGTATTGGTAAATAAGGTTTACTGCTTATCGGTTATTAAGGAGAAGGACAGACAAGATAAACCGACAGACAGTTATTTATTTCAAGTATTTCAAAGGCATACATCTTGTAGGGACTTAATAATCAGAGATGTAGTAATTGGTGGATTGAATTTTAAAAGGATAAATTTTTGAGGCCACTGATTCACCTCCCCTCTCAGTTATTACTAACACTTACCAGACCACACCTCCATGGGTGTCTTACCAACAAGAGCTGATGTAGGAGATCTGTCAACTAGATAGCAAGGAGTGGTCACAACTTTGGCCCAAAACCTTTGTTCTAAACCAGCTCCACTAAGCATACTCCTAGCCTTCTCCATCAGTGTCTTGTTCATTCTCTCTGCAACTCCATTTTGTTGTGGGGTGTAAGGAGTTGTCTTATGTCTCTCGATTCCTTTTTCTTTATAGAATTGTTCAAACTCTATGGAACAAAACTCACCACCATTATCAGTTCTCACACACTTGATTCTTTTACCAGACTAATTCTCCATGAGAGCCTTAAATTCCTTGAACTGACTGAAAACTTGTCTCTTACTTTTCAGGAAATATATCCAAGTCCTTCTACTGTAATCATCTATAAAAGATAAAAAGTATATAGAACTGGAGATAGAAGGAACTTTTATATGACCAAATACATCATAATGAATAAGATCCAAAAGTTTGAAAGACTTGTGAGAACTGGAGTAGAACTTAACATGATTTTGCTTACCATAAACACAGTGTTCACAGAAATCAAATTTGAGATTAAAATCATTTAGCCCCTCGATGAGATTTTTAGTTTTCAAGGTCCTAAGACCCTTCTCACCAATGTGACCAAATCTCATATGCCACAACATTGTCTTTTCTATAGGAAGCTTACCTTCCAAAGTGTTTGCACCCTTAGGTACACTTACTACACTGCCATCAAAACCCATTGCCACAGTCTTCTTCACTGCTCATTCAGATGGTGGGGATGAAGTGATAGCCACTCTCTTCTTTGAAACAGAACTATTGCACTGAGCAATGCATGCATCAAGTTGAAATAAAGTACCTCTCCTAGTACCTTTAGCAAGCACCATATAACCTCTCATCATCTTGCATCCATCTTTCGAAAAGACAACTTGCACACCTACATCATTTAGCATACTTACAGATAATAGGTTTCATGCCAAACCCGGAATGTGCATAACTCTGTTGATTCCCTTTACTCGTCCATCAGGAAATCTGATAGTGACCCTTCCACGTCCAACTATCTTTAGGTGAGAATCATCACCCAAGTACACCTTTCCACCATCAAACTCTTCATATTTTGAGAACCAGTTTCGATGAGAGGTCATGTGAAAAGAAGCACTTGAGTCTACCAACCACACATCATCAGATGCATGGGCTGCCAAAGGTGCAATAAAAGCGTCTCCATCTTCTTGAGATTTTTTGGAAGCTGAATCTAATCCTTTCTTCTTCTTCTTCGGTTCTTTGCAGTCCCTCCGGAAGTGCCTAGATTTATCACAGTTCCAACATTTCGCCTTGGACTTTCTAGGAGTCTTAGAACTCCCATAGGATTTGGATCTGCCCTTCTTTGACTTATTGTCATTCTACTTTCCTTTGTCGTTGGATCTCCCGCGAACAGCAAGGGCTTCCTTAGATGAATCCGAAGTCTTTCTTCACATCTCCTCAGATAGTAGCGAAGACACCACATCATCCATATGGAATGTGACTATAGTACTTCTGAGAGCCATCACAAGATGGTCCCGTGAATCTGGAAAGGAACAAAGCAGGGTCATACATCGATCCTCCTCCTCGATCTTGGCATCGGATGATGCCAACTATGCAATAAATAATTAAATGCGTTGATATGATCAGTTACGGATCCACCTTCCTCCATTCTTAAAGAATACAACTTCTTTCTCAGGAACAACTTATTCAGTAGAGATTTGGCCTAATACACAGACCCAAGTCGTTTCCACAAAGAATTTGCAGTAGTCTCATCAAGAACATTCAGAAGAATGACATCTACTAGACAGAGTCTAATGAGACCCTTAGCCTTCCAATCCTTGATCTCCCAATCCACTTGAGATATCACTGCAGGTCTCACATCAAGTGAAGCCTCCCATAGATCGCGGTCTTCAAGCATGTCTTCCATCTTGAGTTTCCACAACTCAAAATTAGTGCCATTAAATTTCTCCACCTCCATTCTATTGTATGAGGAACTTTCCATCTCAATCTGCAAATAAGATTCAGAATGCTCTGCACAAAAAAATCCCACTCAACTTGAGATTAGCTCAAAAAACCCTACCCAACAACTAGGATCAAAATTTGATCAGGCTCTAATACCACTTGTAAGAAAACTCAGGTGTGGAAACAGCTTCCTACACTAATCTCTAAAGGAAAGTATTGTGCAAATTCTTTTAAATCCTTACAATTTTAGATTCGTTAACTACTTTAACAATGATATTGCACCCATATACCATGCATACAGAAAATAGAGAATGACACAATGATTTACCCTGGGGAAAACCTTTCTGTAAAAAACCCTAGCACTCCAAAACCTGCACAATGTATTATCTTCAACACAATGGTTACAACACACTTGCAATGCAAGTTCTTTTAGGAGACAATCGACACTTAAAGACAAATCCCGTAGCACGAGATCATACCAACAATACACTCTTTTTCCTATCCCTGTCTACAACCCTAAAAAATGCTTATATCATGCGTTTTCCTTTTTCGGGCAACTTCTAAAGATAGTCGTATTAGGGTTTTACCATTCTCCAAGAAAATAGGAACCCGAACCCCACGATTGCAGAAGAGTGTATAGTACTCAACTTTATAAGTTGCCACATATCTTTTATGTCTTCACCCATCATTGAATCTTCTAGAAATAGCTCTTATGTGTCATAGGAATCCGTCATAACCATTTTAGCCATGATCTCCTTACACACAATTCAAGATGCCGACACATCAAGTGGAGTGACACATCAACATGCCAACTAGACATGTACACTCACACGTAATTACATTATTTGCAAGAAATACATTTTACAAAACAAATAATAAGAATAGGAATTATCCAAGGTTGAGACACCTTATTCCTAACAGAAATATATCTTGATTTTTGTAGATCTGAAGATCAGTTAGCTGACATTTTCACGAAGGCACTACCAAAGGATAATTTTGAGTATCTAAGAGAAAATCTGGGAATGATCGATGTTGAAGATGTTAGTAAAAGAAATTAAGGAGGAATGTTGGAGAGAATTAATTTCTTCTCCTTCATTTATGCAATATTCCCTTATCTTGTTTTAGTCAAATGGCGTAGTTGTCCACTGCTGCAGATAATAAGGAGAATATCCACCTCATATACAGTCTGTTGTAGAATTTGTTTGAAGTTATTTTTGACTGTCATAAATAACTACATCTGTAATTGACATGTTTCCTATTTATGTGATGGACTCCTTCCACCACTCATTGTCATCCATCCACTTGGAATGCAGTTTCATAGTTGAGTTCAGTTTCAAATAAACCTCTATATATAGAGGATATGTAATCATCATCGTATACCAGTGAAGTGAATAAAGATAGGCTTTCTTTATTTAAGTAATGTAGTTTGTTTAATATTCTTTATTTTAGAGCAGTAGTAAATAAAGTGCTGTAGAGTATGGTTTATTTTCTTTCACTAATGAGGGTAGTGAAGAGCAACACAGGGGCTTTGCAGACTGTGACATAGAAACATGGTCATGTAGGAGTAGCAAATAAATCATGGCGTACAAATCTTGATCGTCGTCAGATGGTTGTGGCTTTGTTGGAATGTGGCCCAAGCACAAGATACCTACAGCAGAAGCAGGTTGACTTGTTCATACGCCTGCTAACCCAGTCTCACATCAACAAAGATGATGATGTAGAAGATGAGGAGATGGTTGTGGCAAAGCTCCACTTGGTGGCGGTGGCAGCAGCAGACCGGGCAGAAATGCACGACGTCCTCATAGAGCAAAGAGACGGATGGAACAAACTCCTCCTTGCCTCCCTCACCAACATCACTCTAGCGGCGCTCATTCTCTAGGCTTTACCAAACATTAACACTAGCAATATTGTGGCCACACTTTTGTATGGCTTCTCCGCAGCTCTCATGTGCGGCGTCAACAAAATCCAGCCTTCGCAGTTAGCGGAGGAGCAGAGAATGGCGGCGCGGCTCTTCCACCAACTCAACACTGACATCCACACAAACCTCACTCTGCCTCCCCATCTTCACCAATACTCCTTCCTCACAAACGCCTACAAAGCGGTGCTTGCATTGGACCAGACTTATCCTCTTCCTCTCTTCCCCGCCATGCTCGACAAATTCCCCAACATCGTCAAACTAACAGTCTAGTGGCCTCAGCAACAAAATCATCAGACCCTAAACACTATTGATAGGAACATGACCATCAATGGATGGAGTGCAAAGCTGGAAACCGCGCTGAGAGGTGTTTCAGAGATGCTTAAAAGTGGTGATATTGCAGAGTTTGTGGGGCTCAGCTACAAAGTGTTAGGTGTAAACAATGTTCTTGCAATTACCGGCCCACTACTGATTGGGATTGCAGGGGCACTGAATCTGAATGGTGGCATGTTATTGATGTCTATGGTGGAGGGGGTGCTGGGCGTGGTGGGCAACACGCTGAGCTACGTAGGTCAGATAGGAATGGTGTTCAAGATGCACAGAAACTGCGCAGGATTCTACCACTTGCTGGACTCCTCCATCTCAAACACTCTCAGCGAGGCAGACCCAGAGGCCAAAGAAAATGCAGAGCTATTCTGCTAGAGATTTGCATTGCAGCTGGTCACAATCCGCATTCTTCTCTTGTAGATTCTACCTCCAAATTTACTGGCAAGCTTTTCTGATTAATTGTTAACAGATACTGACAGCCCATTTTTCCAGGCTTTGGCCTTGTAAACAACTATACATGTGATTAATCCGTACAAAACTCTTATCCTCATTACACCCTCACCTTTCTCTTGTTCTACATGATGCCTCCTTTGTGATGCATCATCTATGCAGTTTTTAATTTATTTTTAACACTATTTTATATTAACTCGATGTGAAGGCATGTGGCACTTACACACCATGCAAGAGGATAGAAAATGTTTATTTCTATAAACAAGACGCACCCATCTCTAGTGCTATAACATTTTCAAGCTTGTAATCTCACACAGGTGCAAAAAACTATGCTCGTAAACTATAAACAAGATACAGCTTCACTTTTCTCATTAATCCTTTGAGGAGAATTTTGCTTGGAATGCAAACAAAATTTAGAGGAGAACGAGAAGGTGAGATGAAGAGGAATGGAAGTGATCACAAGAAAAGAAGACAAATAGATAGAATTCTTGAAAAAGCATTTCAAAAAAATCCTTAGCCTCCAAAGTCCATGTCTAATGTACATGTCTAATTTATTATTTAGTGATATCCATGTGCACAATACGTTCATAACTTCATAGGATATCCATGTGAGACACTCTGGGCTCATTGGAATGTAATCTTGTACAATGATTTGATGTATTCCTTATACCACGTTTCTAATAGCTATCACTTGTACATAGAGGAGGTTCAAGGGATAAGCTGATAGGAAATATAGGTAGAATTTAAATGTATTCTATATTACATAGTTAATTGTATAGGGTAATATAAAATTTATAATTGACAATTTTCTAGCATAGGACTTTGCAATAAATGATGTAGCAAACAAGAAGCAAAGATAAAGGATTATGAGCTTGCAATGACTAATCCCATTAAGAAGCTTATCCAAACAATTCATCGATATGACTTGGACTCGGTCATGGGTGAAAGGAAAACCATAAAGCAATGATGAAGATTTCTAGCCAAATATTTGATACCCTAGGAGGTCATTATTGTATCATCTCAACATCAAAATTCTCATTTTTTGAATGAGACATGACATCATATTATAACATATTGCCAACATAAACAATTAACGGCAACCTAGGGAAAAGGACAAAAGATGGTCAACAAGAAAGGGAATTACTCAAACAAGTGACATACCAACCTGGAGAAAGGATGACAAGGAAAGCAACATGCCTTGCCATAAACAGGCATTAATGGTCTCCTTTCCTGAGAAGGTAGGAACCATAAGAGACCTATTGTATAAATAAACTTGCATAGTTACAAGCAATCATATTTTTTCTTTAGTTTTTTCTTCTTCCATCTTTCCTTCCCTAGTATTTTGAGCTCGGCCCTAATGGATTCTCCTATCAAGCTCATAGTTGATAAGAGGCAAATGTCGTTCCTTGGAGAGAAAATAGATAAATGCCTTAAAGAAGTGATGAATTATTTCAATGAATTGACCATTCATACGGTCAAAAATTTTTTTGGTAAGGAATTTCTATTTGTCAACTACCGCTACAAGGTAAATATGAACATCATGATAATATTCCTTCCAACCATTATGATGGTTGGTGAATCAAAGGAAGGGGCAAAGGACTTGTGTAGGAAGGTTTCTAATAGCTCTTTCTTGGGATAAATCAACCTAGTAATGCATAATATGGACAAAAACCTAACAATCTCATACCCAATGCATTACTTTTTGATCAAGCATGCAGGAAAATAAGTTCCCGATTTTCCAGTGCTCATGGTTTGGGATGAGGTGACCATGGAGATCATAAAACCAATAATTTGGAGAAGTGTGGAATTTTTGGAGAAGCTATTGGGTTTAATTCCAAGTGAAGATGAAGAATGGATTAATGAATATAAGTTTGATGAAGGTTTTGATGTGATGGGAAGTGAAGACTACAACATGTTCAAGCTAGAGGAAGTTGAAGATTTGTCAGAAGCTGAAGCAGTTGATCAACTAGGCCCGAGTTGTGGAGGTGGTGATTCCTTGCCCACTCCTATAGCCAAAGACAAAGGGAAAGCAGTAGCTTGTGTATAAGCTACACTCTTTTATCAATGTCCTTGAATTATGCAAATAGTATAGAAATAATATATTTTATAGATAATAAACAAGTTAAGTATAGGAAAATGCCATAATAGAAGCTAGTTTTTAATACTTCATACCCTGGAACTTTACTGTAGGAGATATTTTGTATGTACTAGAATCTTGTATAAGGATAAACATAAGTTTGATACATGGTTGGGATTCTAGAGCTAAGCTCAGATTCCCAAATCTAAGTTAATGTAATACCATTTTTATATTAATATATATTCTCCACAACTCCATTGCATCTTCTCCATAAAAAAATATATATTGTAATATAAATCTATATATGTTTCAAGATTCTATACATAAATTTTGATGAGGTTGAGAGCAATTAATGATGAGATTTGTAAGGAGATAGTTGCAGATCAAGTATCATGTTTTTATAATGCACTAATAATCAAGGGATCAAATCATACACTACAAATTTGTCATAAATTGTGACTCTCTTGCCTTTTTTGTCTCTATTTGAAATATAGAAAAATAGATTTTTACTTAAAGATATAATTATTGTATAACAATTAAAAAATAAATAATATATTTTTATAGTTAAATTAATATTAATAACTTTTTATTATTATTTATAATTTCATAAAAAATACATAAATAATAAAATTAATTTTAATTATTAATAAAAAAATCCTTTAAAAAAAAAAAGGAAGAATAACATTTAGAATAAAGCTATTTTTTATTTTTATTAAATTTTTGTTTTTTCTTTTGAAAAAATACAAAAAAAGATGGAATATTCTAATAAAAGAAGATAATATTAAAAGATATTCTTACTAAAAGAAGATAATAATAAAATATAGATTTTTTCTTTCATGTGCATTCTTTTTATTATTAATAATATTTAACTATAAATGTTTTTTTTTCATTATTACAATCTTATTTGCCAACATTTAAAAGAGTTTTTGAATGCTGAAAATTGTTTTGGAGGTTTTCCAGCACTGAAAAGTTGAATTGTAAATGGTTTAACGACTGACTAAAGTGGTTTATAAATGTGAAACAAATTTAGTGGCCCATTGTAGAAAGTGAAATCCACAATATAAAGCCTATCAACTAAATAGACTCAAGAAAATTAAAGATATGTTTTGTAATGAGGGATCAACCATTAGGTCATGAAGACAAGCACCTCTCAAGTTGAGAACAAAGTTTAGATGAGAAAATAGTATCGGTGTTTGCATAAACCATAAAGATAATTATGTTATACACTTCAGAATCTCAATGCAATATATAAATTTAAGATTCTTCAATGCATTCGGCCATGCTTATAACTCTACAATAGCTAAGAGATAATATACATCTACTAAAGAAGAGTATGTTGGAGATGTGTGTTATAACTTGTATTGTTATCACATTGGAAAATACTTGATACAGTATGAAGATGAATGGACACAAGGAGTCATGAGGAACACTCTTTTGAGTCCCTATTAGAAAAAATATAGTGCATACTACTTATAGAAACATAAAATAAAACATACAATGTTGCATATGCGTCAATGGTGACGAGCGTGTTGGGCAATACAATGAGCCATGTAGGTCAGGTGGGAATGGTGTTTGAGATGTACAAAAATTGCTCAGGATTCTACCATTGCCTCGACTCCTCCATCTCACACACTCTCAGTGAGGTAGATCCACATGCTAGAGAAAATGGAGAGCTATTCCACTAGAGATTGGCCTTGAAGCTACGTCAAGATCCTCATTCTCCTCTTGCAAATTCTACCTCCAAATTTTCTGGCAAGCTTTTCGATTAATTGTTAATAGATAGACACGACCCATCTTTTTAGGCTTCAATCTTGTACATAACTATACATGTGATATATCTATACACAACTCCTATCCTCACTACAACCTTATGTTTCTCTTATATATTATTTCATTTCTATCCAATAGGTCCACGTTAGTTTATTGTTAGTTATAATCATTTTCTATTTGTGACTAGTAGATAGGAACTTCTTAGAAGTCAAAACATATTAAATTTTTGATATCAAATCATTGATAGAGTCACTTTTGGATCACTCTTATTATCCATAATTAGCCGATAGGATTCTCTTGAGGAGAAACCATTGATCAGATTTTTGTCTCATGAAGAAAATCAGGAGCCGGAAGTTTCTCCGTTGCCGTGAAAATTTGGAGTGCGTGGAAATTTGTTTTTTGCTTAGGAATAAGTGTCTTTTTCAATTGTCCTAAGTGCATGTGCTCGCTTGCAAGCAATGCAACAATGTAAGCAACTTCATGCTCATATTATCAAAACAGGATTCCATACCAGATTGTCTGTTACGAATGGACTTGTAAGTGTGTATGCCAAATGTGGAAACGCCCATTACACCTGCAAGGTGTTCGATGAAATGAATCAATGGGATTTAGTATCATGTAATGCAGTGATTTTTGGATATACTCACAGTGGAAAGGATAGGGAAGCATTGCAATATTATTGTAGAATGCAACTGAGTAATATAGAACCAGATTCAATCACTCTGTCTAGTGTTGTTAGTTCATGTGCCAACTTAGAAGGACTGGAACAGGGCAAGCAGGTACATGCTAAAATAATTCAAATTGGATTCGAACCCAGTATTTCTGTGGGAAATGCCCTTATTACTGTTGCCCATTTTTCCCTATCCTATGCAATTTTGGCCTTTCTGTGTTTTCCCGCCAAAATGGCCAAGCTCCCTTTTCAAAAAATCAAAGTAATGTCTCATCGCGCAATCGCTTTTAAAAATATGTTCAAAGTTTAAGTTGCGTGACTGCACGATGAGCTACCATTCGCGCTCATCGCCCAGTCGCTACCTTTTCCCGCATAAGTCTAAAAGACCCCCGAGTGCGCGATGAGCTGGAAGGTAGTGTCGTCGCGTACTCGCCAAGCATTAAAGAAAAAGAAGGGGTTGCTCACGACTGCGCGACCAATAGAAGAAAGTGCTCATCGCTCAGTCGTCAATGTTTCTAAGATGTCAGAATCCAGCTCGCGACTGAGCGATTGACAAAAGAAGAGTCCTCGTCGCTCGGTCGCCAAGAAAAACACATAGAAGAGAAACAGGTTGCGAGTGCGCGACGAGCAAAAATATGTGCTCGGTCGCTCACTCGCTGAGCAATGAAGATAAAGGCAAAGATGCCTGCGAGTGCGCGAGGAGCTGGATGAGGGTATTTGTCACTCAGTCGCTGATAGAAAGTTGAGAAGAGTGCAGCTCGCGACTGAGCGACAAGTAAAGAAATGGACCCATCGTGCACTCGCTGTCAGAGCTGGATAAAGTAAAAAGGGCCGGCGACTGTGCGACCAAATGAAGAGCAGATGATGTCGCTCAGTCACCAAACAAAAAAGATAATAGAAAGATGACCCGCGACCGCGCGACCGAGTAGATTAAGGAGCTCGTCGCTCACTCGCCGAGCTGGAAGGATGAATGAGGATCTGAGCGCGACTGAGCGATTAACGAAAGATAGGCTCGTTGCGCACTCGTGGATAAAATGAGAGTAAATAAAAAGGGATGGCGAGTGCACGACCAAAGGGAGATGGAGCTCGTCGCCAGCTCGCTCAGAAAATAAAGCAATGAGGACTTTGCTCGCGTCTGCACGATCACGGAAAGATGTGATGAAGAAGGAGCTCATCGCTTAGTCTCTCAAAATCCAGAAGGAGGGAAGCATGGGTCGCGACTATGCGAGGATGATGCAGATGAAGTCATCGAGGGTCGAGGACTTCCAGAATGTTACAGAGAGACTTCCAGGATGAGCCAGAGGCGTGGAAAAAGATGCAGAGCCCACGTAGAAGTTATTGCTCAGATGCAATTGGCGAGAAGTTGGTCAGGGTCGAGGACTCATTGATGAGTGATAAAGCGGCGGCCGTCAAGGGTCATTTCTTGTCCTGGACAAATTCATGAGTTGGTAAGCATTCATGGCAGGGTCTACTTGCAGAATTGAGCTTATGAGTCCA
>MU225392.1:139861-157833 GCA_018584345.1 Thuja plicata
TTTTCTTGTAAAACTGTCTCTGAGGTTGAACATAAGATTGGAATGATCTTGACTCTATTGCCCATGGTAGAATAAGGCACTAGTCTAATCATTATTTGGATAATAGTTATTCAGTTCATTGTTTATAGTTTTGTGATATCTTATCTATCTATTCATTTCAAATTACATATACATTTACTAAACATTCGTTCAATTACTTAAAGTATTTCAGTTTACAGTTCATGATATATTGATTTCAGTTATATTTAATTCAAGTTCCTTGCCATACTTTGAGAGATAGAAGTTTGAGTTCCATACACAGGTTATCTGCTATAAAAAGCCTGTTCAGGTGAAGGTTCACCCGCCTTGGTCCTGCAGAGCCAAAAGTGTAGGGGAAGAGGATCATAATCGATCATTCCCGTTAGTTGGCGAAAAATAATTGGATTTCCCATCATTGTCCAATTGGCAAGTCCAAAGGAAATTCAATTCAGAATTTTTGGGCACCAACACACTAGAAGCCTCTAGGGATAAACCAAACATAGTTTTTATTCTTTTCCTTTTGGATCACCAATGTTCCTAATCCTCTTGGAGGGTCTAAAGGGAGTTAGATGTCTTGCGCATAATATCATTGGTATAGTCAACCATTGTCCTCATATTTATTTTTAATTTATCATGGTTGCTTTTGATATTAGTTATGGCCTACAACATCTCCTTCCCTTCCTTACCCAAGGTCACCAAAGTTCTTGTTGGAAATAATTAGTACTGAGACGGGGTGAATTAGTAAAAACAAATATTGAACTAATTCAACCACTGATCTAAATAGTTGTTGCAATACTTCCCAAACTATAAAATAAGTAACTGTTGCAAATACATAAATGAAATTAATAACAAGTATCCACAAGATCCACACACATAACACATATATTTTCATATGGAAACCCTTGTAAGAGAGAAAACCAGTGTGCGAATGAAAGCCACAAGCCCAATACTGTAGTATATGAGTTTTCCCTTTTAGGAGCTACAAATACACTTTCTAAGGGTTAACACGGTTAGGAGTGACTAGTACACTTTTAGGATTACAATAAGATAAGCTATGACCTACCTCTCTAGAGGGTTTTAAACCTCAATTAAGAACTTATCATGTTAAAGGATTTACAAAAAAAACGTGTTAGAGTTCACCCGATTAAGGGATTTTGCTTGCTGCAACTATTAGGAAATAATAAGATTACTGATCTAGATGTAGCACTGATTGCTTGTCAGATCCTATAAATATTTTCACTCTATAACTTCTCTCTTCTCTTTCCTCTCTGATCGCAACCTCAAATTGAAATCACAAAACCCTAATCACCCCAAATAACTTTTACAACTTCTCTCAACAAGAGAAACACCACTACTTTTCAATATGAGCAGTTCCAATAAATAAACAACTTGCACAAACATAAAATTGATCTTAAAATTGCTTTCCTACAGCAGCACCATGTGTCAAATTGATAATCTTGATGAAATAAAAAATTTATCATTACCGCGTTAGGTAAAAATAAGATCTGCAAGTTTATATCTCCAAGGTAGTTAACACATTTTGGCTTCTCCAATGAAGCACCTCAAATCTCTCTTAAATGTTTGCATCAATCTTGTAAATACCAATATTGGATGCATAACCTTTATTCCACATCATCATATCATTACAAATGATCACACATACTTTACCACTCATCGATCTATGATCTACCGACCGTTTGATCAAGAATATAAGAGTTATACCTATCTTAGTGTCTATGATACTCAAAAATCTATACCGCTCAACCAAATGAGTTGTGGTTAGAATGAAATTGCAATATAATCTGGTTGAAGCTAAATCTATGACCGTTGTCCATAATTCCATTTGAACCATGATCACCACCAAAGTGATATTTGCGTAGTCTACAGATCTTTTGGACTTAACCAATTTTCAGTATTACCTGCTTATCAATTGTATCTTCACTTTACCTATAGTATATTATGAATGTACTCACTTAGTTGCATTGTAATGACTTATTTGACATCAATTAAAACCAAATAAATGAATCCTTATAACTACACCACAATATGCAACAATCTCCCAACACAATACCAACAATCTCCCCCTTTAGCATTGATGGAAAACATATGCTAACTTCTTACAAATGTGCAATCATAATATCAAATTATGTCTCCCTATACACATATTCTCCATACATGCATATACCCCCCCATGCATATACTTAACCATGCATAGACTCCCCCTTTGACAACATTAATGACAAAGGTACCAAAACCTAGAATTCATGTATACAAGATCTTACTTACATCCTGTCAAAGATTACCTTGAAGTAAATATTTTCTCAAGTCAATGATGTTTCCCATACCTTCTACAAGTAACCCATTGCAATGATTTTCTCAATCAAACTAGAAGAAATCTCTTCTATTATTTCTAAAGTGCTCATGTGAGGTAAGGAAAGTATTGGCTTCTACCTTTTTTATATTTTGTTGTATCACCTCGACTATAGGGGATAAGGTTGATTGAAGTTATGGTAGAGTGATCATTCTCTTCTCTTTCTCATTTTGAATCTACTTAACCTTGTGTAAAATTAGCTTGAACTGACTAGTGTAAGTAGTGAATCAACTTGACAATGGATCATGTTTACCGCTTAATTTCTACAACTCCTTCTGTGCTTCTTTTATTATCTATCCTAAATCTTGAACAAAATTGGAATACCTTGATACTTTGACAACCAATTGACCTGCCTCAACCAATATAGTCTTAACTTCCTTTATAAAATTTGACAATTTGATCATATTTGTTGTAATCTTCTCCATCATCTTACTTGTTCGCTTCTTTTCTAAGTTATCATCTACATTCTTCAGTGCAAATGACTATAAATCTAGACCTTGTTCTAGAATTGCCTTCACAAGAGTGTCCATCTGATCAATAGGTGTATCATCTTCATCATATTTAACCTCAGGATCTAACTCAGCTAGAATGAATCTAGCTTTCCTTAATACTTGTGTCTTCTTCTTCTTTTATTTTACCTTGTTTCTTACAGTCTGTATTCTTAATTATTTTGACAGTTTCATCAATTCCTTAGGTTTTAGTTTGGACATATCTACCGGAGTGATCAGTAATTCTTATTTATCAAAGTCTTCTTCCTCTTATGCAGTTTATTTCTAGGTGTCCATAGTTACCTAATACAAAACATGTAGTGTTGAATTTGATTTCCCTTCTACCAGTACTCACTGATCTGACAGGTGACCTAGGTGCATATATTCTTGACCTACAATTTTCAGATTTGTGTCCATATTTATTGCATGAAAAATAGTATCCGTCAAAGTTACCACCAGTGGTTCTTTTTTGGATCTACTGCTAGATCTAGATCTATATTCATATGTAGCATGACCATACTTGTGAAAATTGTAACAATAATCATTAAAAGAGTAAGGTCTATTCACCGGTATGTTGCTACAAATATTTGCAGTATGACCAAACTTTCCACAGTTATAGTAAGTAGGTGTGTTAGGTTTCTTACCTGATATGATTGGATCTTCCTTCTAATCTTTTTGTGCCTCCTTAGGTTCACCTTTAGAGGACTCTCCAATTTCAAATGTTCCTTCTCCTGAATAACCTAGACCAGTTGTATCTCTATGTCTTCTTTGATTCTTCAGTTGTTCATCAAGATTTTGTGATTTTTCATTGTATTTATTTAGCTTTTCATTTGCTTCTTTTTCAATTTCTAATTTTTTCCTCAATGACTCATTCATCTCCCTAAGTCTTTCATTCCAACATAATACTTGAATATTATTTTTAGCAGTATCATGTATTTGATTATGATATAGGGTAAATTCATGTCTTAGTTTGACAAGCTCTTCGCCTTTTTCTTTTTGGGCATCATCAATAATTTTCTTTGCAGCTTCTGCACTCCTTTTTCCTTCTAGATCTTCACACACCCTGACAGACTAACTTTGAATCTCTCTTTTCAGATTAGCTACATTTTCTTTAAGCTTATTGGTTTTTTCCAACAGATTTGCTACTGCTTATTCAGATTCTTTAGATGTACTTCCTTTAGAAAGTTGTTCTATGTAGTCTTCACTTTCACTCAAGTGATCATCAAGTTCTCTCCTCTTTGCAATACAATGTCTCAGCTTTTCCTTTAGCTCCTTGATCATCTTGTTTGCATCTAATACCTATTCTCCTCCATGATAGTGGATCTTTTCCTAAGTTGTTAGACTTATCACCAAGAGGACCTATGCTCTGATACCAATTGTTGGAAATAAGAATTATTGAGAGGGGGGTGAATCAGTACAAACATATATTGAACTAATTCAACCACTGATCTAAATATTTATTGCAATAATTTCTAAACTATAAAACAAGTAACTATTGCAAATACATAAAATGAAAGTAATAAAAAGTATCCACAAGTTCCACAAAAATAAAATAAAAATATTTTCATGTGGAAACCCTTGTAAGAGGGAAAAACCATGGTGGGGATGACACCCACAAGCCCAATACTGTATTATATGAGTTTTCCCTTTAAGGAGCTACAAATACCCTTAGTGAGGGTTCATCCACTTAGGAGTGACTAGTACACTATTAGGAGTATAATAAGGTTAGTTGTGATCTACCTCGCTAGAGGATTTTAAACCTTAATGAAGAAGTTACCTTTGTTAAAGGATTTACAAAAATAACTTGTGAGAATTCACCCAATTAAGGGATTTTTCTTGAGACAACTATTAGGAAACAACAAGATTAGCAATTTGAATGTAGCACTGATTTCTTGTCAGATCTTATAATTTTTTTGTACCCTATAATTGTTCTCTTCTCTCCTCTCTGATCACAACCTCAACTTGAAATCACAAAACCCTAATCACCCAAAATAACTCTTTCAACTTCTCTCAACAACATCAACAACACTACGTTTCAATATGAGTAGTTCCAATAAATAAACAACTTGTACCAACATAAAATTGATCTTCAAATTGGTTTCTCATGACAAAACAATGTGTCAAATTGATAATCTCGATGAAATAAATGATTTATCATGACTGTGTTAGGTCAAGATAAGATGTGCAAGTTTACATCTCCAAGGTAGTTATCGCATTTTGGCTTCTCCAATGGAGCACTCTAATCTATCTTTTATGCTTGCATCAATCTTATAAATACCAATAAATTGGATGTATAACTTTTATTCCACCTAATCATATCATTATAAATCATCACACATACTTTACCACTCACCAATCTATGATCTACCGACCATTTGATCAAGAACATAAGAGTTCTACATGTCTTAGTGTCTGTGATACTCAAAACTCTATCACCACTCAATCAAATGAGTTGTGGTTGGAACCACATTGTAATATAAGATATTTGAAGCTAAATCTATGACTATTCCACATAATTCTATTTGTACCATGATTTCCACCAAAGTGATGTTTGCATAGTCTACTAATCTTCTAGACTTAACCAATTTTTAGTATTACCTGCTTACCGATTGTATCTTCACTTTACCTATAGTATATTGTGACTGTACTCACTTAGTTTCATTGTACTGACTTAGTTGACATCAATGAAAAACAAATAAATGACTCCTTATAACTACACCACAATATCCAACAATCTCCCAACACAATACCAACAATAGACAATAACAACAATTCTAAGGTTCTTCGAATAGACTCAATATTATCCCAATTGTTAAGTGTGTCAGATATAGGTCATTAGGTGTTTCCTGAACCATCTCATCATGAACCACCTCAAACCAATCTCCAGCCCTTGCATATACCTTGGCCAAAGACTCAAGTGTATAATTTTATTTTATAGGCATATGAAGTTGGGCCAATAGACAATGGATAATATCATTCTAATTTTTAAGCCACACAAAAATTATTAACTTTCTCCAGAATTATATGGAAACTCAAACTCTTAAATGGGAGAAACAGGGGAGTAAGGTAGGTAGGAATGCATATGGAGGGAAGGTTGTGAGACAACTTTTAAATATTGGAAGTGTAATTTTAAAGGGTCCACTCTGACAAGGTCATATAGAGGAAGAGGAACCATAAAAAATATAGAGGACCTAACGAACAACAACATTCTTGCCCTTATCTAGTTTTTAAAAAAAATTGTAGTGAACTTGGGATTAATCTAGGTAGCATGGTTAGTATTGGGGGTTTATCTAAAATAGAAGAAAAGACTCCTTTGCACTCTTGGGTATTAGATATTTCAACAAAAGGGAATGGATTTGGATTAGGGAGAGAATGGTTTAGAATAGAAGTAGAGGAAAGAGCCAAATGAAAATTATATCTAGTTAGTAAATATGTCTTTGTTGAAGGGGAAGCCTTCCTTAGTCTAGGACACAACCACCGATCTATACATAGAGGATATAATATATTAACAATAAATTTATCATGAGCCCATGCCTAAAATAGTTGAGCTTTAGAAATAACTAAGAGTGGATGCGTTTAAACCTACCATATAGCATAATGTACTTCATTAAAACTAGTACCACATATTTGCGTTCTCCTAGGAGGTCCTCCTTATTGAGCTCATTCTACAAGTGATAATTTTTCTCTCTTATCATCAAATATATTTTTTAAGTCCTCATTATAGTGGATCTTAAGATTTTTGGTAAGAGCCAATCATTCCAAAACCAACTTAGAAGTGGATACAATAGTCTCAAAATTGTACTAGACACCAATGATAGAAGCATAACCCTTATCCAAAGTATTGGAAAACTTCTCGCATAGCTCAAGGCTAAAGACCTGCATTCCCTCAACCTAGCTCAATAGATTTTCGTGCAGGAGAACCCTAAATGAACTAAGTGTTCCTATGGAACCTAGGGGTTCTCCCAAGGTCCTAAGAGGCCTTTAATGATATTTATATATTGTGTTAATCACTGGATCACCTTGTAAGGCCATAGTTCCAAGTTTGGCACCTTATGAGCCATTGGTCAACTATGAGTCATTAATGATCCAAAACCCGAGGAATAGTTTATTTTTTAGATTTTAATGTTTGGATCCACTAGGGATCACAAAAATAACATCATGACCAAGTTTGGTCACTAGATTTGCAAAATTGCAACAAATGTAAAAGTTGCTCAAAAGTTGTCAAGAAACTTTTGAGCAAACTTAACAACTTTTTGAAAAACAACTCCCAAACAGTAAAAATATTTCAAAATTGTCATGTAACCATTGGGAGTGCCTAAAAAATCCCTTTCAAGCTGGTGGTAGGAAAAAATGATGTAATTTTGGCATTTTGAAATTAATAAAATAATCATTTTCTTGCATTTCCCGACGAACAGTCATTGTGTACTGTCAGGTACAGACAAAGAGACATGAAAGTATGACACCAAGGGTTATTACTTTGAATATTATTCCATTTGGTTTTGGTCTCATGTGTTGATCAGGTTTGGTTTGAAAGTTATAGAATTTACAAATTCACTACCTGGATTATAGGCCCTAAATCAGGGTTTCTAAGTAAATTTAGTGTATTTCCACTTTCCACCATGGGAATTCAATGACCCTTGGTGGAAATATTTTTCATATGATTCTCTTTTATATTTTTCAAGATAGGTTCTTAAAGTTGTAGGGAAATGGCAATGAAGTGATGCCCTAGGTGTATATCCTTATGTATGCACCTATCCAGAATTAGGACAGCAGTCATAACTTTTGTTTGGGGACTGACCATAAGCCCTAAGTCGGAGGAAGAGACCTTGGTGCACACCCTCACATGACCTAATCATCATTTTGGGAATTGGATGCATCTAAAAGACACTTTTAGTGTAAATGGAGGCCTAATTAGGGCTAATCGGTGGAGCAATTTGGTGCGTCATCCTGTCTTCTTCTCATTTCCAAGTTTTAGGGCTTGAGTCCAAAGTCCTAGGCCATAAAGGGTGTCTGAATCCCTAACCAGTTAATAGGGTTATGTGGAAGAATCTCACTTTAGATCACTTTTCCCTCTGAAAAAGGCTACAAGCATAGTCTTGTGTTTGTGAAGCAACCATGGCATGTGGATTGCATTTGAGTGAAAGAACCATTAGAACTATTCAATAGGGAACTAAATAGACCATACCTAAAAGCATAGGTCACCCCTGGTCCTATAAGTCACTTTGGGGGTATCATTGTGAATTAGGGTCATTTGCTTGTGAGACCAACCTTGGTAGTTGGTGTTGAAGGATTTGTGAAACCTAGTGATTGGGTTACCCTTGGGGTTTTGGGGTTGTGATAGCCTTAACCAAGTCCTTCTTCCACACTTGTGATAAGTGTTAAGAATTTTGGCCTTAAAATTTGGCGATCTAGGGTTCCTTTCCCTTTTTGAGACATTTGACAAGCTTCCAGTTCCCCACTTTGCATCAAGTGGTATCAGAGCTATGTCTGCTCCTAAGGATGAGGATATTCCTTCAAGGGTTACAAACATTGAGTTAGCAAAGATGGTGAGAGAACAAAGGGAAGCAAATGTAGCCTTGACAAGGAGACTACAAGAGTTGGAGAACAAGGTAGAGAGGGGTAAAGAAGTTTCCTCTGGTGATGAAGATGGGAGTCAGATGAAGACACCCTTGACTAGGATGTGGACATTCTTGCAGACCAGAGACCCCTCATAGATGCCTTGAAGTCCATGGGGAGAAGAACCATGGAGGAAAAGTTGGATTTGTTGACTTTCAATGGAAAGATGAATGCATACTTGGCCTTGGATTGGATAGAGGCCCTAACAAGCTTCTTTGAGTGTGAGGACATCCCTAAGAAGAAGAGAGTGAAAATAGAAAGATCCAAGTTGAAGGGAGCAACCCTAACTTGGTGGAACTTCATCCAAATAGAGAGGATGAAGAATGGGAAGAGTATGATCTCTTCATGGAACAAAATGATTGCATTGGTCAAGGAGACCTATGTGCCTGAAGACTATGGGGTACAACTCCATAAGAAGAAGTAAGGCCTACAGAAGAAGGACATGGATGTGGGCTCATACACTGAGGAGTTCCTAAAGTTATGTATGAAGACAAATGTGACAGAAGATGAAGAAGAAAAGTTAGCAAGGTATATGAAAGGGCTTAAAGTATCCATTCAAGAGGAACTCAGCCTACACTTCCCTACCACAGTGAACAAGTGTTATCAAATGGCACTCAAGGTAGAGGAAAAGTGGAAGAGATAGCAAGAGTTTGGAAAGGGAAAGAGTAATGAAAGTAGGAAGGAATTCAGAGGAAGAGGAACCTCTTTGAATAGAGGGCAATAAAGTGGTAATAGCAGCATGACCCTTGACCAAGGAGACAAAGAGAATAGTGATTCAAACTCAAGAGGAAACTATAGAGGGAGAAGATCCTTCAATAGGGGAAGAACAAACATAGGAAGAGGCAATGGACCACTAAGGTGTTACTATTGTAATCAGTTGGGACACCATGTAGGAAGATGCCCTAAGAAGAGGAACAATAACAACCAAGGAGAAAGGAGAGCACAACTCATCAAAGAGGACAAGAAAGAGGAAAATACAAGAAACTTAGAACTAAAGGAAGGACAATGCTTGATGATGAGACAAGTCTTCCTCCAAGTTCCACAAAGCCAAGAACCTCCTCAAAGAATGAACCTCTTTAGGACAAAGATCAAATGCAATGGGAAGGTATGTAACTTATTGATTCTGGCTCAACTGAGAATTTAGTGTCTTTTGAAATGGTGCAAAAACTAAATCTTCCTAAGAAGCCTCATCCTTTTCCTTACCATTTGTCTTGGCTAACAAAGGGTCAGCAAACTTTAGTCACTGAACAAGCATGGATAGAGTTTTCAATAGCAGATTTTAAAGATAAAGTTCTCTGTGATATTGTTGAAATGGATGCCTCCCACATTCTTCTAGGCAGGCCTTGGCAGTATGATGTTGATGCCACACACCATTGTAAGAAAAATACCTACTCTATCACCAAGGATGGGAAAACATTCACCATGAAGCCCCTACCTAATAACAAGACTGATAAAGAACCAACTGTCATAACCATGGTAGAGAAAGAAATGTTAAAACTTTTGAAAGAATCTAAAACTAAAGCTTTTTTCCTAATATCCAAGCCTAAGGATAATGTAAGGTCTGTTAGTGATGATGTCGTACCAGATGAAGTTCAGAAGTTACTCACAAAATACAGTGATGTAACTCCTAGTGACCTACCCACAACCCTCCCTCCCCTAAGAGATATTAGTCATCAAATTGACTTAATACCTGGCTCCTCTTTGCCAAACAAAGCCCCATACAAAATGACACCAGTGCAGCATGCAAAGATTGCAAGGCAAGTGAATAAACTGTTAGAAAAGGGACTCATCTGAAAGAGTCTCAGTCCATGTGTTGTCCCATCAGTTTTGGCCCCCAAAAAGGATGGAAAATGGAGATTGTGCACTGACAGTAGGTCCCTAAACAAAATAACAATAAGATATAGGTTCCCCATTCCAAGAATGGAAGATCTTCTGGACCAATTAGGCATTGCTTGTTACTTTACCATGATTGATTTAAAATTAAGCTACCATCAAATCATAATTAAACAAGGAGATGAGTGGAAGACAACATTTAAAACAACTGAGGGATTGTTTGAGCGGCTTGTTATGCCATTTGGCTTGAGTAATGCTCCTAGGACATTCATGAGGCTCATGAATGAGATTTTTATTGATTTTATTGGCAAGTTTGTGGTCATCTACTTGGATGACATTCTGATTTTCAGTCATAGCATAGAGGAACACCTTGAACATGTGGAACAAGTTTTGAAGAGACTTCATTAGCACAAGTTAGTGATTAACTTGGAAAATTATATGTTCATGAAGAAGGAACTTGTCTTCTTAGGTTTTGTCATCTCCCAAGGAACTCTCAAAATGGATCTAGAGAAGGTTGCAGAAATAGTCAACTGGCCTCCACCAAAGAACCAAGGTGATGTTAGAATGTTTCATGGTTTAGTAACTTTTCATAGAAATTTTATAAAGAATTTTAACCATGTGTGTGCTCCTATGGTTGACACAATAAAAGGTGGAAAGAAGACCAGATTTGAGTGGACTAAGGAAGCAGCAGATGCTTTCCAATATCTCAAGAATAGAGTGGCATAATACCCAATCTTAGTACTCCCTGACTTCAACAAGGTATTCACAGTTGAAATAGATGCAAGCAACTTGGCCATAGGTGTAGTATTGAGCCAAGAAGGTAAATCCATAGCATTTTTCTCAGAAAAATTGAATGATGCCAAGAAGAGGTATTATACTTATGATTTAGAACTTTATGCAATGGTTCAAGCCCTGAAAAAGTGGAGACATTACTTACTCCCTAAAGAATTCATTGTTTTTACTGACAACCATGCATTAAGTTTTCTAAACAGCCAAGACAAGCTTGGAGTCAAACACATCAAATGGATGGAGCAGTTGCAAGCATATACCATCAACATAAAGCATAAAAAAGGAGTGGAAAACAAAGTGGTTGATGCCCTAAGTTGGAGGATTGAACTAGTTGAGGAAGTTCAACTTCAGAGTGTAGGGATTTACTCCCTAAAACAACTATATGCTGATGATCCAGAATTTGCAAAAGTTTTTGAGGTATGCACACAAATGGTGGGTAAATACCATACTAAGTTTTCTGATTTTCTGATTCATAATGGACTCTTGTTTAAAGGAGCCCAATTGTGCATTCCTAAATGTTCCATGAGAACAAATATCATTAAGGAGAAACATTGTGGTGGTTTAGGAGGACATTTTGGAATAGATAAGACTACTAAATTAGTGAAAAGGAGTTATTTTTTGCCAAAGATGGGAAATGAAATCAAGAAATTTGTTGAGTCTTGTACTATTTTCTAGAAAGAAAAGGGTGTATCCCCTAACCAAGGATTTTATCAACCCATACAAATTCCCTCTAGGCCATGGGAATCAATTTCAATGGATTTTGTTATGGGTTTTCCAAGGACAAAGCAGGGTTATGTTAGTGTTTTTTTAATTGTGGACAGGTTTATTAAAATGGTGTACTTTGTTCCTAGCAAGAGAACAAATGATGCCTCTCATATAGAACATCTATTCTTTAAATAAGTAGTTAGGATACATGGTCTTCCACAAACAATAGTGTCGGATAGAGATGCGAAATTTCAGGGTCACTTTTGGAGGACACTCTTCAAGAAGTTGGGCACAAATCTGACTTATAGTTCAGCATACCACCGATAAATAGATGGGAAAATGGAGGTGGTAAATAGGTCTTGGAAACCTCTTGAGATGCTTAACCAAACAATACACCCAAAGTTGGGATATGATCTTGCCTCAGGAAAAATTTTTATTCAATGACTCCATGAATAAATTGACTGGAAAGACTCCATTCCAAACAGTATATGGAATTCATCCTAATGGTCCATTGGATTTAGTAGAGTTACCATCTGATTTTAGAGTTAGTGCACAAGGAGAAGAACTAGAAAAACTCATCTCTAAAGTGCAGACAAAAGTGAAGGAGGCACTACAACAATCCACCATGAAGTATAAAGCCCAAGAAGACAAGAGAAGAAGAGAAGTTCATTTCAAAGTTGGAGACAAGGTATGGGCATACCTAAGAAAGGAGAGACTCCTAAAAGGTAGATATTCAAAGCTGCACATGAAAAAGATTGGACCTTGCACAATCCTCACCAAGATGGGTGAAGATGCATATGAGATTTCTTTGCCCCCTACTTTAATGATTTCTCCTATTTTTAATATTACAGACCTCACTCCTTATAAGTGTGTTGTAGACATTGTAAATGTGTAGGGATCACAAGCTGAAGATGTTGGAGACTATGTGACAAATCTCCCACCAAGAAAGCCAGTGGAGTTCGACACCATTCTAGAGACCAAAGTCTTGAAGAAGAAAAGAAAGAAAAAGTACATGAAATACTTAGTAAATAGAAAGGAATCCCTCCAATAGCTACTACTTGGATGATAGAGGACCAGATCCAACAACAAGGAACCACTGTTGACCAGCTATCCTCAAGTGGGAACTTGAGTTCAAATCTCATGGGGAGTATGGTGCAGGAGCACCATAAATGAACTAAGTGTTCCTATGGAACCTAAGGGTTCTCCCAAGGTCCTAAGAGGCCTTTAATGATATTTATATATTGGGTTAATCACTGGATCACCTTGTAAGGCCATAGTTTTAAGTTTGTCACCTTATGAGCCATTGGTCAACTATGACTCATTCATAATGCAAAACCCTAAGAATAGTTTATTTTTTAGTTTTTAATGTTTGGATCCACTAGGGATCACAAAAATAACATCATGACCAAGTTTGGTCACTATATTTGCAAAATTGCAAAAAAATGTAAAAGTTGCTCAAAATTTGTCAAGCAACTTTTGAGCAAACTTAACAACTTTTTGAAAAACAACTCCCAAACGGTCAAAATAGTTCAAAATTGTCATGTAACCATTGGGATTTCCTAAAAAATCCATTTTAGGTGGGTGGTAGGAAAAAATGATGTAATTTTAGCATTCTAAAATTAATAAAATAACCATTTTCTTGCATTTCCCGAGGAACAGTCATTGTGTACAGTCGGGTACAGACAGAGAGACATGAAATTCTAAAACCAACGGTTATTCCTTTTAATCTTCTTCCACTTGGTTTTGGTTTCATGTGTTGATCAGTTTTGGTTTGAAAGTTATAGAATTTACAAATTCACTCCCTGGATTATAGGCCCTAAATCAGGGTTTCTAAGTAAATTTAGTGTATTTTCACTTTCCACCATGGGAATTTAATGAACCTTGGTGGAAATCTTTTTAATTTGATGCTCTTTGATATTATGCAAGATAGGTTCTTCAAGTTTCATGGAAATGGAAATGAAGTGATGCCCTAGGTGTATATCCTTATGTATGCACCTATCCAGAATTAGGACAACAGTCATAACTTTTGTTTGGGGATTTAACAGAAGCCCTAAGTCAGAGTAAGAGACCTTGGTGCACACCCTCACATGAACCAAAAATCATTTTTGGAATTGGATGCATCTAAAAGACACTTGTAGTGTAAATGGAGGCATAATTAGGGCTAATCGGTGGAGCAATTTGGTGTGTCATCTTGTCTTCTTCTCATTTCCAAGTTCTAGGGCTTGAGTCAAAATTCCTAGGCCATAAAGAGTGTTTGAATCCCCAACTATTTCATAGGGTTATGTGGAAGAATCTCACTTGAGATCACTTTTCCCTCTAAAAAAGGCTACAAGCATAGTCTTGGGTTTGTGAAGCAACCATGGCATGTGGATTGTATTTGAGTGAAAGAACCATTGGAACTATTCAATAGGGAACTAAATAGACCATACCTACAATAATAGGTCACCCTTGGTCCTATATGTCACTTTGGGGGTATCATTGTGAATTAGGGTCATTTGCTTGTGAGACCAACCTTGGTAGTTGGTGTTGAAGGATTGGTGAAACCTAGTGATTGGGTTACCCTTGGGGTTTTGGGGTTGTGATAGCCTTAACCAAGTCCTTCTCTCACACTTTTGATAAGTTTTAAGCATTTTTACCTTGAAAGTTGTTGATCTAGGGTTCCTTGCCCTATTTGAGACATTTGACAACCTTCCAATTGCCCACTTTGCATCAGATTTCCTTTGACAAAATACGTCAAAGAGTTAGGTTGTAATTCTTGAAAGTTTTGTAGTTCTCATGTCCTGTCAGAATAAGATTACCCCTATAGATACACCAATGGAGTAAATTTTGGTATGATCCTCCTAGAAAGACAAAAAAAGACTAAAAACTAGAAGAGGGAAAATATGATAGGAAGTTCCAACCAAAAATTTGTGAAAAATAATGTGAAAAACCATCATTGAAAAGGTAGTGCATGGATATTTAAGCTTCATAATTGACTTGATTATCCAATACAACATAGGAATATACCTAGAGCCATTGCACAATGCTCATCAAGGCAAAGGAAAAATATCACAATGAATGAATTGGTGAAAAAAAATAAGGAGCTTTTATAGAAGCATAAACCAAAAATAGAGTACTCAAAGACAATCAACATAATTAACTATCTTTAAGGGACTCTAGTCCCCCTATAATATGTCATTCTATCTAGAATAAACCTAGTTTATTTTCAAAGGAGACACCCTTAAACCATGATGTATCACTCTCCTCTATAGCCCAAGTGAGTTTACTAGTGAACTTGATTAGATGCTTTAGTCTTTTTTGGATTTGGTGTAGAAGGCTAGTCTGATCCACCTGCACTGCATCACATATCGTCTTCTTCTCTCTTTTTTGTTCCAAATATTTTTGGAATATTTTAATGGTTAGGATAATATTCCTATCAAAGTACCTATAGTAATCCATAATTTTTGTCTTGTTCAAGGACTTGATGTTTGACACAAAAGAACTCTCTAGAGGCTAAAAGAGACGCCAGAGATAGGAAATTCAAGGCGGTGGGTTGTGAGAGTATGGAAGGTTTAGCAACACTGGGTTTAAAAATAAACTCATCAGTGAGGACCAAATTATACTCAAACAAGCAAGGGATCAACCCTTTCAATGAAGAGAAGGTTTTCAAAGCCAAAAGTCTTTAGCACAAACTCTTCCAAGGAGTTAAATAACCAGAAAGGAAAAATGAAATTAATTTATGTCTATAAAATATCTAGGCCACTTAATAAAATTACAATATACAAATAGTATGCATGTGTAATCTTCAAATATAGCTAAAAAAAAAAAAGAAGTGGCAAGAGGTTAATAAAATAGATTTAAGTTTTACTTGTATAAACATTTAATTCTATAAAATAGTTATTTTTCCTGATTTAGGTGATAAAAAATTAGGTTCACTGAATTTGAGTAACTCAAACTCAATACATATAATTAATCTAAAATTATCGCCTTATTACATTGATCTTTAAAACATGAAATTCACCTTGCACTAGGGAACCCCCTTAAGGCTTACACAAAAATTTACTGATTGCATAAAATAAATCCACATATTTGAGAGGATATTTCCTTGAAGAACCAAATCCTAAATCAAGTGGAACTCTCCCAAGCTACCTTTTAACCCTCATAAAGGTGTAGCTCCTACATTAATTCTCAAGTAGTCCTTTCCATGAACTCTCAAATTGCATCCAAAAAATTATTAAACAACCATCCTTCAAGTTGTCACTTGATCCTTACAAAGATATAATTCTTTATCAGTCTTGTTAACTCTTTGAAAAATCATCCATACTTGGTCTCTTCACCAAACCACTTACCTATCTCCCAAAATAAAACTTCACAATAAATGTATTACATGTCATCATCTACTCTTATTGACGTACAGTTTGAGAGAAGGGAATGGTTTAATTTTATAGCCAACCAACATAGTATTTAAATTTGAATAAGAAATCATGAGCTATTCATATCATATTATTTATTTTGGACGAATCTGAAGCTCTAATTGTTACTTTTGTTTTGGATCAATTTCAACTCCACCAACTTTCAGTTTTTTCTCTTTTAGCAATTTCAACCCCAAATAGCTTTATAACATCATCTGACTTATTTTCACTTTCATCCTCCATAGCTTTTCTTTTTCCAAGTTGTACGAATCCAAGGAAATGATTTCTGTTTTTTTTATCTCTATTCTCGCCTCCTCTTCTTTTTTCATCAGATTTTACCAACTCTTTGGGCTCACAAATACTCTTAGTCAAAACAAATATTAAACTTTGTGAAGCCGATGTGGCATCAGATCTGCTTTCTTCAACTAACTCATCACAACTATATATTCTTTCTTTGTCATTCAGATGTTCTGTCTCCTTCGAATGAGGGCTTTCATAACCTTTATCCTTTGAATGAAGGCTTTCATTCCCTTGTTCATGTGTCTTCTTTGAAAAACCCTGCAACAACAATCAGAATTTTGTTTTTGCTATATAATTCTACACCATCCTTTGTTTTCAAATTTAACAATCATAATTTCGTCTCTGCTCTTTAATCCTTTACCATCCTCTCTTTTCAAAATTAACAATCAAAATGTTGACTCTGCAATTTAATAGTTTATTGGGTCCTCTATTTTCATGATATATTGCTGAATATGAATTAAAACTATACATAATTTGATTTCAAAAACAATCTTTAAAAAAATATATTACAATCATATATACAAACTTTTCCATTGCAATTTGAGTACAAATATGATACGAACTCAAGTTGTGTTCTTTCCTACCGACGCCTAACTCTGCAACCTGCATTAGTATTGTTGTTAAGCCATTAAAATTTGTCAAGATGAACTTGATTTCCCTATGTTTTTTCTATCTACATAGATTTGTTTTTCTTGTTTCGTTGAAACAATACACACAAATTTAACATCTATATATAATAGAACATACGAAACCAGACATCCACCAAGTGCAAACTTTTTTAATAAACAATTATGACTATAAAAAAACAATAAGAATAATAGTGGAAGTTACCTAATGGATAAAGCATGATTTGTTTCTTTCTTTCACTTTACAATATCAAATATCATTGTAGACTAATTTATAACAATTTAATCAAAGAACAATTTATAATTTAGATGTTATATAAAAAATAATAATTTTAAATTTAGATGTCTTATAGAAAATATTAAGATTATATTTATATAACAAAATTATTTTAAAATAATTAAAAAAACATAACTAAATTAAAAGTACTCAATTATTTTAAATGAAGAAAAATACAGAAAAAGAAAAAGAAAACAAAACAAAAAGGTGTGAAGTGGAGTTGATTTCTTCATATATTTAGAAAAAAAAACCCAATTAACTAAACTCCTTAAAATTAGTGCATTTGGAGTCCAAAAACAACATAGTTTATATATTTAAATATTTTTTTATATTATTGTAGTTTTTTTTTTTTGTCATATTTGAATAAGTAAATTGTTTAATTATTTAATGTAAAGTGATGTTTTTGATAGATATAAGCAGCAAGAAGGTGTTGGCCCGTGGAACAGGGGACTAGAAGCACATTAACAGCAGGTTAATGGCACTAGCCAAAGCTTGAAGCAGATATGACTGTTAGCACAGGAGTTTATAGTTTTGCCTCTATCAAAAACATACGTAACA
>MU225392.1:187421-201747 GCA_018584345.1 Thuja plicata
TTAGTAATATGAAAGATATACTTACACTCAAATAATAAAGATATTTTTTCTACCACTTGTAAAACTAAATTAAAATGTCTATAATTGATTTGTCGTGGTACTATTCATTATGAATCAAAATGAATTACCTTATAAAAGAAAGTAATAAATATTTTATGAGCTTGAAAATTATAACTTATTTTGTCAACATCAATACTTCAACCAGCCCAATTACATGGTAGAATTGAAACAATATGTACCAAAATCACATGTATATATAACCAAAATTAAAACTATTAAATCTTTCAAACTACATTTTAACAATTCAACTTACCTAAAACTGATTTTATTCTGTAGAATATTTTATTGTATCTCTTTGGATGAAATGTTCATACTTATTAATACGTCACACAAGTAAGTAAATATAAATTTAGCTTGGGTTAGAGAGGTGGCATGAATAGTTATATTAATATAAAATTGTAGAATTTAATGAAATAAGTACAAGCAATTAGTTATAAATTTGATGTATAGATTTTTTTATGTTAGATGATGCTAGTTATTATCAATATATTAAGTAATATTTGAAAAATGTTTCCAAATTCGTAAATTATTTATATATCTTACTCCCTTTCACTTTCACATATTTACAAAATTGACCTTTGAATTCTGATATTAAGTTTTACATGTGGATCTAAACTCTGCAAAAATTGAACTATAGAACTTATTCATCTCAATGTCTTCCCCCATGGTTTGCAGGGACTATTGTCTATGCACGCTATTTAATATCTTTCTAGATAAGGAATTTTCTCATCTAGATATAATTTTTTACAAACTCAACCACATGGATAAGGATAACTAGTGCCACTTCCACACAGCCACCAAGCCTAGGATTACCCTTAGTTTCTTCATCAACGATTTTAATCCACCATAAAGGAGGTGATTTCCATACAACACCCTTTGTCACCTAGTTAATTCTCTAGATAGGGGTACAAATATCCCACTAAAGATGTCAATTATGAGCCACACAAAGATCATATTGGGAAGGAATAATGTTAGGCCTATTCACCACATCTCTAGGGAAAGCCACTAAAATATTACCTTTAATAGCTTCTTGAATTTTGTAGTCTAATTTATTAGCACAAAAAGTGGTATACCTGAAGATTCTATTGTTTCTCTCCTTCTAAAACCCCCACACTCTATGTAGAATGATGAGATACTATAACATTAAAAGAGAAGGGTTTCAGGAAGGATGGGTACATGGATGTTAGCATTCAAATATTGAGAATGGGAATACCCAAGCTAATGACTAGAGGTTGAAATATGAGTCTATATTTCTCTAACATAGGAGCAACCAAAGAGGATATGGAAAGTGTTTTCTACAACATCCATACATAAAAAGAGTCTATTAGTGATGACAAAACCCCTCCAACAAAGGTTAGTAGTAGTGAAAATTTATTTTGAACCTGGAGCAAAAAATATATATTGAATTTGGGGACTAAATTAGAATTCCAAATTAGAGCCCAAAAAGGTTGAGGGGAGAACACACAATTCTACATGTTAAAGGCATTTGTAATAGAAAAGTAACCATCTATAGGGCATGCCCAGAAAGTCAAATCTTCACATTGGAGCCAAGGAATATGAACTTTAGAAAATAGTTCCTAGATGGGGGTAGGGATGGGTCCAAAGATGTAAGGTCCACTCATTTGATATTTTGAATACAATCAACAATCTAATAGCCAGTCCACTAAATATAGAGAGGTATTTGAATTTATCAAACCACAATGTGTGCTCGAGAGGGGGAACCCCCAAAGCCACCAATCATCCCCAAAAATGATTTTATGACCACTCCAAACATACCACATAAGACCCCTGACAATTATACACTTAGGAATGGACTTTAAATTCTATATGGTCAAACTTGAGGCCATGGATCTGTTATCTGCTAAAATTTCCTGGAAGTGATTATAAGAAGAGAAATATCTATTATTAAAAATATCATTCTAATCATTCTGAACCTTTAAGATTCTCCACAATTGTTTAGCTAATAAAGCTTTGTTGAATTCCTTGATCTTTTTAACGACCAAACCTTCAAATTTCTTGGGAGGAAAAACTTAATCTCATGTAACAAGATGCATTCTATTCTTAGATTATAATCTTGTCTAGAGGAAATTCTTCTTAATTTGTTCAATCTTCACAAGAAACACTTTTGGTACATAGTAAAATATTATAGCATAAGCTAGTAAATTTTAAAGAGTAGCCTTGCTAGCTATAATTTACCCACTTGACTTAAAAGAACCTATTTTAATCCTGATAGTTTACATTAAAATTTATTTGAAAGATTCATCCAAAATAATTCAAGTCCACAAAATTTGAGCAAAGTGGAAAACTAACGTAGGTGGAAGGGAGTTCCACAATATGGCGCCCAAGAATAGCAACAATCTTACTCTATCTCCTCTCTAAAGTATTTTTAAAAAAAACTAGAAATTTTTGGGAGGCTAGTCTATTAACCAGATGCATCTTCATATTTTATCAAGATGTTCTTGAGATTCTTAGCTTCAGATATAGAACTTTTCCCCAATATAATGGTGTCATCAAAAAATACTTGATGAGAACAAACTTGAGGAGAAGAAGTGGGGTAAGCTCTTTGAGTCTTTCCAATCTTGCCACTTTCTATAAGTTCGCCATGAGAATGAAGAGGAAAATAGAAATGAGATCCCCTGAAATATTCCTCAAGGAAAAGTGAAGATCCCCAAGCATGATCCATTAACAATGGAAAGGAATCTTTAGGTAAAAACCAATTAGAAAATCACCTAAACTAAATTGCAGCTAAAGTGAAAAGCTTAGAGGAAATTCAAAAAGAAATTCCAGTTGACCCAATCAAAAGGCTTGAGGAGGTCTCCCTTAAGAAAGAATCCAACCTTCTTCTTAAATAAAAAAGAATGAATATTCCCATGAACAATCAATATAGAATCTACAAATTAGGGGCTAGGGAAAAATCCTTTTTGTTGAACAGAGATCTAGATAGGGATAATCCACTTGAGGTAAATGACAAGAATCGTAGAGAAGATATTATAAAGGGAAGTACATAAGATAATAGAATAGAAATGTAGGAAGGAGTTATCAATATCTTTTATAAGGATGAGAACAATAAAGGAAGCATTAAGTTCTTTATGCAGGGATCTAGAACCAAATAACTCTCTAGAAAACCCAATAACATCTTTAGCCATAATCTCCCAACAAAAGTAAAAGAAGAACATGGGGAACCCATCAGGATTTGACACTTTATTTCCTTCAAAAGAGAAGATAGAATAATGAACCTCAACTTCCTCGGCGATCCTAGTAATATATTATTTAATACCTTCTAAAATAATTGAAGTAATTTCCCTTTAAAAGTCTAGCTGACCATGAAAATCTAGGTGTTGATGATTAGAGCTGAAATATTAGAGAAATAATTTGCTCTAGTATGAATGATATCTTCATCTTTATCTCGAGTCCTACCACTAAAGATGAAAAAATGGATTATATTAGAAGCACATTGCTTGAGGGTGGACAAATAGAAAAACTAAGTGTTATGATCTCCATTTTGGACCCAAATGGCCCTAGATCTCTACTTCCAAAATTTATCTTATTTTACAATAATATCATGTAGCTTTGACATAATAGATATTTCTTGATCTAGAATATTAGGGGAGGTTTTATGGGATTGAATATGAGCCTTAAAATCATCTAGATCACTCTTCTATTATTCCTTAATATTAAAGATGTGACTAAATGAGGTTTTATTCTATTTCAACACATTAGATTTGACCAAATCAAATTTATTCTTAACTCAATACATGGTTGTACGTAGAACATCTATATTCCACCATTGCTTGATTTTAACCCTAAGATATAGGTTGAGAGTCCACATCTTTTCAAATCTAATAGGAAAGTTCTTTTTCTAAAATCTATTATCACCCAAGAGAGAAATACCTAGAAGCAATCACAGAAAACACAAGAAAGATCCAAAAGCCTACAAGATTAAGGAATAAACTAATCAGGGGAGACCAAAGCATGGTTTCTTCTTAGAGCTACAAAGAAGGGTATTTAAACCCCCCATAACCAACCATTTTTTCAATTGAGCAGTATTTCTAAAAACACTCAAGGATGCCCACAATGTGTTTCTAGAAAAAATTTATTCGAGGCATATATGTTTGAAATAATCCAAGATGTTCCATCTTTCAGGTGCTCAAAATGAGTAGAAATGTGGTTACGATAAGATAAAGTCAAAGTACCTTTAACCAATCTTAGGTTTGAGAAAGTAGCAATTCCTCGCTAGCATCATAATAGTGAACACCACCATCTTTGAAGAAATAAAACTTAATTCTTAGGATTTTTTCACTCTATATTTTAGTTTCCTAAACAAGAAATATATTTAGTCTATGATCCCTAATCAATTAGCGAAGAGATCATGTTTATGGGGATTTTTTAGCCCCCTAATATTTCATGAATTAAGCCTCATTGTAAAAGGGAGAAGATCCATTAAGTTCCATCTTAGGTAGAACTCTCTACGTCTCCTCACCTATGTCAAACTTAGTTTGATTATCTCAGCTCTTGATCATAGTAGGTCTACCTATATGTTTAATCTCTTATCAACAATCTGCTTTCTAGCAATTCCTAGTTCTAACACCAAAATAATTAGATTAGGGAGAGGCATTCTACCTACTCTTAGGTTTGGCCACTATAAATGTCTACTATTCTATTATCACTAATGGTTTTCTTGAATCCATCTACACAGCCACATGCTTATTAAAAATTGATTGCTTAGAGATTGGAAGTGAGAAATGCCTTCTATGAAAGAAGGAAAATATATTAAAGTATCAGTGTCTAGGGCTTGATTCTTGAGAGTTAGTTTCACTTCCCCAAAATTATTAGGATTATTTACCACTAAGTTTACTTTAGGGGATCTAGGAACTTCTGAATTAAGAGGGAGAGGATACATGTCCTAGCAAAAAAACCAGAAATGACAAGAAAATTCATATTAGGTTCCAAATCAGTTGTAGTTTTCTTCCTCCAAAATTTCTAAGAAGAATATTTAGAAGCATTAAATGGGTAGTTCTCATTCTATTGTTATTCTCCTGCAAAGAGAAAAAGAAAAGGGGGTAGTCTTGAATTCAATATCTTGAGCCTAGGCTCTGAGTTTAGAGCTATTATAAATTTCCATCAGCAGGTTCACAGAATACTTAACATTGACATATATGTGAGCATACACTGAACTCCTCCTAGAAGTATTCATGGGATCCATAGAGGTAAGCTCCCTGCAATATAATTTCATTCACTTAAAGATTTTTTATCCCAAAATTCAATGGGAAGAACTAGAAGCCCAATCCAAACTAGGGAAACCACCCAATATTTTGGATTAAACCCTAGTTCTCATATTTTAAGGTCAGAAGAAGAATAATCCAAGATCGAGAGACGTCTAGATAAAACAATAGACAGGTCTTCTTTGTGGGTAAAGGAAAAAGAGAAGAAGTCTAAGTTATCCATGGCTACAACATCAACCTGGCCCCTCTTCCACTTCCTGGCTATCCAAGAACAAACATTTTTAATGTTTAGATGAGGGCCGATAAATTTTACAACAAAAGAATAATTCATTGAAGCAATACCCTTATACAAATTAGGACCGACATAGGAAAAGAAATGGATGTAGGATCCACATAATAAGAAACTACAGAGAAACTTTACCTTTCAACAAATCTCTAAAAATTTATGACCATTTCTAGTTGTGGTAACATGATGAAAACCCTCCATGTGAAGATCTAAAGTTATTGGGGTCCTCTTTCACTATTTTTAGAACCACCGAACAAGAAAGAAAAAGCTTTACATCTGCAAGAGGGGACATCATGACATCTAGGGTCCTATTTGAGTCAAACTTCTTCACAGCAAGGGGATTAGATTACTCTACATCATCACCAGTGATTGCACATAGATCCCCTCCTCCATCCATGCATCTCTTAGGGTTTCCCACCTTAGAAAACTCAAATTTCTTAAGCCAGGTCCAAGATCACTTGATGACTCCTTCGTCCTATTTTTTCAGGCCTTAAGACTACATGTGTTACATAAATGGCTCTAAAAGCATAAATTGCATTTGACATATGTGTATCCATGAGAGAACACAAGATAAACATCATGGGACAAAATCCTTATTATGCCACTTTTACACAATTTAAAACTACTAGTTACGAGTTGAAAAATATTTTATAACACCATTATGTACTTATGAGATTTTAAAACTTATGACTTCACATCCATTTTTTTAAGAAAATAACAAACTCTTGCATGCATCAAACTTGTTTCACACTTATCATTTTCAATATAATCAAACCAAACTCCTATCAAGATCAAACCGATTTGGCACAAGGTACTTAAGGTTATTATGGAATATTTAACTCTTGATGGGAATTTTACTAGAGCATTTGGTCACCATTTTTCTTTGTTAAATTTGTTTCACCATAATGTGAGTGTTTCTCTGTCTTCTTTCTGTCGTCTTCCCTAAAAAATAGTTTTAAATGGCATAGGAAAAACCATATGAAAAAACCTATTTTGCATGAGGCCTTGTTGGTTCTCATTTTTTTTATCATTATAAAGCTCTTTGTGATCCCTCTAATCTGGTCACACAGTTTGAGGATGATACAACTGCAAGAGAGACAAGCACTAATTTTTAAGAGGGGGAAGAAATAGAGTATGAGGAGGAAGATGTTGACCCTTCATCAAAAATCAAGAAAACCCCATAGAGAAAGGTGAACACTGGAAAGAAGGGGAAAGGGAAATATACAGATTCTGATGATGAAGAATATATCCCCTATACTAAAATTAAAACTACCCCCATAATCTACTTCGAGAGTGGGCTCGTCGGGGAAATCAAAGGAAAAGCATAAGGTGTTGAATCCCCATGGAAATAAGGACCCTTTCTTCCCCTACTGTGGTGAATATAGAGATTAAACATGACATGAAAAAGGGTAAGAGGATTTCATTGGATGGAGATATCGATAAGGACTTGCAGGTTGAGATCCAGGTTGACTCGTCCCTTATTGCTAGCAAAACTTATTTGCCCAAGGCAGATACTCCTAGGGAGGAAAAAGAAGAATCTTCATTAGATTTAAGACCCAATTCCAAACACTTTAAGCCTGATCATGAATTTTTTTCTGATGTTCTCAATGTGGCAAGGGAAATATAATTGATTCAAGGTACCTCAAGAAAAATAGATCATATTGTTAGAGCATGATCAGGAGATGGAGCCCTGAGGACCCAACAAAGGACCAGGGGAAACTTGAAGAGGAAGGTTGAAGTCATCTACCAGAATCATAGGGAATTAAAGAAGGTGTCTATGGAGATGACCCAGTTGTAGCTCAAGGCGTCTGATGCACTCAAGCAACTAGCTTAGTGTGTTCTATGTTTCCCTTGTTGTTTATTATTTTAGTATGTTCAGTCCGCTTCTTTCTTTTTGATGGTTTTAGGCTACCTTTTCCTCTATTTATCTTAAGGGTAACATTTTTTTAAGGGCATGTTTTGCCTCTGAACTCTAGTATGTGCATATTGATAATCTTTAATTTTCTCTTTTATTTGAAATGGTTTTGGTTCCCTTCAAAACTTGTTTTTAATGTAATAAAAAACAATGATTACACCAATCACAAAGTACTCTGGATAAATTTTCAAATTTGAAATACATATAATTGTCAAATAGATATTCCCTAACACCTTTCTCATTTATGTGATTATCAAATGTTTTTTGTACACTTCTTGAGCATGCATCACTAAAAACTACCGAATGAAGATGAATTAAATCCCAAACTTTCATGATCTATGTCATTCTTACGTAATATCAGAGAAGCATCAAAATGCACCCAAACTACAAGCATAATATGAATATGGATAATTCTAAAATATATCAAGTATTCTTGAAAAGCATGTAAATATGTCTTGCATCCTATGTTAAATTTTAGATGTATTTTCCATATTTTATTATTGATTCAATATTTCTCTAACACAATATTATGTAGCCACGTATATAATAGTAGCTATTAAAAAGAGTTCGAAGAAATCAGTCATCAATATTTCATAAACTTGTACCAACTCCTAACTATATCTTGTATAATTGTAGAAAGAAATGGAAACATTGGGGAAAGTGACTTATACAATAGGCTCGTGGATTTAAGAGATAAAGAAAGTCATTGATTGTCTTGCATTACTTCTTTAGAGTGACCATCCAAGAATAATCATTGAGGTGCACAACTAAACACTCATTTAGGAACATTTTTTCTTCTTATATCTGACATATTTCAAGTATCAATTTGTTTTTTATGTCTTTCACATGTTTTTCTTTCCCTATGAAAGAGATACACTTTCAATATCTAAGAAATCTTCTTAATTTTCTTTCATTGATAGGCAAAGGGATGAGGTCCCAACTCATGACTAGTTTTTACATGGCTTTTATTTATTCCCATGGATATCAAACCACAATCTTTAGCACAGATTGGATGTCATTCTTCTAAGGTATTCTCCAAAAAACATGTCATATATAGATATCATCTTCCCTTTCTACTTTACAATCAATCTAACAAATAGAATCTTTTCACACTACACAACTTATTTAATCATTCAACTACTCATTTTCACCATCACTCATCTTGTGTTCAACATCTCTTTCCACGTTTCGATACCAACTCTCTATTGTTGTCTGTCACATGCCTAGAAATATTATATACTCTGACTCAAAATAAAGGGTCAAATGATTTATTCAATGTATTAAAATGATGAATAAAGTACATTCATATAAAGGAAAAAATGTAGTTGTAGCAAGATATATGTAGTTACATGGACTGGATGTAACCACCACCATAGTTACTTTCATAACCATATGCTATCAACCAACAATGTAATATATAATATCTACTCTAACATAAATTTCCTAATTTTTGTTAGATTTTCCATTAACTCTTAACATATAGGTTAGAATAAATAAATGAATAATTCTTATGCTAGTAAATAAATAAATGTAATAAGTGATAGTAGATATTTTGTATTAGTTGGTAGTTTAATGGTTAGTACTTGAGAAATTCTGTGTAAGGAGTTGTCTAGTTTACAATGTTTCTAAAAGATCATTATGATTTGTAAGCCAATGCAACTTATTGTATCCACATAAATCAATAAATAATCTCTCAAATGATAATCTAATTTGAATTTTGTTATTCTTTTTCTTTTTCACTTTCCAATGAGGTGTTAGAGTGGTTCTAATATATCTCCTAGTGAAGATATATAGCAAGTAGATAAGAGGCAAGGAAAGGTTTTCATGTGAAAAGAAAGGATTCCTATTGCAGATGAATTTTGTTGGTCTAGCACTTTTAGTTTTTCTTTTCTCCCATAAGGCTTTACATTGTAGTGGCATTTGTCTAATATATATGATAGTTCACACCAGCTCTCTAATTCAAAACCAATCTTTTTTATTCCAGTGGAGAATCGTTAATACACAGAGACGTCCCATTTTTCCAGGCTCCGGCCTTGTACACAGCTATACATGTGATTAATCCATAAAATCTCTTATCCTCACTATAGCCTCACGTTTCTCTTATTCTACATGTTGCCTCATTTGTGTTGCAGTTTTTATTTTCTTAACATTATTTTTTATTTTATATTTACTCACCATGAAATCACGCGGAACTTATACACTACCAACCCATGAGGATGATAAAATATTTTTATTTAATAGCCAAAGATTTTTTGGGAAAATACAGTCGCTATAAGATTTGTAGGTGGTAACCTTGATGTACACTAGTGTAAACAAAATATGTTCATAAACTCGTATCAAGACGCACCTTTTCTTTTCTCATTAATGTTTAAAGGAGAGCACGGAATGCATACAATTCTTAGAGGAAAAGCAGGAATGACAGAGGAACAAGAATGCAAGAAACCACAAAAGATAATTAATATGAGAAATAATTATCAATTGATGTCATTAAAGATAAGGTAGTGCCTGAATTAAATTGAGAATGAAGAGTTCTCAAGTAAGAGGAAAGGGAAAGAAATAAGGAGCCACTAAGAGATCTATCTAATCTTTTTCTTATAAATAGAAAATGAAAAGGACAATTGATAATTTTAAAGAAAAATATTGCAAAACAGGTGAGTCAAGCATTTATGAAATGTTTAACTTCGTAAAAGATTGTGAAATCCGTAATCAACTACTAATCTTAGTGCGATTCTCATGGCTCAAGCCATACCATTAAGAATTGATTGTTGTATTTTTTTGAAGAAGGAGAGGAATTAGAATAAGAAATAGACAAGTACCAACCAATGTTCTTCCTCCATAATAGACAAAGAAAACCCAATCGCCTCCACAAGACAACCATCAACAATAGACCAACTCCCTAGTACAAATTCCAACAAATAAATAGAGTCATTAGATGGACATAGAGCTTAAATCCTTCAAAGGCACTTCTCTAGTTGAACATTATATTGAAGTGGAAGATTTAGAGCCAAATATAGAAGATGTTGAAAAAGATATACCAGAAGAAAAATAGCTCTAGAGGAAGAAGAAGAACCAGATTCCAAAATCCAAGAGCTCCTCCTGGTGTCATGACTCTGTTTCTTGTATATTATTTAATAATTTGTTAATTTTATACTTATTTATTTATAATTTTATTATGTACTTTCTTTTCATTCAAAGTCTTTTACAATCATTTAAAGATCACTTGCGTAATCAATGAGGGTTACAAGCATATTCTCGTGATGCATTTATGAGGTATGTGTAAAAAAGTAAAAAAAGATAAAAATATGTAAAGAATAAGCAGAGCGATTTTTAAAACGGACGCTGAAACAAGACAGGCAGTTATATGTTATGGATAAAATTAGATTTATACAAACTCGTATGCCCGGCGAACACGAAAGAAAGCAAGTCGAGTCAAATGGACTGGGTAGGATGGCAATCGGGGTTGGGCTTGGTCAAATCCAACGTCTCTATCGTGAAGGGCAGAATTTAGAATAGAATAGGTCCGAGTGGAGACTAGAATCCTTTATAAATGCCCGCTCCACATATCCATTCCTCATTTTTCACATTTGCATTTCATAAACAGAGCAGCAGGAATCGGAATTGGGGTTTCTGCTCTCCTTACATATACACCTGACGATTGATTGTTTTCATCAAATTCACATAGCGAAAGAGAGAAGCACAGTTCACGCAATTATAATTATAACTATGGAGGCTCTGAAGCTAACGAGGGCAGTGAAGAGCAACACAGGGGCTTTGCAGACTGTGAAACAGAAACATGGTCATGTAGGAGTAGCGAATAAATCATGGCGTATAAATCTTGATCGTCGTCAGATGGTTGTGGCTTCGTTGGAATGTGGCCCAAGCATAAGCACAAGATACCTGCAGCAGAAGCAGGTTGACTTGTTCATACGCCCGCTAACTCAGTTTCACATCGACAAAGATGATGAGGAGATTGTTGTGGCAAAGCTGCGCTTGGTGGCGGCGGCGGCGGCAGCGGCAGACCGGGCAGAAATGCACGGCATCCTCGCAGAGCAAAGAGACGGATGGAACAAATTCCTCCTCGCCTCCCTCACCAACATCACTCTGGCGGCGCTCATTCTCCAGGCTTTACCCAACAATAACACTAACAATGTTGTGGCCACACTTTTGTATGGCTTCTCCGCAGCTCTCATGTGCGGCGTCAACAAAATCCAGCCTTCGCAGTTGGCGGAGGAGCAGAGAATGGCGGCGCGGCTCTTCTGCCAGCTCAACACTGACGTCCACACAAACCTCGCTCTGCCTCCCCATCTTCGCCAACACTCCTTCCTCACCAACGACTACAAAGCGGTGCTCGCATTGGACCACACTTATCCTCTTCCTCTCTTCCTCGGCATGCTCGACAAATTCCCCAACATCGTCAAACCAACAGTGTGGTGGCCTCAGCGATAAGATCATCAGACCCAGAACACTATTGATAGGAACAAGACCATTAATGGATGGAGTGCAGAGCTGGAAACCGAGTTGAGAGGTGTTTCACAGACGCTTAAAAGTGGCGACATTGCAGAGTTTGTGGGGCTCAGCCGCAAAGTGTTGGGAGTAAACAGTGTTCTCGCAATTGCCGGCCCACTGCTGACTGGGATTGCAGGGGCATTGAATCTGAATGGCGGCATGTTATGGATGTCAATGGTGGCGGGCGTGCTGAGCGTGGCGGGCAACACGCTGAGCCACGCAGGTCAGGTGGGAATGGTGTTCGAGATGTACAGCAACTGCGCAGGATTCTACCACTGCCTCGACTCCTCCATCTCACGCACTCTCAGCGAGACAGATCCAGAGGCCAGAGAAAACGCTGAGCTATTCCGTTGGAGATTGGCATTGCAGTTTGGCCGCGATCCTCAATCCCCTCTTGCGGATTCTGCCTCCAAACTTGCCGGCAGGCTTTTCTGACCAATTGTTACTACACAGAGACGGCCCATCTTTCAGGCTTCGGCCTTGTACACAGCTTTACATACATGTGATTAATCCATACAAACTCTTACCATCACCGATAGTCTCACGTGTCTCGTGTACATGCTGCCTCATTTGTATACACACATATTCTTCAAATCTAGCTTTAAAAACAAGAGAAATGAGTGGGATGAGGTCAACAAACTAGTTTTAAGTTTTACTTGTACAAACATTTTATTCTAAAATATACTTTTTTTTTTTTTAAATCTTGATTTGGATTGAGCATAAACTAGTATCATTGAATTTGAATTTGAGAGATATTGCTGCTATTGCAAAACTTAAGTCATTCAAACTCAATACACCTTATATAGAGAAGTGCCAAATTAGGGTCCGTAGCCATTAGGCAATTTTTATTGCCACAAATAAATATGCCTTTCCTATTCTCAACTCTTCATCCATACCAATAAATAAATTATATTTAAATTATTCACATTGATGAACATAGAGGTCATTTTCCCAAGGCCTACATTGCCTTATTCTTCAACTTCAACATTATCCACAATTATACTTACTTGATATATATGATCAATAAATTCAAAATTTTATATGTCTAATTTCTTATCATTTCCTTTTTCCTACATGTGGTTATTTTTCAAGAGTTATAAGCACACAACAACCTAATAAAATAAATAAATATATCTTTTCTCTACAGGTAAGAGTGTTCATAAACCCAAATGATTTCATATCGTTTAATGTTTAATTATTAATATTGATTTTTATAATTTGCATATATTTCATGCACATCCAATGATGTCATTTGTGGGATTAACATTTCAAGATGTCATATTCTGGATGCGATGTGAGATGGGGGCCAGCCTTAAACATCACACACTAAGCTTTGACTTAGTGTGTGTTGTCCAATATGGACCCCACCTCCGTCCACTTCCGTCTTCTCCTTCGTTATTTTCCGTTTGGGATAAATAAGTGTGCCTTCTTTCAACAATCTATATTTGTCAGAATTTGTCTGTATTTGACAACGTGTATGCAGAGTTTAAATATTCTTCCTTCACACCTTGCCGCTTTATTTTTGATATTATTTTTTTTTACGCATTTTTCTCAGTAAAATTTTATTCTATATAAAAAATTTTGATCGGTAAAAAAGTATTAATGGATTTTATAATTTAATTTTAATATATAAATAATAAATATATTTTTTATTTATGTGTTGTTTATGATATCATATTTTTTTATAACTATATGTGTTTAAAGAATAATATATTAAATTAAACTTAAAGACAGTTTGAAAAAATAATAACATAAATTTTTACATGTAATAATATATTAATATCAATTTTAAAGACAGTTTGAAAAAAAAATTATAGAAAAATTAAATATCATAATATAATAAAATTAAAAATAAGAACAAAATATAAAGATCAAATTTAATAATCACTTATTCATTCATTGAAATAATAAAATTTATTTATTATTTTTTCATTCAATTTTCCTAATTCTATTATATAAATTAAAAATTTATAATTTGATTAATGTATTAATAGGTGTGAAAAGTTACATTATGATAAAATGAAATAAAGATAAGAAATAAAATAAAAATATATGTATTTACTTATGTTTTCATTAAAAAAATCATTCAATATTTTTTTCATTTATATAAATTCAAAATTTTATCTTTGTTTTTTTTATTCTATTAAGTATAATGTAATAACAACATTTAGAATGCTTAATTTGTAGCAATCCAAAAGTTACACCACCATAAAAACTACAAATGGTAATACAAATAAAACAATGATGAACAACTATAATAGTACAAAAAAGATCTAGACTATTGAATATCTTATCATTCCTAATGTATGATTTTAATATATTAATGTTTAAACAAAA
>MU225392.1:248756-266195 GCA_018584345.1 Thuja plicata
GAGACCACTACACATTTTGTTTGATCATCCTCCCTAGCTAAGAGGGAGTGTTAATGTTTGTAGCTTCATTCGTATGATCATTAGAATATATATAATACATGTTGATTAATAATAATATATTATATATGTCATATTATTATTAATCATATGAAATTTAATATTTAATATTAAATTATTATATTATTCTTAATTAATAATTGATTGATGAAACAATATAAGATTGATTAACTTATGATTAATAGGAAGAGGCATGTCCTTTCTTATAAATAATAATGAATAGACATGTCACATGAAGGGACATGTCTCTCCTAGCCTCATTCCTAATATAAATGAAAGAGAGATTGATGCATTTGGAAAACACATACAAAATATAGTGCAATTACATTTGCAGCTATCCTAAAACTTAACATAGTAAAACAATATTCACAATATTGTGTGGGAGGTAGATGGAGTGGATACAAGATAAATACAAGCTCTGAAATAAACTATAAACATAATATGCTAAACATAACGATTTATCAAACTGTGCTACAACACTTCATCTTCATTGGTAAACTTAATTAAACTTCATTATAGCTCTTTATAATGCTACAACATTCTTCTTCCACTCATAATCCACATTGACCAATTAAACATCTGATGCTTAAATCGTTACATAATACCTCTAGATTTATAGAGGTCTTAGATCAATCTAGAAGTTTACACATTAAAAAATTATAGTCAATACATGTACAAAATATGATAGTCAAAATATATGTGAAAATGAAAACATACTGTAATACGATAGTCAAAGGTCATGTGTAAAAAATGAACTATGGTTAGTAGTTCTAGATAGTCAGTGTAAATAAACACATGCCAACATCCCCCCTTAATTTCAACCATGACCTTCAAGATTTTATCCAACTTCTACAGTGGTCTTCCGAACAATTTTTTAAATCTTCAATCTAGAATTATACTTCTTGCAAAGTTTACTATCCTATTTGTCCACTTGATTGTGCTTCTATTATAATAATTTACCTACTTTCAGTAGCTTCATCATCCCTCAATCTTCATTGTTACCATTTATCACTTTATTAACTGATCCTTCAATAGTTAATATTGTATTGTTCACTACGATCTCTTTTCTACAATATTATTATACTACAATAATATATTGTGACTTCAACTTACCATTTCAAATAGAGACTCTGATGGTAGAAGGTTTTACTATAGACAACACCTTCATTTCTTCTACACCTTCAAATTTCCTACAGTTCAATCTTTAACTCAACTGCCTCTTTTCAATGGATGCTATAAGTATCCATTTTTCTGAATGTAAAGACTTTAGCAATGTCCACTTTTCTTTGACTAGATGCATATTCCTCAATTACAACTGGAAATTCTACATTGACTCTAAAATTCCTTTTACGAGTAGATATTTCTCTACACATAGCACTCACATCACTATGGCTCTACCTCTGCATTTACAACTTTCCTTTTTCAATCAACAAACTCTTTAGACTATTCAAGATCATATACCATTAACTCTTATACCACTTGTAGGAGGTGAATAGAGTAGATACAAGACAAACACAAGCTTTGAAATAAACTATAAATATAATATAGAAAACATAAAGGTTTATAAAACTATGATACAACACTTTATCTTCATTAATCAACTTAATTAAAAACTCTATTATATATCCTTGTAATGCTACGACATTCTTCTTCTACTCATGGTCCACATTCTTCTTCCACTCATGATCCACATTGATAAGAGAAACATATATGATGCTTAAATCCTAACATAACGCCTCTATTTATAGAGGTCTTAGATCAATCTAGAATTTTACACATTCAAAAATTACAGATAATACATGTGCAAAATATGATAGTCAATATACATGTAAAAGGAAAATATATTGTAATATAATAGTCAAAGGTCATGTGCACAAAATGAACTATGATCAATAGTTCTAGATCGTCGTTGGGAATTATGCATATTACAAAGTCTCAGATTAATTGTGAATCTGAATGTAATAATGTTTGAGCCAAAAGCTCAATCAAATGCCAGTTGATGTAATGTTTAATTTTAATTAATATAAATATCTATGTCTTTTTCTTGCTCCCCCTGTTTCTTTCCAGTTGAGTGTAGTTAAATCTAAGGAAGTGTTGGTATGAACACAAACCTATTCATTTTTATTGAAGAAGCTGTTTGATTCTATTTTGAATCCCACCATACCATTTGATGTTGATTTTGTTGACGAACATTTTATTCCCAATCTGTTCTTCATTGTGAATACAATGTTGTAGGCAATGCCTAGCCATTTGAAATATCATTTAGATTTGTTGTGAAAATACAATGCCTATAAGATTTTGTAGGTTTTGGCCTTGATGTAAATGGCCAACCTTAAACATCACACACTAAGGAAAAAATTAAGCTTGCAAAAGTAAGTCAACTTTGACTATTTAACACCTTTTTTCCTAGGAATCGGTCATTAGTATGTGATGTTTACAATCAGGGGATGTAAAATAGTGAAAACAAATTATGTTCATAAACCGGTATCAAGACACCTTTTCCTTTCTATGTAATATTTAAAGAAGATCTTGGAATGTGTTAGCGTTTTTTCTTGCAACACTTACCTAATGATGACAAGATACCTTGTATACTTGAATGCAACCTCTTTTAGGCAAGAGAAAGGCTAATTGCTAAGGATTGGATAATATCCTTCTTCATTTTTGAGCTCCACAGACTCAGGAAGGTATTACCTTTTAAAGATTACTGATATTTTAGCCTATGTATTTGGTGGATTGTTTCATTCACTGATTATGTACCCAAAACCTCACTGTAACAACTTATAGAACACTTTATAGATTGCAATGATTAATTTAAAACAGAGTACTATAAGCCAGGCTATGGTTTTGAGAACATAACCAATGAGACAAGGATTTGCATCCTTCTTCCTTTTGTCTTTAGGAGGGATAACCTGATGATTCACTCTCTAAGGAATCAACAAAATGGACAATATCTTGCTGATATAAGTCCTTAATGAGTTCAGCTCATTTGTTCTAAAAACTAGATGAAATTGATTAATTTGTGTATAACTGAATAGAGAAAACACTTGCTCAGAAAACTCTAGATCAGTGCCTATTCCTTGGGCAAAGAGTCAATGAAAACATATGTCAATAATAAAAAACTAATGCAATACTGAAGAATGCCTTACAAACTTCATACAATCCAGATTGGATGCCTTACAAAAAATCTACTCAACTCAATACTTCTTCATCAGATCTTCACAACTATGTCCTACTCTCTGAAATCATTTACAAAATTTAACTCTCTCCTTGAGAAAGACTCACAAATGATTAGACACACTACCTTGTAGTAGGTATATTTCAAATGACTTACAAATGAACTATACTAGAGCATAAACATAGTCAAAAGAGACAAGACAACAATGAATAGGAACTGCACTGTATTCTCATTAATCCAAGTTGATTCCAAATATCTAGACAATAAACTCAAGAACTAAGTATGAAAAAGAAGTATGCTTAACAAATAGAAATCTTCAAACCAATGGTAACTTGTACTGAACCAAACAAAGATAGGAACAAGAACAAGACCAGGAACCTCCACAGGAACCAAAATAGGAACCTGAAATCAGAACCCTCAAAATAGTAAAGAGAAGAGAAGATATAGAAGGATAAACCCTAATCTTTCTGAGCAATTGACACCTGTCTTTCCTCAAATCTGACTTTTACTCATTCCTTCTTTTCAAAATATCTAAACCTTCTGGGAGACTTCACAAATCTGATTTTACTTGTCTTTCCAAGTCTTCAAAATATCTGATATATCTTTAATAACTAACTTCATCTGTCTAAGAAAATATCTGATTTTATCCCTTGCAAATATCCATCATTTTCCACTGGGAAATCCATCAAATCTGATTTCATTTGCAAAATATCTTTGAAATCTAAGAAAATATCTGCTCACAAAACCTCCCGAAAAGCTCTAACAATCTGATTTATCCTCTAATAAATATCTTCCCATTCATTTTTCAAGTCTTTAAAAACAAATAAATATATTTGTACCTGTCTGTGCAAATTTAACCTTTATTTCTAATCCCCAAATCTGATCTTTCCTGCAAAAACCCCTGACTTCAACTGTCTTCAAAAACCCTTCAGGAATAAACATATGAAGATTTAGCAATAAAAACTGTAAAATTCCCTTTAAAATTAATCCTGTGCACATTCTAAAGTCCTTGCAATCCTCACATTTATGCATATTTTGCCCAGACTTCACCAAATTTTGACATGTGTCACATGTTGATTCGCTGTCATAAACTGGTCTTTTAACTATGCCTGTAACCCTAGTTAGCTTTTCTTCTTGGTCTCTAAGTCTCTGAACTTTTTTCCTAACCACAGTTAAATCTGGCGACCATGCAACAACCACAATCTCACAGTCTATCCGCATCTCGCTACTTCACGACTAACTGCTAGCGGTCAGTCACCAAGTCTTAGCGGTCTATCCCTAGCATCTCCCGACTGCATGACTAACTGCTAGCGGTCAGTCGCCAAGTCTCCATGGTTATCTCCCTTGGCGGCTAACATCTCACGATTGGGCGACTGGAACTTCTTGCGACTGTGCGACCAGATGCCACGTGTCATTTTCATCAAAATTTGTCTTCCTTCAAAATTTGGGCACAGAAACCAAGGCATCAAATAACTGGGTGCGCACATGGATAGCCTCCTCATCAGCTTCACATTTCATATGTTTGTGTTTTTCCTTATATGCATTTCAAAATGCTCTTGCAAGATGAATGTAGGACAATTGGTTTTCATGTTTTAAAGCCATTTTCAAAATTTGGGTTAAAATACTGTGGTTTGTCCATGCCTCCATTCCTCCATCCCTCAAAGACCCTCTAAGATCCTTTGGGCTCTCTTATTTACCTATAAAGAATGTGTTTTAGCATATAAAGGCTAAAAATGCCCCCTACAGAGCGAATGTGGGACAAAAGAATCATACAGTTTTGCATTTTGCTGAAGGTTTACTGAGTAAACTACCTATTGATGGTATCATGTCTTTGCTAATGAGGATTTCCATCTTACTCCATGGAGCTGGACGCCATCTTCCATGGTTTCATACTTGCAAAAAATAACTTAAAAACTTCAAAAACTTCCCTCAAATGCTATTGCAGCAGCTGGCAATGTTGGTTTGTATGCTAATTTCAAAACTATCAAAACAAAACAAACTGTTCCCTTACCCTTTGCGCAAGACACCATGCTTCGAAAGTTTGAATGTTTACACATGAAACATAGGCCCCATAGTATTTGGTGAATGACGCTGGCAAAGGTTGCGGAATTTGGCTTTACATCAGCTGATTGCATTAGCTTGGAAGTTTCTACAGCCTCTCCAACAAATCACCTTCAGGCACCCTATCAAATAGCTATCATGCCTTGCACAAGCTTATGTTCTTCAATACTTGCAGTTTACTTTGCTTAAAATTCCCCTAATTCACTCCAATATGTGCAGCATCATAAAAAATTAGAAGTCTCCCTGTTGTCTACACAGCCCCTTGGAAATGTATTTTGCAAGTTATTCAACAAACATTTCAAAGCACCTTCCTGTAATGGATTTTGCGCAAAATTCTAGGCATTCATTTGTTAAACATTGCGATATCTTCTCCCAAAACATGATGTTGAATTCACACTTCATTGTCTGTGCATTTCACTTAGCATTTGATATGCTTTGCAACTTTTCACTCCTCCATAGCATATAGTTTGTGGCTTCTAATATGCCATTTTACCTTTTCATATTGATGTTTTACCTTTAAAAGACATGGTCTTCCTCCTCATTATGTCACGCTGGTAGCAACTTCTTCATAGAATATTTGCAAATTATATCTTTAAATATTAGATTCCCTCTAATATGTTTCTCTGCACAATAGAAGTCTTTGTCTTTATTAAAAACTTTCACAACAGAACTTATCATTCCTTCATTGTCTGCGCAGATTCCTGGCAATGGTGAATTGAAAATACTTGATTTTCCCTTCTAAATGATGCGCTGCAGTTTATCTTTCATGAAAACATGCCAATTGGCTGTGCTGATCAATCGAGTAGGCTTCCAGTCAATTTCAAAATTGCTATGTATACTGGCCATGTCACCTTTGTTCATGCCTTAATGGATACTTTTGTAAAATGGTGTGATCATCCATTCAAAACATAAAAGATACCTGAAATTTTCTCTGACTTTGTAGTTGCAAGCTATCCTTATGAGAATGCAACTAGCATTGAAACACAATTCTGACACGTGGACCTTCTGACAGAATGTTGAATAGAAGATACTCGGGTAGATGGCATTGATTATTGTTTTGCATATTTGAAAGCACTCTTGCAGCTGATGCCTCTTGTCCACCTTCTCGCATTCTAAATTTTACCATAAAGAACAAAGTGGTGACCTTTTCAAACATTTTAATAGTTATGCAAATTGATCATAATTATGACAACTGGCCTTAGGCATGAGCTCTAAAAACTGACAAAATAATATCTTGTAATCATGGGAACTGGAAGACAAACCCCTCTCCAACATCTAAACAAACTATCATCAACCAGAACAGCCTGAAAAGATTCAGGCTTCAAGATAATAACATGCAAAGTGGGTGATTTCATGTATTCTGCAACTAAGAATTTGCAAACCTTGCCAGAAGTGCTAATCGGAATAATACTGGATTGGCTCTAGAAGAATCATTACTTAGCAAAGTAATCCAATCATCCATGCTAAATATGCATGCAAGAGGGCATCTTCAGATTCATCATCCGGTGCAAGAGGCGAATAATCAAACTTAGCATTTTCAGAAGATTATGCAAATGCAAATGTTGATACAACATAAATCTCCCTCAGATTGACCACTGCAAAATCATTGAACAAGCTTTGAAAATTTCACCATCAGGTCAAATAGTAGATTCATATGCAATGAGGATGTTTCCTTAATCGGATCCTGGAAACAACATTCAAACGGAAATTTATCATTCTTGCAAAATGGCCATTCTGAAAACTTAATTATGTTTTGCACTGTCAATTGCATAAAACATCTTTGAAAATGAACTAACAAACCCATCGAAAAGATCCTTCAGAATCTCAACCTCTGGAGATAGAATCAATGTCATACATGGAACATGAATCCTCAGTTGTCTTCCTCTGAAAACCAACTATTCAACTGATACCAATCTGCAAAGATAGCATCCTAACACATCTCTGAATTCTAACATGCAAATATGCAGAAAATTGATTTGGATTTAATTTGGAAAAGTGATCAACTGGATTGATCAAAATCTGGAAATCTTCAAAGGGGTTCATTTCTAAGTCTACAATGTAGATCAACTTTAAATTATGCTTGACCTGGAACTAGGTGAAAATAAGGAAACCACAAAGTATGTCATTTAATTCTGAATTCTGCATTTTCAGTGAAACCTTAATAAATCAGAAATGGAAAGGCTCTGGGAAAGTGGATAAATGGATTGGCAGGAATCTGTAAATCCTCAGGTGAGTACACTCCTATGTTTGCAATACGAGGGACAAGTCAATTATCCAAAATGTTCACCCGGGTACACATTTTCAAAATCTCAAAGTGGACAACTTAGCAATTTTGTACTTGAAAACACAGGAAATCAGAATTATTCACAAATGGAGTGGTTCCAGAAAACTTGTCATCTGATTTCATAGGGTTCTGCAAACTAGAAATATTAGTTCATTGTCATGATTACAACACCCGGGAACACACCATGATGTCATACCTATCCATCTGATCAAAGATGTAGGCCTTCAAAGTAAGGTATTCAGAAATCTACATTCAACAACTTTTGGAAACTTAACAAAGTGCCAACGGAATCAGACTGGAAAATTTCTCAAATGGATTCATCATGATCTAGGATTTAAAACATAAGCCTTCTGATATGCATGCAACACATTCCCAAAGTGATGGCTTATGAAACTAAATAGGGTGCAAGATATTCAGAAGCAAAGTAGGCTCCGGACAACAAAATGACACTTAGCAAAAATGCAGATCTAAGTGACCACCTCAAAATGAGTACTCCCTAAACATGTCAGATTTGAAATTTAAGAGTTGAAACCCACTGCAAATGAAAGGCATTGAAGCCTTTTCCCAATTTGTACCTCATGAAAATCATCCGGGTACCCTTTTCAAGCATTCTAACTGAGCCTTCTCACACAAAAATTTCAAGGGTACTTACTTTGCTTAACTGAAAATTTAACATGGTCACTCCAAATTTGTTCCAAATTTGAGAGTACCAACAGAATGCATACAATATTTAGAGGAAAACAAGAATAAGAGAGGAACAAGAATGCAAGAAACCATAAGAAGACAAGTGGTATGAGAAAGAATTATCAAATGATACTATTAAAGATTAGGAAATGCTTGGATTAAATTGAGAAGTGAGAGAAAAGACAAAGAAATAAGTATCCATTGATAGATCTATCTCATACTTTCCTTAGGAATAGAAAAGGAAGAGGATAATAGATAATTCTAAAGAAGATAATCTTGATGATACATAGCATATTGTAAAATAGGTGAGCCAAGAATTTAAGAAATATTTAATTTTGTAAAATTTTGTGAAACCCATAATCAACTACTAGCCTTAGTGAAATTCTCATGGCTCAATTAATACTATTGAGAATTAAATAGTCTAGTTTTCAAAGAAGGAGAGGGATTAGAATAAGAACAAAGACAAGATCCAACTAATGTTCCTCCTTCTACTCCAAAATAGACAAAGAAAACCCAATCACCTCCAAAGGCCAAGAGATCTTACATAAGACAGAATAAAAGGAATAAAGTCCAATATCAAAAATACATAAACCAAAACTTTGACAGTAATTCCTTCAACAAAAATATCTTCTACACTTTAACATTTGAGACAAAGCCTCCACCATCAAAACCCTACAAACTCTTAGCTCTCTAATACTTAAACAGGCAATAAAGGGCTAGAGAAACTAAGGTCCAAAGAGGAAAGCCATAAAATATACCCTCTTCAATATTCACAAAAGAGAAAACTAGAAACAAGAAACAATGGGGTAAGTGCAAGAAGTTGAGTCCACTTCTAGCAGAACTTTTTGCGCATGAAGCCCACTTTTGGAAAAAGATGTTCTCTAAAGTTTTTTGCACCAAAGTAAAACCCATTTTAGATATGGTTACATCTATTATAAATACATAGTTTATTTTTAAATTGGACTGATTATTTTAATTTTTAAATAATTTATAATAAAATAGGCCAATAAGCGTGAAATAACAGGTATCCTTATTTTTTATAAAATTAATTTATTTTCATATTTTTTGAAAAATAAATTATATGACATCAAACTAAATACAAATATTTTCACTTTGAAAAAAATAAAAACTCAAAAATGATGAGTTTAGGTCAACTTATGCTTGTTGTACATGAGGGGTTTTCAAAATAAAAATTACACCCAATAAAAAATAGTAGAAAACAATATATTCTGTAAATAATTAAAAAAAATATGCTCATCAATCATGAGTGTCTTAAAAGTGATATTCCAAAAGGATTCAAAAAAATACTTTCATTTAGGTCAAGTTATGGTTGTCGTGCATAGGCATGGAAGGTCCCAAAAAGGTGAGTTTTAAATAGTTATTTTTGGAAATGCCTAGTGAAATCCAATTTTATTATATGGTATTAATATAAATTACATATTGGGAAACTATACTTTGAGTACTATATTTCATATTACTAACTTTTCTTAAGATTCAATCTTTAAGCGCTTCAATTGTTTTGACCAATTGGGATGAATTTTGAAAAGCAGGGAAAATAGTTCCACTTTTTGGCCAAAAAGTGGACTCAACTTCTTGTTGGAACCCAATGGAAACATACCCTATTAGGATTCCCCCTAACTCCATTTTCATCATCATCACCATGTTCCTTTGATGTATCCCATGCAACACCTTAATCTGAAACTCCCACACTCGTGATCTCACTCCCATTTATTCAAATTCTTAATTTTTTTCAATAAAGGTCCTTAGTATTACTAATATTGTTCTAAATATTAATACTTTGGATATAAATTAGGAATGCAAGAAGAAGAGGCCTTCATGGCCATTAAGAGATATTTAGACCTCATGATATTAACCTATTTGAAGTCCTACTTGATAATTTTTGAGATATTTATTAATTGGAGAGAATGATCCATCTTAATCAATATGTTGCTTCTAGATTCGATTGTGTGATTGTTTATAGCATCAATATTTTGGATCACACTCTTTGATATATCATAAAGATGATAGAGAGCATAAGGAGAAAAAAGTGATATGTATGCTTTCTATCATGTTGTGATGGATAACAGAGTGTGATCTGAAATGTTGATGCTAAAAATGATCACACGGTCAAATCTAGAAGAAGTTCATATTGATTAACTCATAGATTGTATAAATCTACTCGCTCTAATGATTCATTATCTTAGCCTTCCTAATGTCCAAACCTCCATTTGTTTCATCAAAGCAAACTAAATCCTAGTCTATTAGAGAAATCTTGTTCTTTTTCTTTTTTTTGTCTAGATAAATCTTACTTAAATTTGTTCTATCTTAGAAGTCATATCCTAGGGAATAGAGTATAAAGAGAGTAATTATATATAGATACTTTAAAGCAAGGTTTTTAGCAGTTGAAGCTTGCTAAATCTAATGAGAAGAGACCCTTTCTACATAGCCAACTATTTTTTAACCCTCTTTAGAAGATTAGACACAACCAAATTCTCAATCATACAATAAGTGAGGGAATTTGTAAATATGATTATGGAAGAAGAACTGTTTGGAACGTGAGAGTATTCACAATCTTTTCCTCCAATCTTTGGGACACATTCGTGAAGAAGATAACACTTCCATTGAAATTAATATAATGATCATATATTTTAGCATAGTAAGATAGTACTCTCCTCCATTCTTTAACTTCCATAATGGAGGATTATCCTAGAAGTAAGGTACCACCTAAAATTTCTTGATGTGACATGGGTTGAAGAGAAGAATAAGGTTTGGAATATTTTAGATGGCCCTTTCAAATGTTATTTCTACATTCCTTCCCAAAAATTCAACAATAATGATGTAAAGATAAGGGGATATATTTCTACACAATATTTAAAGTAGCTTTTCAGGATACCATTTAATAAAATAGAATATGATGGATATAAAACACAAAGCTCTAAAATTTTAAGAATTTTGTATTTAAATCCACTTCTCTAAAGGACTTTGGTGAGGAATTCCCATGAAACTTTATCATAAGCTTGTGAAATATCAAGCTTTTGAACCACTCTTTCTTTATAACTTCTTTTCCATTGAGCATGGATGGTTTAATAAACCAACAAGATAGCTTCTATTATTTTTTTTTCTAGGAATGAAGCCCTTTTTATGTTTGTGGATCATTTTTCAAAGAAAAATTTTGATATGTTGGACCATAATTTAGAAAAAAAAATCATAGACAATGATAGGGAAACTAATACGTCTATTGACTCCATTTTTTGGAAATTATGATTAGAAAGGTGTGATTAATTCATTTAGAAGTTTAATAGAATGCAATATATCATTAATGATCTAGACAACATTTGAACTCACAATATCTTAAAACGATAAAAAATAAAATAAAATGAAGTGAGGGGGAAACCATTAGGACTTATATCCTTATAGGGACTTAAAGAGGAGACACTATTCCTCACTTCATCGTTAAAAATTGGCAAACTTCCAAATCCAAATTGGAAAGGAAGAAGTTACTTACTTGTAAGAGCTAGTCTTGTAAAGTCTCTAGTTGGGGATTCTAGTTCACCTGATGATTTAAGAACTTCTTTAAGAACATAATCGCTTCCAGATGCATTTATTATTGAGAGGTTAGCCACCTATTATGCTCATTACAAAGTTCTAAAATCCCCTTCCTCTTCCAATGCTCAAGAATGGAAGATACAAGCTGTTAAAGGACTGCTTTACATGTTGAGCTAGATTCTCCGTTGATGGTAATACATTATTATGGCACTCGGTCTTCATTTTATGAATAAGTTGTAGAATACAACAAGATCTGAAAATGCATCTAAACCTGTTTCAAGTTAATATGTACAGAATAAGCATAGCGATGTTTAAAACCGCGGACGCTGAAACAAGAAAGGCAGTTATATGTTAAGAAAGGCGGTTATATGTTATGGATAAAAATAGATTTATACAAAATCGTCTACACGGGGAACACGAAAGAAAGCGAATAAAGCATAAGGAGACCGAGTCAAATTTTCCTTGGTTAAGATGGTAGGGCTGGGTCAAATCAAACGTCTCTATCATGAAGGGCAGAGTAGAGAATAGACTAGGTCTGAGTTGAGACTAGAATCCTTAATAAATGCCCGCTCCACATCTCCATTCCTCATTCTTCACATTTGCATTTCATAAACAGAGCAGCAGGAATCGGAATTGGGGTTTCTGCTCTCCTTACATATACACCCGAGGATTGATTGTTTTCATCAAATTCACACAGCTATACATACATGTTACATGTGATTAATCCATACAAACTCTTGTCTTCACTACGTGCTCCTTGAATTGTGATACAGTTTTTATTTTCTTTAACACTACGTTGTATGCTAACCACCATGGAAGCACGTGGAACTTACACGCTATTTATGTTTTATAACCCATGATTTGTTAGGAAAACGCTACGACTATAAGCTTTTCTAGGTTCTTGCCTTGATGTACACACATGCAAATAAACTAGGCTCATAAACTAGAAATAAGACATGCTTTCGTTTTTCTCAATAATCTTCAAAGGAGACTTTGGAATGCAAACAACAGAGAACAAGAATGACAGAGGAAGAAGAATGAAAGGTTAGTGTAACTAAGAGAAATTTTCAAGCAAATTACCAATGCACAATAAAATAAAGGATGAACTTTCTTAACCTTTGAAAATGAATATATAAAAATTATAGCTTTCATTTGAGAGCTGAAAACAAGACGAATGCATATTCTCCAAGCTGAAAATAAGATGGAAATAGGAAGATGCACACTTATACATCTGTCATCTTGCTCGAATTATTTCCAATTCACTCACTCTCAAAAATTTATATGGTTAGAATGTATAGGTACCTATGTCATAAAAGAATCTAAAACAAAACAAAAAAAAATTAAGAGAAGAAATATATTCAGCAACATACATATTCATATGCATATAAAATATAAATGATAATATTGAAAAGTCTTATTACAGTAAATATAGTTTGTACAACCCTTTACTGGATTGGACTATTTTGAGTTTTTTTTCATTTAACCTCAACCTCCTATTAATCCATCAAAGCCAAATTGGAGTCTGCACGAAATCTCTAAAACCAATCTAGGAATTTACCCTATTTAGTAGATTCTTTGGCTCTATTTTTCCTCTATTGATTTTAAAGAATAAAAAAACTGTGGAGATGATAATACCTTTAGTTGTGGGCCTTACTCGCTCAACGCTAAATCTGAGAGCCACAAACCCTCCCGCAGTAAGGGGACTAACGACCAACACTTGGGGTTGTCCACTCCTTCCAAATTGTTGCCCCAATGGCATTCAAAACCTGCAGTTGCCCAGATAGTAAATTTTAGAATAAAATAGAACAAATGGTGATGTAAAAAAGAGAATTGTAAGAGGTCTTGACTAAGGCCATTGAAACTTTATACATGGGTTTGAACTCACATTGTGTATGGGCTTCGTCTTACAAGTACTAATGTAGGCTTGTCATCTCTTTTCTTCTATCTAGACATTATCCTACACCCCAAAGTTACTCTCCGGACTGTTGTCACCACTCACTATCTCCCTTCGCATTGTGTATGGGCTTCGTCTTACAAGTACTAATGTAGGCTTGTCATCTCTTTTCTTCTATCTAGACATTCTCCTACACCCCAAAGTTACTCTCCGGATTGTTGTTGCCACTCACTATCTCCCTCGCTCAAGTATTGAGGCCAAGTGGGAAGGGAAAAGGTTTACTTTTGTGTAAACCCCAATATGTAGGTAAGTGGTTGAGCATCAATCCTTCTGCATATCCTTTTTAAGTATAGGATTATTTTACTCTATTTTATTTTATTAAAAATATGTGGATATTAATAGAGATTTATGTTTATTATATTTTATTTAGCCGATAGGCTATTAGTTTAAACATTTCATCTCAGAAAATTGTCTAACATTGGAAAATTATCTTACGTGCCTAGAAAGATATCCAATTTCGGCAAACAGAATGTCACAAGTTGCTAGAGTAAGGAGATTGGTGTGATTGTGTATTTTTGTTCTAGGAATGTTGGTTGTTGCCTGAATGTTGTCTCACGACACCGAAAACTTGTGGAATTTGGGTTGTTTTGCTAGGATATTGTTTGGTGCTGCCAGGAAGTTGTGTAATGCCATGTGATGTTCTACATGGAGAAGTTGTTTAGGGCCAAAAATTTATTTGTTCTTGTTGTGGGGATTTTAGCGGGTAGATATGGAAATAGTTTTTAGAGGTGAGATGATTATCTACTGGGTAAGGGTGTGAAGATTTGTGTTGGATAAGGTATGACTTGAGTTGTGCCTATGATGCTGGTATAAGGAGCTTTGATTTCCCCGGTTTCATCGAGATGTGTGAATTTGTGTAATGACGTGTGATGTTCTGCATGGAGAAGTTGTTTGGGGTCAAAAATTTATTTGCTCTTGTGATTGCAATTTGTCAGTTAAGGGTGGTGTGAAGAGTTTTGTTGGATAAGGTATGAGTTGATTTCTGCTTGTGATGTCGATTTTAATTGGCTCTATCTATTTCTTTCAAATGGGCCAATACTTATTAACATTTGTGTTGGTAAGGCATGAAATTTTTTAAGTTTTGTTGTGTTATGATATTCATCAAAATAGGAAAAATGTATTTTAAAAATGGAGTGTATCTTGCAATGTTGTTCAATGTAACATATTTCTCTATTCTTATTAGCTTTTATGTCCACAGGTCGGCAAAGTATTTAACTTTTGTAAATGTTCTGGACTACCCAACTTAAAGGGAAACTGCATTCTTAAAATGGGTTGAATGTAAGGTATAGCTTTTTGGTAGGGTGAACCCACAATAGTGGGTTACACTTTTTCGGAGGAAGCAATTCCTCTTGAAATTTGCAAAGCAGGCGGATTTAGAAAGTACTTTCGATAGAAAGTACTTTCTATCAAAATTCCTTGATTAAGGGAAATTTTAGTCAATTACTTTCGATAGAAAGTAGTTTCGATCGAAACTAATTAGTTTTGATCAAAAGTAGTTTCTATCGAAAGTCTCTGATTAGAGGTCATTTGCAGAGGTTGACACAAATCTAAAGTTTTCATGGCTTCGGGGCTCAAGTGCAAGACTCAAATGGAAGAATAAGGAGATGTCCTTTTGCATCGCACAAGTACTCTAAACAAGTTTTCTAACGAATATAGATTTGATAATTTTTGAATTAATTAGGTCTATGTTTTTTGATGTGCATTGAATGTAGGTTTTTATCTAATATAAACCTCCAAGTTTGACGTTCAATGAAAAATAGTAGAAAAGATAAAAAAAATTGAAAAATAATAGTGCCCTCTGTCTTCGAGTCTACTTTCTATCAAAAAAATTTGAATTTTGATAAATACACAACAAGTTATAAGTTATACAATCAAGGTATGTCATAATTACGGTTTACTCTACTTCAAACGTTCATAAAATATGCAATAATAATGATAATGTCATCAAACCAATTGCATGCCCTCCGTATGGATGTTAAAAAACTAAATTCAAAAGAAGCGCATTGATATCTATTTTAGAAAAAAAAATTATGCTCTATGAAGTCAATGTAACTTTTTTAAAATGACATTTTCAGCAACATAGCAGTTTTTGTGAGAGAAAAAAAACCATTCAAATCAATTTTAACACACACACACACACACACACACATATATATAGAATCTAGACATAAAATCCTAAAAGACTCTAGTTTACTTCATCTTCTAATTTCAAATGGTTTAATGACAATATGCATCTGAATCTGAAAGTTTTTTTCAAAATGTAGACTTCAATGTCCGTTTAGGCAAAAAAGTGTAACCCACTATTGTGGGATCACCTGGCAATTAGCCTCTATGTCAGAAAGTCTGGAATGTGTTAAAGCCTTATAGTCATTGAGTTGTTTGGTTGACAAGTTTCTAAATTATGCAATCTCATGACTGCTTGCAGTGTGTAGTGTAAATCATTTAAATGTTGTGGAGTGACCAACTTAAATGTATTTTCAAGTTTGGAAGCCACATTCATTTCGAGGTGTTAGCGATTAGATTACATGAATGATTGGTGAGGTGGTGAAATATGTACAAAGATATTGGCATCTTTTTTTTTAAATGGAGGGGTGTACTATGGCTAGGTAAATAAAATGAATGTGTGATATCATTTCCCAGGACTATTTTCAATTTGAGGAGGTAGCAGAGTAAAGTCCCTAGTTTTATGGCGAGGGGAAAATTTTCAAGCCTGCAATCAAACGGGTTAAGGTAAGGGTTTACTCCTTTTTTTTACTGGGGTGGTCCCACCATAGTGAGTGACACTTTTTTGCACATCCTGATTTTTGTTGAAATCACACATTTTTAAGAAAATATAATGATTTAAGCCTTGAGAGGTCACATTTGAAGGAATTAAATGAAGAGGATAAGATCAAAACCTCTTAGATAAAACTCTCTTTGATAGAATCGCTCTACTCTTCAATCATAGTTACAGTGGAGTCTCTTTTGAACCTATCAAAATGCTGACCAAAAATCACTTTAACATTTCTTTTCGGGGAGCAAATAAATTGGTTTGGAATTTTTAATTTTTAAGTTAGTGCTAATTGAAATGAACTTTTCAATGATTATGATTATAATATATTTATTTATTTATTTATTTTATTTTGACTTTGTATTTTTACTTTTACTAAACATAGGTTTTTCACCATATATCAACTTTTTTTTTCTATTCTTACGAAAAAATAATAAACTAAGTTTAAAACTTCTAAAAATATCAAAGCACTAGGTATTATTGTCCTCTTTCTAACAAAAAAAGAAAAATTAAATTTCAATACAAATAGATCAAGTTGTGATACATATAGTGAACCTACGTCTAAATTATAGTTAACTCAACTTCAAAACTTAATCAAATAAAAAATATTCAACATAATGAAATGAAACCATTTGCAATCACTAGAAATCTATGGTAGAAACCTAAATTCAAAAGCATCACACTTTTATCCCTTTTAGAAAAAATATTATGTTCCATATAATGAGTGTCACACTTTAAAAAAATCAGTTTGATGTTAAAACCTAGTTTTTGAAGGAGATGGAGTGTGTGCTGTCCTTTCTGGGCCCACCTCTAATTCCCGTTTCTGTTTCGTCTGTCCATTTCTGTTGATACACAACATAAATGTACTTTTCTGAGTTTCTGTTACGGTTTTCTGGCATCACTGTCAT
>MU225392.1:279366-294739 GCA_018584345.1 Thuja plicata
AGCAATAGGTGTCCGAAAGCCATTTTTTTTTCAAAATGTTTGTTTTAGTGTCAAAGTTGGCAGAAAAGTGTGAAACGGTATTGTGAGATCACCCTCTTCTCCTTTACAATATTATAAAATGAAACTGGACAAGACCATTTTATTTAACAATACTATTTTATTGAACAAAATAAATATATATAAATAGAAAAATCACCAAGACACGTAGATGTATCCTTTGAAATCAAAATTCATTCCAAGTAATCTATTTTATAAATAAATATAAAACTAGAATAAAAGGATCGTAACTTAAAATAGTCATTCTTTTAACATTAGAATTTTAAATGAGTTTTGAACAGGGATACATAACTTTTAAAACTAAACTCAACTAAAAGGTGGTGGTCCAATCTTTTTGTCGAGATTTACCTAGGCCATAGCTCCTTTTATTAGATATATGTAAAAAGGGTTAGCTTATGAATTAGTTCTAGTTTTCCTAGCTTTGAAACCTTTTAGAACATGAAGTGAAAGATAAAACTCTACTTCAAAGGAGACAAAAAATATATATAAAATAAGAAACATAAATATATTAAATTTATCATTTAAAATATAGTTAAAATTCAAAGCTAACATGAACAAGTTCCAAAATCATCCATCCCTTTCAAAATATTGTAACTTAAGATAGTCAAATCCATCTAACATTAGAAGTTCATATGATTTTTTTAAAAGGATACACATATTCTAAACACCCCCACACACACGTAAATAAATAAGTGTTAGTAGTGTTTATAAAAAAAATGTATTAAAGATCTGAGTTGGAAATTTGTTTGTCAAAAAAAATTTGTGGGATGTTACTTAGTTTAAGAAGATTGTAATTTTTTTTTACTTTATAATGCAATGCAGCTTTTGTATACACAAACTATTAATCATTTCTAAGAATATGTAGTGTAGAATTTTGTATCCTCTCTCACTTTTAAATGTGGTGTCAAAGTATTTGTAATAAATTTCCTACTAAAGATATAGAGAAAGGAGATATGTAACAAGGAAAAATAAATTGAATGAGATGAAATTCTCCACGTTTCTCTGAATTTTTTTGTGCAAGTTTTGATTATATTAGCTTCAGAAAGCGTCAGGAACTATTGTGAGGAAATCATAAAGAAAAAGGAAGTGAATCTCAAAAATTGTGGGATTAGGAAATAAAAAACCAAAAATAGAAGAAACTAATAACTAATAAATATTAAAATAGGTCAGAGAGTGACAATGAAGTTAGGGATTCTTTAGCACTCTAATGCTCAAGTTTGCTTTACACTTTAGATTGTCCTTGCAGTTGGGCTGTGATCCTCATTCCCCTCTTGCAAATTCTGCATGTAAATAATAAATATAAAAATACTACATAGATTATATATTTAATTATTTAATTAGAACTATATATAAAAAGTATAATATATTTAAAAACCTGCAAGATCTAAGAGATAAAATAAAACAAAAAAATAAGATCTCACCAAAGTTGACCATAGATTCATTGTAAAAGTAATGTATATATAGGTAGAAAGTGCAACTAAGTCCAACCATGAAAGGAGGAAAGAACTGGAGTGGTGGAAAATCCACACAAGAAACGAGGATGATGTGTCAAAATGAAATTGGCACATCTCTAGTAGATTCCTAAATGATGATGACTTGCATGAACAAGCGTCATACATGTATGGATGACTAATTAGGCTTAATAGACTAATTGTAATTTAATAAAATAAATACACTAATATCCCCCTTAAGAATAACTTAGGAGGACAAGATAAAAATGATTCTTGGCTACTAGCCTGATGAGGTACCCATGTACAATGAAATCTCTCATAAAAGGAGAAAGATAGAAAACCCATTGGGAAAAAACTATCCTCTAGAAAAGAGATAAGAAGTGAAGAAGCCTATAAGGCCCGCCAAAGGATGATGATGTTGCTGATGTAGACTGCATACCAAGAAGAGAATGTGACCCTTCCTGGAAATCTAGCTAAATTTGATTGTCATATGCAAAATCATTAGAAATATGAGGACTGGAATCTGGATCTAAAGAGTCAACATCAAGTTGAGAATCCATAAGGTGTATAGCACTAGAATCTATAATCACTTTAACAAATAATACCTGGCCTTTCAATTTCTCTTTGTCCTTAGTAATTTCCTGATTTGAAGAAGATGCTTTGACATAATCAGTTGCCTCAATGTTATTCTTTTTTAGTAGAAGAGTGAGGTGCTCAATTTATTTTTTCATGCTTTGATGTTCTTAATGGTCAGTTTTTTTACAAAATGAACATTTATCTCTTTTAGTAGTTGATTTACTTTGTTGAGATGACTATTATCATTTTTTAAGTTTTCAATTGTATCTTCTCTCTTCCCTTGTTTGTAATTTTTATTGTTCTTTTTCGGTCCTTTAGCATTCTGTTGTTTTTCATACCCTGCAATTAGAGCTTGTGCCTTAGTAGATTTCAAAGTACCCATTTGAATTAACTTTTCTTGTTCCCTTGTAAGATCAGCAATAAATTTATCAAGTGAGGGCATAGACCATGAAGCACCAAGGACTCTTTTAGTGGAATAGAAAGTAGAGACAAAAACAGAAAAATTAAAACCTAGTTTGGGAAGTATCGAAAGGATTAATTAATCCCTTTTCTTATAAATTCTAAAATCTTTTAATTGCAACTTCAAAGATTCAAATTTAGTGAATAAGTCCTCTAAAGTTGAAAAACTCGAAGGACTAAGATCTAGGACTTGATTTTCCAACTCATGACTTCTAAGTTCATCAACTATCCCAAATAATTTGTTTAGAGATTTCCAAACCTCATTGGGTGTCTTCAAGTTGCCCTATATATTATTATTTAGTACCCTATATATTATTCTTTAGTACAATAATTACTTTCAACTTTCAGTCAATATAATTAAAAGGAGTTAGGGGTTGTATAGTCACATTAGGATCCATGCTGCCAGACTTAGCTTGTTGCTTGTAGAATGCATAAATGAAGAGCACTTATTAAGGAAGTGTGAAAAATAGAAAACACACAATAGCCCCCTTGAATATTTTTCCCATGTTTTTTCATGATGAAAAAACATGCACTTTTGTAAAAAATAGAACTTCATTTCAACTCGAAAGTTATGAACAAATAGAATTTTTCTTCTTACAAAATTAATCCTCCCTAATAAAAAAAAATTAATGGTGATAAATTTTAACTTCACCAAATAAATAATTTTGTCAAATCAAAAAAGGTTGAGCCAAAGTTAAGTTCCATGTGTGTGCGCGGTTTAGCTGAACCGCACTGCGCAAGGGCCTAGAAGGATCGAGGTGAGCCATGAGTGACAGAATGTGCAAGCGTTGACGTAGGTTTTTCAAATCGTAACTGCTACCGCTGTGAAATTGTTTTCCATGCACGCCCCTTTTCAAAACCCTTGACTCACTTTCTTTTCATAGACACCGTGTTGTGACCCCCGCAAGAAGATGACACGAGGATCGCAGCCTACTAGAAAACACAGGCCACGAAATGGGTGCCCGGCTGTGCACGATGGTCTCTAGACATCGCCTAGAATACAGACCACACGTGAGTAACGTGAAGAGCCAAGACGCCAACGAACCACCTTCACCATGATCTATCATTTACACACATACAGAAACGCGCAGGTTTGAAACCCTTGGTCAAATATAAGCTATTGGCTTCAAAAAAAAATCTCAATCTGCTCTAATACCATGTAAAAACCTACAAGATCTAAGAGATAAAGCAAAGCACAAAAACAAGGTCTCACCAAAGTCGACAGTAGATTCATTGGAAAAGTAAAGTACATATAGAAAGTACAATAAAATAAATACATTAACAATATATATTGTGTAGAACATGATCTATAATAATGAATAGAGTTCATATATTAATGCTATATATAAGAAATACTAATACATATTATTTTGTAATAAAAATACAAGAAAATACATAGTACATACTACAACATATGTAATATAATAGTATTATATTATATATACAGTACTACTAATTATATAAAATTATGAAACATAAAAATATAACATATATTATTAGATATATGTTAAAAATAATTTATATAACATAGGGTTGACGCTAGGTCAATAGGCAAGTGCTTCTTGTGGTAAAGCACAAAAGACGTGAAAGTATCTTATCAACATCCATTCCAACCCACAACTTTTGTCTTGGCAAAGCAATACTCATACCAATTGAAGAACTAGAAGATGCAAGTTATAAGAAAAAGTTATTAACATACATGATATTATAAAATTCTAATAACATGCAAGTTATAAGAAAAAAAATTATTAACATACATGATACTATAAACTTTTAATAACATGCAAGTCATGTCCCTCTTTCTATCATTATTTCTCCATCTTGCTTTCACTTGCTCCCTATTGCAAACATTACATGAGCCTATAGGTAGTGAAGTTTGTTTATCTTCCTCATTCAAAGGTTGTTATATTGGTCATTTTTGGATCCCTTTTAGTGATTTCCTAGTTGATTCAATGCTACATTTATAATCAATTGACCACATGCACTACATAAATGTATGCAAAAAAGTAGACCAAAATTTTCTTAATTGACATTCCATACCTCTTCAGCGTACCCATTGCACACCAAGGTACAATTACTCGTTATTATTTTATTGTAGCATACATTATTGATTGAAGTTAACATACATTATTTTTGTGCATTTAAACATACATATATATTATACTATTTGAAATAAATTCCACAATACTAAAACTAATAAATATAATATAAAATGAGGAAGCTACAAAAATTTAAAGGAATTTTTTACATGTTGAGATAGATTCTCCGTTAATGATGGTACATTAGAATCTCAGATGGGAGGCAGAGGGTTTTCATTAACATACAGATGAATAAGTTGTGGAATACAAAAAGATTTGAAAATGCCTCAAAACTTGTTTTACATAAATATGTACAGAATAAACAGTGCAATTTTAAAAACGGTGAACGCCGAAACACGAAAGAAAGAAAACTCATAAGGAGGCCGAGTCAAATTGACCGGTTAAGATGGCAATGGGGATTGAGTTTGGACAATTCCAACGTCTCTATCGTTAAGTGCATAGTAGAGAATAGAATAGGTCTGAGTGGAGACTAGAATCTTTTATAAACTAGATATAAGACATGCTTTCATTTTTCTCAATAATCTTCAAAGTAGACTTTGAAATGCAAACAACAGAGAACAAGAATGAGAGAGAAGATTTTGGAATGCAAACAACAGAAAGAAATAAAATATGAGAGAGGAAGAAGAATGAAAGCAATTATAAGTACATAAGGAGAAAAGCATTTTAGAAAATCCAAGCTTCCAAAGCACAGGCTTCTAATGTATTACACATAGAAATTAATGTTTGAACTTCTTTTGAATATAGTGATGATTGAAACATCTAGATGTATTGAATGATTATTCATTCATTTTCTCATTATTATAGACTTTAGTGATAATGTATTTTATTCTTTTCTTTTTTAAATCTATATTATTCTGTAAAATTTAATAAAGTTCTTAATAATATATGTCATTTATGGTGGAATAGTTAAGCAATGTGTAAAATCTATGCATGGAAAATATTGGTCTTGTGCATTTATTTTTAATTTTAATACAATTATTTAATTGCGTCTTTGATGTTTATGATGGAATAAAATACTATTCACAATATTGTCATAATTTTACTTTACTAAACAAATCTATCACCAATTAGGGAGAATTATAGATCACATTTGTTAAGTAGGTTAGGGTTTATACTGGCCCAATCATCTTATTACGTCATTTTGCCACTTGGAAAAAGGAACCAAATGAGTTGCTATTTTATTTCAATACTAGATTCCATTAGTTTTATTAAAATAATAATACTAGCTCCATTTGTTGTTAATATAAATATAACAATTTAACTATACCTCATAGCTTTGGATCCTTCCACTAGATTTTTTTTTTAGAAATCCAACAAATTTAAGCACCTTAGCTATTACTTACAATGAAGTTGTTAGATTGTAGCAATAGATAGACCTTTTGATACAGGGAGATACAAGATATTTAACTTCACTAAGACACCTAACAATTCCAATCCATATCCTATCTATTAATAAATCCCCAATGAATTATAAACCTTAGCATAAACTCATACTAGACATTAATCTCTAGGGATAAACTTAGCTTATGTATGGGCAACTTGTAAATCAATTATTGCTACAATCCTACTACCATTAGGTTTGGAATAATCTTGTTGTTTCTAATTATGTATCTCAGCCTTCTAACAATTCCTTCTTTAATAATGCATGTTTTTTATTAAGGTTCAAACAAGTTTTAAAGGGACCAAAAACCTTATTTACAAAATTTTGCCAACAACAAGACATCAAGAACTCAGCAGCCAAACATCAACCAAAAAATTAAAAAAAAGGATAAAATACAACAGAGACATGAGACAAAAGGACAAGCCTAGTTCAATTTATTCAGGGCCTCTATAGCTTTAGCCTCCAACTAGGAAGTGTGCTATCTTCTTGAGATCCTGCAAGTCTTGGGAAAAGTGGACCAGAACTCTTTTTAAGTTTCTATGTGTTCTAGTCCATGGTCTCTTATTATCATTAGCAGACCCTGGTGTGATTTTCTTCCCTACTCCCACATCGAAAACCTGAGTCTAATTTGGGTGCATTTTCTCATATTTATTCACCAAAATAACTTATGCTCTCAATAGTATTCCTGATGCTCTCAGTAGTATCCATGATAACCTTTTGGCTCAAAGGGACAAGAGTGAAGAGTGTTGGAATATCTAATGCAGTGATGGTAAGTGAGTTTTTGAGATTTCATGATGCATATTTGATTACAAGATGAACATATATTTTGTTGTCATTGATGTCAACTATTGACTTTGTGATCTTAGTATGTTGCCAAGCATAGTTATTATGAATGAAGGGTTTTAGTGATTTCATTGGTTGATATCTTTATGGGAGACTTAGGTGTGTCTATGGATGCATAATGTATGACCGCTACTACTGAAGTAATCTTATGTGAAAGTTGTGATCGGTTGAAGTATAACAGTGCAACTGTACTAGAACAGTTAATGTTAGGTATAGATGGTTTGAATGTCTTGTCAAATCTTTGTTGTATCTTGTGGTGTGGTCACAAGATATGGTGGTCAACGATGTTCAGATGCTATAGTTGTGACTGCAACTAATTTAAGTAACTGGTGTGAAGGATAGGTGACCAGTGAGCAGAGTTGTGAACAGGTTACTATGTTTGTGTTCTTGAGCGACAGTTGATAAATATTTGATCGGTGATCAAGTCAGGAAAGAGTTAAGTATGTTTAGAAGAGATTGTTTTCTTCATTCGATCTAATCAAGTAGAGGTAGTGTTGTTCTACATATCATTCTTTATGTTTTTTGCTAATAGTTGTAGTAGGTTAAATCCCTTAATAGGGTATATCTTAACAAATCTTTATTGTAAATCCTCTAGCAAGGTGACACTTTGTCAAGTGTTCAAAGTCCTCTAACAAGGCTACTCTTAACAGGGTAAAGGTCCTAATAGGCCTAACGTAAATCCCTTAATCGGGTATCACCTAACAATGTTGTTGTAAACTCCTAACATGCTTAATCTCAGTCACAAGGCGTACTTAAGAAGAGTACATCATTTAGTGGGTATTGATTCCCACCGTGGTTTTCTCCCTATTTGTGTTTCCACAAGATAAATCTGTGTGTCAACTTTGTGGATGGACTTCCATGTTTATGATTTTTATTTGCTGAAATTTATAGGTTAATCTTGTGAATGTTGGTTTAAGTTCAAGAGGTTAAAAAGTTGGATTACTTGGTATATTATTGATTCACCCCCCCCCCCCTCCNTTATTGATTCCCCCCCCCCCCCCTCCTTAGTAATTTGATCTTAGGACTAACTATTGATGTCAGAACCTTTGTCCTTTGTTGTGGTGAATCTTAATGGCTTGAGGTAAAGATCCAAAGATGATGAGAAAGGAAGGTCCTAAATTCACAAGAGAGAACTACTCAGTTTGGTGCAGTCGGATGAAGCTCTATCTTAAAATTATGGGTGATCAGTTTTGGGATCATGTGGAGAATAAGTATACTACCCCTTCAAGAACCCTGACTGCAGATCAATTGAAGGTACAATAAGAACATATTGCTACTATGGAAGCTATTGCTAGTACTCATTTAGATGCAGAGTTTATTGATATCAAAGACTTGGATACTGCTAATGAGATTTGGGAAAAGTTGAAGACAGTATATGGTGGAGATCCACATGTGCAAAAGGCAAAGGTTGACAGTTTGAGAGAAAATTATGATGATATGAGGATGCAGGAAAATGAGAACATTGAACAACATAGTTAGAGAATCAAAGAAATTATTGTTGTTATCCAAGGTGCTGGTGGTAATCTTCCTAAGGAGGATATGGTAAGAAAAATGTTGAGAACTTTATTGCCTCAGTATGCTAGCAAGGTTTCATCTATACAATATCTCAGATCTCTAGGAACTTTTATTGTTACTCTCGATGCATTAATAGGGAAATTAATTGCATTTGAGCTAAGCAATTATGATAATAGTATGCCAAAATTTGAAGATGCTTTCAAGTCATTATTGACTCTTGAACCATCTAGAAAAGGAAAGGAAATATCTAACAATTCTTCAACATGTTACTCTAATGATTTTGAATCTATCTTGTTTGAAGAAAGAGAACAGGGGGAATTGGAATCTTTATTTTCTAGAAGGATTCCTAGAGGGAAAGGTAAATATAAGGGTAAGTTTCCTTTAAAGTGTTTTGCATGTAAAAAAATTGAACATATTGCCTCTAGATGCCCTATCAATGACAGGAAGGAGAAGCCAAGAAGATTCAAGGATAGGAACAATAAATTATGCTACCTAGCTGAGGAAGGTATTACTAATGAGGAATCTAATGGAATAGATGAAGAAGAAATTGTGTTTTTTGCAGTAAAGCAAGAACCATTAGAAGAAGGTGAGAAATCTTTAGTTTCTAACATGAATCACAGTGGTAACTAGATCATTGACAATGGGTGCACTCACCATATGGCTTGGTAATATTTAGGAATGATGCTCCATGTTTGGTAAAAGGTAAAGGATCTATTTCTTTGAATGATAAAAAAATTGTGATGATGTTTACTGGGTTGATGGTCTAAGATACAACTTTTTAAGTGTTGCAAGTAGTTGATTAAAATAGGATACAGATTAGAGTTCAATGGAGGTATATGTAGGATTTTTGGGAAATCAAGAGAATTGATTGCTACTAGTGAAAAAACTAAAGGTAACGTGTTCCATCTAAATTCTACCATTAAGAGTTGTTTGATTGCTAAGGTAGAATATTTTTGGTTATGGCATAAGAGGTTTTATCATGTAAATTTTGATAACTTGATCAAAGTTAGTAACATGAAGATAGTGAGAATTTTTCCCAACTTAGTGAAACCAGGCAATGTAATGTGTAAAGAATTTCATCTTTGGAAGTTAACTAGTTCTAGTTTCATCAATAAAAAATATCCTTCTAAAATTATTTTAGATCTAGTTCATACCAATATGTGTGGTCCAATGAGAACTCAGAGTAACTATGGTGATAGATATTTTATGTTGCTTTTTAATGATTATTCTAGAATGATGTGGGTTATATTTATAAGGGAAAAATCTGAAGCTTTTCACATGTTTAAGATCTACAAATCCAAAGTGGAAAAGGATACTGGTAAGACCTTGAAATTCCTTAGATCTGACAGAGGAGGTGAGTTTACTTCACATGAATTTACTACATATTGTGAAGAATGGGTAATTCAAAGACATATGTTAGCTCCTAGCACACCTCAGCGGAATGGTGTTACTAAAAGAAGAAACATGTCTATCACTGATTGTTCTAGGACATTAATGATTTAGAAGGGTGTTGCATAGATATTTTGGAGAGAAGAAACTTGAGCACTGTTGTTTACACATTGAATAGAGTTCAATTAAAGAAAGTTACAAATTATACTCCCTGTGAGTTGTGGAATGGTCAATCACCATGTATAAGCAATTTCAAAAAAAATTGGGAGTAATTGTTATATAAAGAGAGATGAAAATACAGGTAAGTTTGATGCAAGAAGTGAGGAGGGGATATTCTTAGGATACTCCTCAAATAGAAAAGCCTACAAGTGCTTGAAAAAAAGAACAAATAAGATAGTGGAAAGTGATAGTGTAAGAATAGATGGGTTTTCTGAGAAAAATGATGAATCCAGCAAGAAGGAACCTGAAGACTATCATGAGTTTTTATATGTACAACTGGTAGAGCAGGATACTACTGCAGAACCAATGGAAAGATAGGTCAATGAATAGGAACCAATACAAGCAGTTAAATAAATTCCTAGAACTTAACCGATATTGCCAAAGTATGTAAAGTTGAATCAGTCCCCTGATCAGATTATTGGTGACAGAATTGCAGGTGTGTTAACAAGAAGAGTGAAGAGTGTTGGAATATCTAATGCTGGAAATTGAGTCCTGAGTCCTTGAATTTTTATATTTAGTGGTAGACTCCCATGATATGACATGAAATTGAGTCATGAAATCAAATTATTTCTTGAAAATTATTGGCATGATAATACAAGGGTTTCATCTAATGCAAGAGCTATTTTGAAATTAAGAGTGGGGTGTAAAGTTCGTGATCCTCATCCAAAACACTTATTAGCCACAACACAAACTAAATTTTATAAGAAATTTTTAGATGAGGTTGTGTTACCTGGGAAAATTACTCTTAGTCAAAGCTCATTTGAAAAATGCAAGCCTTGGTATGTGAAAATCAATAAGAAACTAATATCTTGTTGTTGCAAAACACATGTTCAATTTCGTTATCACTATGATGTTTTTTGATATATACGATGTAGTTTACATGCTAACAATATTACGGAGAATTGTGACATTAATATACCACCTAAGACAATCAAGAATTTTGTAGCAAGTTTGTTTTGTGAAAGATCAAATGGAGAAAAAAATTTCTTAAGTTCATATATTTCTGGACAATGAACTACTTGTGGAAATTTTTCATTAATTGGACATTGCATGCATGAAATTAGTGAAAATGATTTTGGACAACAATTAGTGGATGTAAAAATATTTAAGAATATTGAGTATCCTCTAAAAGATGGAAAATTGGAAAGAGATGCAAATTAATAATAGAAAAACTTAGTGTACATGCATTCATTTTAGAATTCAAGAGTAAGATTGTTCCAAAATACTTAAAACACTCTCAATATGATAGATGGGTCGATGGTCAATTCCGCACATGTAGAAATACATTTCCAATTGGTACTATACTATCAGTGGTCGACTTTGCAGAAAACTATACTCTTTCTTCACAAGAGGAAACTCAAGACCAATACTACAATTCAATGCAAGTGTCTATGTTTGTTCATATTGTTTATAGACATGCACATGATAGTACAGAGGATGATAGAAGAATCGTGAGGGAGTATTATTTCTATTTAAGTGATAATCAAATGCACTCGCCAGAGTTTGTTCAACATAATTTTGACAAATTTTATATCAATTTAAGAGAACGAGAAATCCACATGAGAGAACATCTCATATGGTATGATAATTGTGCGGGCCAATTTAAGAATGCTTGAATTTTTTATTGGCTTAGTAGGGTTCACAAGGAAACCAATATACCACATATGTGAAGTTTTTTTCAAGCTGGACATGGTAAAGGAGAACATGATGGAGCTGGTGCATGTGTAAGAGAATTTTGGCTAGAGAGAAATTAAAATTTGAGGATGTAGCTAAATTTAAAGATCTGCATGCTATTGTGGATTGGTGCAATTCAAGATTATCTGTAGCATCAAATGAGAACCATACAATTAAATGATATTTTTATTTAATTAAAGAAAATGACATTCCACATAGACTTGACTATTAGACAATTAGTGGATCATCATCATGGAATTTATTTAAAAGTTCAGATGCAATCACATGTACTTTGTGGACAATGGAGCTTGCATTTTTTTGTCAATTTTGTATTTCAAGTGATTGGAATTCTTGCGAGAATAAAGAATGGGTCGAAGAGTGGAAGCAAAGATTGATAACACCTGATCAAACATATGAGCAAAATGAAGCAACACTTGAAGACAATAATGAAATATTTGCATCAGAGGACTACAATCATCTTTCAGACCTTGTACAATAAGGTAATTGTATTTTCTATATCAATTTATATTCAAGAATTCAAATATTGGTATAAGTTTTTTTTTTGCAATTAAAATATATGGTAATTTAATTATTGTCAATTTATATTTCAATTTGCAGGACATGTGTATGTTGTTGTTGCACCTGAGAACAATGAAGAGTAAATAGAGTATTGGTTGGCTAGATGCATTGAGACCAAACATAAGTTAGTACAACCTAGAGAAGATGATGATGGCTTTCATTATCCTACAGGTTCAGTGGTGGTTGTTGGCACCTGGTTACGAAAATACCTAACAAGGAAGAATGGTTTGTCTGCATTCGAAGACTATGAAAAACATAAGAAGATTATACACTACTCGCATTTTCTTTTGGAAACTAATATAAAGCTATCGAGATATCATGGGAGACCGTTTAAGAAAGAGTTGTGGTTGATTTCTATGGAAGAACATGAGATGATTATAGATGCACTGCAGAAAAGAGAGGATGCAGATGGTATAATGGAATAAGTATATATAGGTATTTAGATATATACGAACTTCTAGAATTTTTTATAACTTCATATATAATTTATTTAATTTTTACATCACCTTAACATGTCATAATCTTATTATGTATGCATTGCAGAAAATTAAGGCTTGTGGTACAATGGAATAAGTTAAAACACAAGTAAGTATACATGTGTATTTATGAATTTTTTGATATTTCTGTATATACCTATTAAAACATAAGTAACTATACATGTGTATATATCTATTTAAATACTTTCATCCCATTAAGAGGTCCCCTTAAGTCAACCCAATTTTTGCACCCCTTAAGATATCCCCTTAAGATATCCATTTAAGACATCCCCTTAAGACTTCCCCTTAAGATATCCCCTTAAGACTCCCCTTAAGATATCCCCTTAAGATATTCCCTTAAGACTTCCCCTTAAGATATCCCTTTAAGACTTCCCCTTAAGATATCCCCTTAAGACTTCCCCTTAAGTCAACCCAATTTTTGCTCCCCTTAAGATATCCCCTTAAGGTATCCCCTTAAGTCAACCCAATTTTTGCACCCCTTAAGATATCCCCTTAAGACGTCCCCTTAAGTCAACCCAATTTTTGCACCCCTTAAGATATCCCCTTAAGACCTCCCCTTAAGTCAACCCAATTTTTTTACCCCTTAAGATATCCCCTTAAGACGTCCCCTTAAGTTAAGTTTATTAGTTTTTTTTCCTATTATTGCATGTTGCTAGTTGAATTTTGCTTCAGGTCCATAGCGACACCATTTTGTTTGAAGAAATTTTAATGAACCTCATCAACTTAAATATGGTAATTATGATGGTATTACATTTACATACTCACAAACATTAATTTGCAGTTGAATTTTGCTTCGTATTTACTATGTTTACAAAATTTTAGTTAAGTTTATTAATTTTTTTCCCTATTATTGCATGTTGCTAGTTGAATTTTGCTTCAGGTCCATAGCGACACCATTTTGTTTGAAGAAATTTTAATGAACCTCATCAACTTAAATATGGTAAGTATGATGGTATTATATTTACATACTCACAAACATTAATTTGTAGTTGAATTTACTATGTTCACAAAATTTTAGTTAAGTTTATTAATTTTTTTTCCTATTATTGCATGTTGCTAGTTGAATTTTTCTTCAGGTCCATAGCGACACCATTTTGTTTGAAGAAATTCTAATGAACCTCATCAACTTAAATATGGTAAGTATGATGGTATTACATTTACATACTCACAAACATTAATTTGTAGTTGAATTTTCTATGTTCACAAAATTTTAGTTAAGTTTATTAATTTCTTTTCCTATTATTGCATGTTGCTAGTTGAATTTTGCTTCAGGTTCATAGCGACACCATTTTGTTTGAAGAAATTTTAATGAACCTCGTCAACTTAAATATGGTAAGTATGATGGTATTACATTTACATTCTCACAAACATTAATTTGTAGTTGAATTTCATATGTTCACAAAATGTTAGTTAAGTTTAGTTAAATTTGTAAATGCTTTTGGCTTCATATTTACTATCCACATAATTTTAGTTGCTTATTAAATAATTTTATATTGTTGCGGGTTGCTAGTTCCATTTTAGTTTAGGTCTATAATGACATAATTTTGTTGATGACCTGAATCTTTTTATTATTGCACAAACCTATATTGTTTTATTACTAAAACTACCAAGGACATGTTCATTCATTCTATCTTGAATATCAAGAAGCTTTTAATTTTCACATTGTCTTATATCTTGTTCTTTTTGTCATTTTCTTTTAATGTCCAAATTGTATACAATACATATATACATAAATTGTCCATCAAATAAAGCATGTAAATAAAACCCATGTAAATATAAATTGTCTAAAATCTAGTGTCCGTAACATAAAACCCATGTAAATATCAAGTGTCTAAAATGAAGTGTTTGTAATCGGATAATATAAAACATCAAGTGTGTATAATATAAAATATCAAGTGTCCATAACATAAAATATCAAGTGTTCGTACAACATAAAACATAAAGTGTATATAATATAAAATATGCATGAAATCATGCATCCCTGAAGTCCAAAGTCTTATTAAGTCCACGTGAATCAAGATCATGTGAATGACTCTGTTAAAAAGCACCATAGTTTAATAATCTAATGGCTCTAATATATATACATGAATTCAATGTTTAATCTACTCAAAATTATATTAAAAAATAACTTTAATAACATTTATAAAAATTAACTCTTGAGAAGAAGTTATTACCATGACATTTTCTGTGTCTCCTCCAATGTCCTGGTGGACATCATGACCTGTCGCATAGTGTTGTCCCTCTTGGTACTCTATCTGCGTGGTATCACCAGCAGTGACCTACATATACAAAGATTCACAAATTTAGTTGTGTAGTAAATTGCACTTATTTGTAGTAAGGGGTTAAATTATGCTTTAATACATGGAAATTCATTGATAAATTGTGATAGTAAATTACCTCTGGTGGCTCGACATCCAGTACAAAGGACAGTGGTGGACCACTGGGCATAGTGTCTCTCAGTAGATCATGACCCCCCTGTCTTGGTCCCTCTTGGGACTCAATCTTTATGGTATCGCCAGCAGCGACCTACATATACAAAGATTCACAAATTTAGTTGTGTAGGAAATTACACTAATTTGTAGTAAGGGGTTAAATTGTGCTTTAATACATGGAAATTCATTGATACATGGAAAG
>MU225392.1:299850-324000 GCA_018584345.1 Thuja plicata
TGCATATCCATCTACATTATGTATATCTAAACAATGCATCCATCTAAAGGGTACGTAATAGGTCCTAAGAGCTTTTAATGCATCTAAAGGGGTCTTAAGGGGTGGGAGGACCCATTCATAGGTACTACGGTTTCTATTGTGTGTTAAAAATTAAAGGTTACAAAATTACAAGTTATGTGTTACAGGTACATGTGGTGTGGGTTTCTCATTTGTTTTAATTTTCTATTGTACATTTTCTACTGTACATTTTACGATATATATACTAAATAAAAGAAAAATTAAATACATTTACTAAACTAATTTTAACATTTACGTACAATAATTGATTAAATAAATTTGACATACATTACATTTTTCATAGTAAAAATAACAATAAATACTATTAAAAAATAATAAAAAACAATAATTAAAATTAATATATTAAAAAAAAGACCTACGTGCAAGTGGTGTAGACGGCAAGTGAAGACATAGAGGTGGTGTAGATGGCAACTGAAGAGCTGCAACTCTGAAGGAGAAAACATAACAAATATGATTAGAAAAATAGTTAAAACTACTAGAAAATTTTAAAAAATGACAATAAAACTAAAATAAAGTTGAAAAAATCATCACCTAAAGGAATTTGGGATCTAAAAAAATAGGGTAAAGCTCTGGAACGGGATATTGCTAGCTGAAAATGACAATAAAAGTGTCAAAAAAGTTTATGTAGTTTTTGAAACGGGGTCACGTATGAAACATCACCCCGTTCTGGGACAGGGTAGCATTTCAAACGTCACCCTATTTCAAGCGTGACCTTGTTTAGCCTCGGGACCCCATCCCTTATGGGGTGACAAATTGAATTAAGGCTTGGGGTCCCAAAGTGAAATGTCAACCCGGTTTTTACAAACGTCACCTCGTGTCTTGAAGTACGATTTCAGGAAAATGACTAAGTTAAAAATTTCCGCCTCAAGTGGAATCATCTTCTTGCACACACCCATGGAATGGACCATTACCCTCTTTCCAAGACTTAAACAATTTTTTAAAAGATGAACTGATCATACCCATTCCTTGCACTTCATTATTAGAAGTGAAATATATAATTAGAAAAACATTAATAATATTGTGGTCACTTCTTAGTATATTATATTCCTTAGGTTCCAATTGAACTACGTCTTCACCCGTGATGAAATAGCCAACAAAATGGTAGGGAAGTTGTTGTTAGTGGAATAGAACTAATTCCAAAAAAATCCTTGAATAACGAGGATCTCCATGAGCATAATGTTTTTTACAAATTAAGTTAAGATTTAAGGAATAAGAACATAATCCCTTATACAAGCTATTATAGGTAGAGTTACTTTAGTATGTGAGAGTTGTTGAAAAGTGTAAGAAAAATAATTGATTATATGTGCAATTTAATTGTCCTTTCTTTTTAATTCCAGTCTCACTTGATATGATATGTATAATTTTATCATCCTAAATCAAGGTGTTTTGTACTTGAAAAACCACATTGTCTGGAATAATATTTCCACATGATTAGCTTTCATAAATACATGAGTGATCATATGATTCTATAGTGGTGATAGATTCTTTTAGGTCATTCTAAAAAATTTGAGAAGTGATCAATTTGGCAAGGCTTTCCCTCAAATCATTTTGATGGCATTGTGTAGTTTCTATTAAGGATGATTAGTAAGTGTAGATTACTCAATACACTATCCTAATGAAGCAACTAATCTTCTATTAAGTATCATCTTATCATAACACAAGCTCATTTAATTATCGAACAGGGATGTATTTTCTTGGATTGCACCTATAGTGTATACAACTTGCAACAAAGTCAATCTAACACCTGCCAAAACACAAACTGAAATGTAAGGCAAGTTACATTAAAAGCACTCTACACTAGTTTTGACTCATGCATCTTTGGTTGTGAGTGAGACAATGTGGCTACGTGTAAAAAAATCAGTATATATAGGAAATTAACCAGAAGTAACTACTTAATAAAAAACTATCACAAGAATTTTAGCTAAAACTATATTGTGTTAACCGTACACTAAACTAATTAAAAATTACTAAATTAACCATGCATTGCAGCACAGATGGGATTAAATGACAACTAACAAAACTAATTGATCAACTATAAAATAAATACAACTAACTACTCTAGAATGTGTTATGCCCTGCATCCCCGTCCCTACATTTTGTGTGCAAAATGTTGGGTCCCCCTTTTTTCTTTTGTTTTCTTTTGTTTGCAGCTCTGCCTTGCCTTTCTTTCCCTTTTTTCTTTCTTTCTCCGGGGTTTTCTTCCCCTGCATGCCGTTTTGTTGTTTCGGTTTTCCCCTTCGGGATCCCGGATCCCGGAGGTTGCCGTTTGTTGGGAACCAGATTCCGGACTCTGGGATTCTTCGTCGTGATGTTCTTAGCTATATCATCACGAGGAATCCCCGGGCCCGGCGTCTGGAGGTTTTGCCTACCCAGAGATCGCTGGAAGGTGAAGGATCAATGTTTACTACGGGTATAAATAGGTTTTATTTGTCACTTTCGCACTTACCGCGATTAAAAACCTTCAAGCACTTAGAGCGATTAGAGCAATTTTAAAGCAATTAACAGCGCGTTTGTAGAGAATCTGTGATAATCAAAGCTTAACACCTTCTGCGTTCTCAGGCAATCGCGAGTGCTTCATGGTGGTGATTCTGACAATTTGACAACTCAAGCTCCCATGGTAATCTTCCTTTTCTTCCACCTTCTGCATTTTCAAGTTGGTTTTTCTGCTTTCCCTCCTCTCTGGCTTTCTCTGTTTTTGTCTGGTTTCCGTTTGTTTATCTGGTTTTGCTTTGCTTCTCCATGTTTCGTCTGGTTCGGTCCTTTGTTTCTGGTTTTTGCCGCCTATTGGTGGGTCGGCTCTGCCAGAGGGTCATCCGCCCTTTGTGCAAAAGTTGTTTCTGTAAATAATGTAAAATCTATAAATAGCGTAAATAATGTAAATGGTTGTATATATCTGTTTCTGCTTTTGTCTAGTTTTCCCGTGGGCATTGTCTCGTGTTGTATACTTTCATGTATATATGTTTATAGTTGTAAGAAACCCCTGTATATCTCCTTCTATTCTTTGTGTATACCCCTCGGCCTCATGTATATCCTTCCAGGTGACTCGACAGGCTGGTCGAGTCACCTTTGCTTCTGGTTTTCGCCTTCGAACTTGCTCTCGAGGCAGAAAACCACCTGTTTGAAATTCAGCTCCCGGCTAGTTTCAAACAAGAAATTTTCTCTCTCCTCCATGAAGGCTATAAGAACCTCATTTACGTCCCATACGTGCAATCCATTCTAGCCAAGTGGCTTTCCCTTTTTGCGCGTTCAGACAGTTGGCTCCGCTATCATCGCCATCACATCTATCTAATGCCAACGCACGTGGCACCCACGTGGGTTCGACAACTTGCCTTTTCATATATCCTTGTTAACGGTCATTTCTCCAGGCTTCGGGCCTTTTTACCACCACCACATCCGGTGTCCCTACCAAGTGTGATAAAATCCCCGGACCCGGATGTGTAATAAAGATTCCTAAAGTCTGTAATGTGTTTTGCTTTTCGGGTATCTTTGCATAAACTAACTTTTCAAGAAAGGCAAACATCACGGTGTAAAGATTTCCCGGACCCTGAAATAATTATTTTGATAAACATGTTCTGACGGTTGCTTTGTCTTGCAAGTTCCCAGAATTATTTTCCAAATATGTCTGAAGCGTCCACATCATCTCCTCCCGGAAGTCTGAAACTACCAACCACAACAGAGACCAGGGCAGCAGCAAAGTCAAAAATGGAGAAGGCCCTGGCAAAGCTGCCCCTCACCATGAAGTTTGTACAAGATAATGAGATTGTAGGCTCAAAGATTGAGTCCAAGGTAAAACTGATGACTGACGCCAGTGTCGGGACTTGGGCAGAAATACAAGCCCTGGTAAAGATAATCCACATCCAGCGACAGGCTGGAGACAAACTCGCAATCAATGTTGGGGGTTCCAGAATCCTCTGGGCGGCTTGCTTCCCATGCTCCATGCAGTCTCTGGAGCTTGTTCTAACATTGGCGGCCAACTACAACTCTTCTGTCCGGGCCGTTATGCTCGCAGCCGCAGAACCCACGAGATACCCCACTCCACTAGTGTCCCTCGACCCAGTCACTTTCCAAGCAGGCCTGGGTATCCCACAATTTGACAAGGCCACGGTGGTCACAAGGACTGACGCCTTGAAACAATTTACACAATTGGAGGATGTTGCCCGGGTGTATATGAATACCCACTGGCTCAAGTCCCCAAAGAGGGACCCAAAGAGAATGAAAATAGATATCCCTCGCTCTGAATTCAAGGAGAGCATCCAAATGGGGATGATAGGATTAGCCCAGGTATTTGGAAAACCCTCCACCCAGGAGTTTTCCAAATGGATGTACTATTTCCTCCTCGGCATCTCCACTAAGGGAGAATTTTTTGACTGGGAGACAATAATCTCCAATCATGTCGACTCCCAGTTCCTGCAGTTGAACCAGAAGAAGAAGTTCTACATGTCTTCTTATGTTTTCTGGGCTTTGGCCCAACAGAGGCCCCACTCCAATGGCCTACTCAAAGATGGCATTCTCAGGATTGGCCTAGGACAGAAAGTACTGTGGGACCATTTCTCACAAATTCAATGGGAGGCCAGCTTCCCCAGTTTCTGCCGAGTAAACAATGCATTCGTTTACTACCATCTGCTCACACCCACTCGAGATGCCAGATAGCGCCTGTCCACTAAGGTGATGAAGTTAGTTAGTACCTATGGGCACTACTACATTCAGTTCCAGCAGCATACATACATTAGGGTCGTCGGCTTCTCCGGAAAACCCTACTTGTTGCCCAGGCACTGCGGGGACAAGATCGTGCTGCTGGAATATTGTAGACAAATGTTGGAGTTGCATACCTTCTTTGGCCTCAAGAAGGTCCCCAACGTCTCATTCCCAATCACTTGTGGGAACTACACTTGCAGTCTGGCCGCCACGAGGGAGGCAGACAATGAGCTGAAAAGTTATAACCTGCAGGAATTTTATTTGGCACGGAGAAATTTTGATCCGCCTGGCAGAATTGCAACGGCGATACCCCGGGCTTTGGAGCCCCATCAAATACACATGGAGGACTTCTGGGAAGATTGCCAAGATGACATGGATGTGCGATGTTGGCATTACATCAGAATGACAGCCAGAATGATTCAGGAATTGAAGCTCCAGATATTCCCTCCGGGCTTTTCTGACGCCGCCCCCACCATAGATCCCCAGTACAAAGAAAAGGGGATCAACAAAATGGCACTGTCGGCGATGGATTGGGCTGCCCAGGAGGGGCCCACAATTGAGGACTTCACTCGAGATGTGGTCGAGTGAAGTCATGCCTATTTTAAGAAGGTATGCCCTGGGAGTATGCGTCAAGCTCCCAGACCGGCACCAAAATTAGCACCACCGCCGGTACCAAGATTGACCCTGGGGGCCGGAACTTCTTCACAAGGCGCAGATAAAGGAAAAGGAATTGCTATAACCCCCTCTGTGCAAGAAGTCCCCATACAAGAACAGATCAAGCAATCTGTGGCAGCCTCCCAGCAAATGAAGGAGCAGTTAATAACAAGGCTTGCCACTCCCCCACTCATGGCCGGACCAATTCGTCCTCCTTCCTCCCCATCGTTGGCAGCCCTGATGGTCAAGGCAATGGGGGTGGATCCCATGGAGGCAGTAGCAATAGCCGATGCAGGGCCACCTTTGATCACCAGGAGGAAGAGAAAGTACATCAAACAGCCTAAGGCAAAACCGGCGCCAAAGGCATCCCTCCCCAAAGAAGTAGAAATCCTTTCTTCTAGTTCCCCGAAACCGGACAAAGAAGCAGAACAGGCAGAAGTCCTAGCCAGTCCCCCTCCGGAAGAGGAATTTGACTTATTTGCAACCGATGAATTTGGGAATTTGTAGGGGGACGATACACAAGAAGGGATAGAAGTCCCGGAGAAAGAACAGTAGGTTGCGGATCAAGAAGATTTGGGGCAAGAGGCTGCACAACAGGAGCAGCAGATAGAAGAGGAGTCAGAGCAAGAGATTATCTTCGGGGCTCCAGAAATGCAAGGTCTAGGAGTGGACCAACTGAAGCTAGGCAAACAAATGGCCTCCGTTGGGGGAACCAGACCTTCAGGAATAACCATAAACCCAGCCACCACGTTCCCAAGGCCACTCTCAGGGGCAACCTTCGGGCAGGTTATCACAACGGCCCAAACTTTGAATCTTGGCCCGATACCTCCCCTACTGCCAACAGAAGAAGAGGAGCAGCTTGAAGAAGAAATCCTCGAAGAAGCCTACCAAGGTGTGGGCCCAGCAATAGATATACAGGACAAGGCTGAGGAGATGGAAGTTGAAAAGAATGTCGCTGCAAAAGAGGTTGAGGCAGGGAGGGGAATGGATGAGGTTCACATTGAAGAGGAGCAACAGCCACCGGACACCAGGAGAGAATCAGAAGAACAAACTCTGGTAGGAAGGCCACCTCTCCCACCTTAGTGGCTGGTAGATAGCAGAAAAAGAAAAGCTCAGTCAGTTTCGGTGGTTCCTCTCTCCCTGGCCGAAATGATGGCCCAGGTTTAGGCCCCGCCGAAGGCGAAGAAAGCCCGTATAGTTCATACTCTACGAATTGGGCCGGGCGGAGAAACAGTTTCCGTTGTAGAAACACCTCCCCCAGACGCTGATGAACCAACCGTAGATCCTGCAGATTACAATATTGCAGAGGTGTCCCTGGGTAAAAGAGGAAAGCAGGATGAGGTAAACCTGCATAAGGAGGCAACAAGGGTAGTTGAAGCTCGATACAAAAAGGAGGCCTAAAGGCTCAAAGCTGAGAAAGAGAAGAATGCAAACCTTATGGGGTTGCTTACTGAGCTGGCCTGACCCCTCAGTGTTGCTCCTCCTGAGACCTCTACATCAGAAGAATTACCGCAGAGCGACATAGACTCCCTGCGAGCAATGAAAAAGAAGGCCCAAGCAGTTGATGAATGGGTAGCCCTACAGATAGGAAACACCCAACGTTTTCTAGCGTCCACTCTCCCAGACTTATACACAACCCAACAAATTATTTATCAGGCGGAAGCACTCATTGAGCAGTGGGAGAGTGACGCCGAAAATTACCAGGCGTGGAAGGTAGAGCTCGAAGAGCTCCTCACCCTGGGAGAAGATATGTTTTCTGAATCTAGGATTCTGGGTGAGGAATCATTTGATTTTGTAAGGACTCAACACGCCAGACTTGACCTCACATTGGAGGTAACCAAGCAACTGGTAGAGTCCTTGCAAGAAAAGGTACACAACGTAAAATATCCTTCTAATTTATTCAATTCTTATGTAATAAAGATTTCCGGGGCTGATCCCCTTAGTACAGATACGTACAATGCCGAAGATTCAGTTTTGGGGAGATTTGATGAAATAATGCAATCTCGATATCAATCCCCGGAGGGAATAGACGGGGCCCAAATGGCAAAATTGACCAAAATGATACTTAAGGGCCGCGACGCGGCAAGGATGGCAAATGAATTTAAAGAAAATGTTCCAGAGTTAGGGGAACAAGTTGAAGTGGCCAGGCATAGAAGGGCCAGCCTGAAGAGTGTAGATGAGGACGACATTTCTCGCCTCCTCCAGGCCTTCAATGATAATAAGCAACCTTGAGCTTTCTCCGGGAGCCGGGGGAACTTGAGTGTTGAGTATTCTTTATTCTTTTGGGGGTGTAAGTTCCCGGATCCTGGAGTCCCGAATCCAAAATTTTATATTCTTTAAAGTGACCCGTGTCCTGGTCCCCGAGGCTGACCGGTCACTTTCAGAGGTGGTTAATAAAGACTGTCAGAGGGTAGTTGGGCACATCAAGAGGTGTCGGCTCGGCAGTTGGTCCTCTGACAGGGTGGTCTTCTCGAGGCACCATTTGAAGGTACATCTGGCACATTGGAGACAGGGCGCCGCATTTCCCATTTATGAGGCATATAGCCTTGGTCCTTGAGGGACCTACTTTCTTCTTCCTCCTCTCTGGCTCTCTTCTCGAGACTGATTCTTTCGATGTATATTCTTATCTTATTCTTCTGACATGGCAGACCTATTCTGTCTCCAGGTCTTTTGTAGGGTGGCGCAGGTAGTACTGGCCCCAGATATTGTATTTTATTAAAGCATGATGTAAATAGGGTTAGGGTTAGCAAAGAGTTGTATAAAGAGGCAAATCGACCCATTTTCAAGGGTCGGCAAATTTGATGATTTTGTTGCCCATAGCAATAGTAAAGTAATTCCTGGTTTTAGTTGCAGAGCTCAGTTCTCCATTGTTCTGTTCTTGGTAGTTAGATGCTCCCCTAGAGCGGCCATTGTATCACGCACCAGTGCTTGCTGGACTGAATATTAATGAAGAAGGAAGGATTCTTGGCAATGATATTGTTGGCACTCTTGCTTTTGAGTTAATGGTATTTCATGTTTTAATGTTCTATATGTCTTTTACTCTGGTATGTTAAAGTAGATTAACGAACTCTTTCCTCTTGCTACTGATAAAATGCTAGCTGATTGTTATGTATTTCTTTGGTATTTAGTATAGTTTACTAGAGTATTGTTGATGTTCCAGACATTACAGCATGACTATAGTTAGATGAAATACTCCTAACCCTGCAAGATCTTTTTTGTTTTGTTTGCTAAGTGTAGAATGCCCGGGAAAACCTTTAATTTGATCAAATCTCTGCAGATGATGAGTTGAAGAAACCAGCTATCCCCCTCAAAAATAGTCACCTCTCCCGACCGAGCCCCCGCACCGTCGTGACCCGACACCCAGGTGCTTGAAGGCCCGGAGGATTTATTTCCCCCGGACAACCTTTGCAGGCAGAGTTAGCCAATTTCCCCGGAACTCGGTGATAACTTATGACTGTTGGTGGACTTGGTCAGCAAAACCCCGTCAACAGAAACTGGCGCTAGAAGGAGGGCATGAACTCATCCCCCTCCCAAGATTCTAATTTTTCACCTTCTAAGGGTTCCCCGAGTTGCGGTTTTAGGAGACCAGCTTTCACTGGGATTGGATATTTCTCCCCAGCTAAATTTGAAAGAGTTCTTAGGTCTGCCCTGAATCCTGGGAAGTTTGTCGAACTCGAGCCCCCTGCTTGAACGAAATAGACCTCGAAAGTCCTACCAGCCACTATTGTCTGGGGATCTACCATACCTCTAAATACCCAAGCTCCTCAGACAGCCCCGGGAACCAATACCCAAACTACCCAACATATACTTCCCCCGATGGCTGCATATTTCAGAAACACTGAGTCCCCTATGGGCACTTTTTCGGGCACAACCAATGATTTACCCTCTCACCCAGAGAAGATCTGCCCACGATATAAGCACTTAGGCTCACAGACCGTAGAAAAGCATTTACAGACATACAAAGATGCCATGTATCGACACCGGATCCAGCATGAGGATGTTGTGACCCGCATGTTCCCCCTTTCCTTAGGACAAAGCGAGTTGAACTGGTACCTGAACTTACCTGCCAACTCCATCAACACTTGGCAGGACATGGAGGACGCCTTCTTGGCTGCCTTTCGCGTGCATGTGGACCTAGCTTGGTCCCATAGCCAGTTCATCTCCATTAGAAAGGAACCCAATGAACCTCTTGCAGCATTCAATCATAGGTTCCAACGCGCCCTTAAATGGTGCACGGGCCCTTTTGTCCCATCCCCAGACGTTACTATACAGACATATCTTAATGCGATGGACCCTTTCGTCGCTATCCTCCTCTGGAGAACAACCACCCTGGGCGACCGGGATACCTTGGAAAAAGTCTACAACCTAGCCCTAGAGCTGTCCCATGGTCTCAACAAATCCCCGGGTGGGATTGGACAGAACACGCCTTTCAACATGATCCCCGGCGGAACTGCGTACGCTGGGGGTTACAACCCAAATCTGGCAATGAGTGCCCCTTCGATGGCAATGAGTCCTCTGACACCATGATAGACCAACAGGCGTGGTATGTTTACCCCTCCCAGACCCAAATCACATCGGGTCTGGAAGTCTTCCCTTGGAATCAGCCACAGCAGACACAACAGACTCAACCACAACCATCCAGAGTGCCATTCTTCCAATCGTCCGCGGCTGGAGGATTGCCGCCCTCGACTCTGACTAATTCTGTTGCCTTCCCAGGAAGCCAGCAACAACCGCAGCCGTCCCATTGTGACGCTAACACTCAGTTGACCGCTGAGGTTGAATCCCTCCGGCGAATGCTGTCCACTTTGACTATGGACATGGGTCAACTGAAGGCGGGGTCCTACGCACCCCAGAACTCAAATTTCCAGAGAGGGAATATCTTCTCCGGCCAACGAAACAACAATGTCGGGGGAAGAAACTTCAACAACGAGCCTAGGCCCAACCAACAACAGTGGAATAATAACGCTAACACTGGAGGCCCACCTCCAAACCAAAACACCAACCAAAATGGTGCTGGACCATCCCATTTTACACTAGTCACAGACTTCCAGCCCATGACTAACTGGTGTAGGTTACACGATACAGGTTCCCACAACGAGGTGAATTGCGCCACTTTGGAGAAAGTCATTATGATCTCCCGACTGGACAGGCAGAAGTCGCATGATACTACCCCTCCAGAGCCTCCGGTCCAGGAAATGACCCATAGTCCTTCACCTGTGATACCATCTTATTCGAAACTTCTGGGGAAGATGAAGAAGAATCCGAACTAAAGGGATTCTTTGATGAATCCATCCCGCCTTTTGAGGCCAACGCCTTTACTAACCCACGGGCTCCATACAATAATCGGAGCCAGGCTGGTAAAGGACCAGCTTACATGCCTCCACCTCCTGTCAAAGACAATCCTCCTCCCTGGAATAACGCAGCTAATCAACCTATACCTCCAAAAAGTCCTAGCTCTAACCAAGCAAAAGATCTCACGGAGGAAAATCACTAGTTCCCGGGAGGAAGATTCGACATCACGAAGGCGTTAGAGAAGACCACCACCTCCATGACCTTGATGGAGGTCTTGCTAAATTGTCCCGAGCAGAAGAAGTCCCTTCTGAAGCTCTTAGAGAACCCAAAATTAGTTAGCCGCCCACCAAAGACTGTCTCCTTCGAAGATGCTAATGCGGCTGTCTTCCGGGGAAACAATGAGGATCCTCCCTTCCTACTAGGCCTGAATATTTACGGAGAAAATATACACAACTGCTTAGTAGACTTCGGGGCTTCGAGCAACATCATGCCCTTGTCTATTTGTCAGAAGCTCGGACTCCACCCCACCCCATCTAATGGCGCAGTGATCCAACTGGATAAGACTGCTGTAAAAATGGTGGGGGAACTAAAGAACGTCTAAATACATCTTATCCAAGACCCCAGGATAGCCAGTATCATTGACATCCAAGTGGTGGACATCCCAGAGACTTACGGGATGTTATTAAGTTGGAATTGGTCTAAGTCCTTGAATGGATACTTCTCGACCGACTTCACCCACTTGTGGCTTCCGTGGGAAGGAGAATCTAATCAGATCCGGGTCGAAAGTGAACCCTGGATGAAACAGGCCCTTATCGAAGTTGGGAGGGTCAATGAAGTCCTTTTCTCTGAGACTTCTCTGGGGGTGTACAGGCCTCTTGAAATCTTAATGTTTGATCTCATCCCCGGAGACGATCCCGTAGTGTTGCAAAGAGCACAAGACTTAGAAGAAAAGGTGAAAGTTGAAGTTAGCTCCCAGGGCCCCACAGCGACCCTTGCCACACTCCTGTCTGGCACTTGGTGCCGAGTACACTATCAAAAACATTCAGAGCATGAGTGTGAACCATGTCTATTGATCGCTACCCGGCAACTTGATATCTTCCAAAATGAACATACAACCAATTCCCCGGGACCCAGTACTTCTATGGGATGAACTCCTTTGGTGCCATCCACCTGGGAATCACAAATAAAAATGCCTCCGGGGATAAATTCCACTTTCACGTCGGTAGTCTGGGAAGAGATCCTCAAGTCTCCCAGCAACAATCCAAAGAAAACTCCCCCTCCCCAGACCCAGATTACAAACAATGACTTATTGACCCTGAAATTCGACGGGTCCCGATCCAAACAGGGCTGTGGAGCCGGGGTAGAATTAATCAACCCGCGGGGGAAATCCTTCCTCGCATCCTATAGGCTACAGTTTAACTGTACAAATAATGTCACGGAGTATGAGGCTTTGGTCCTTGGACTCTTATTCTCATTAAGGAAAGGTATCACCTTCCTCAGGGCTCTGGGTGATTCAGAGTTGATTGTTAAACAAGTCCGGAGTCAATACACGTGTCATGACAAAAGATTGGCCGCTTACCGCAACCGGGCTTGGAGCCTTATCAAGGATTTTGATGCCTTTGGCATTGACCTCATTCCCCGGTGACAGAACTATGTCCTGAACGCCCTTTCCATTTCTGCCAGCACACTTGAGCCGATGGCCAGCTCCCGACTCCAAATATTTTTAGTTGAGATGGTCCCCACCCCCTCCATCCCAGATAATGTCACTCACTTTCAGGTCTTTGAAGACGATCAACATATCTTGGCCTTCATGGCCAACATTGGTGTTTTTGAGGATCAGATAGTGGAGGAACGAGACCATGATGATACTGGACAGGGTGATGAAGACGATGGGATCATAGACTTGCCCACTAACACCATCCCGAAGGGGATGGTTGCATTAGAATGAATCTTTGACTCGAACCCTCGGGCCCGTAAGAAGGTGGCATCCTCCTCTGAGGGAGGAAAGTTTGAAAAGGTTAACATCGGAAAGCCTGGCGAAGAGAAAATCATCCACATAGGTACCTCCTGTTCCCCTGAGGAAAAGGAGAAGATTCTCACGGTTCTCCGAGAGTACATTGATGTGATTGCCTGGGGTTATGAAGACTTAAAGACATATGATACATCCATCATGACCCATACCATTCCCCTGAAGCCTGACGCTAAACCCTTTCAGCAGAAGCAAAGACCGGTCAACCCCCTGATAGAGCCTCTGATTCATCAAGAGGTAGGAAAACTATTGTCAGCCCGGATAATCTTTCCAATCTGGCATACTACGTGGGTGGCCAACCTAGTCCCAGTCAGGAAAAAAAATGGTGAGATCCGTCTTTGTGTGGATTTTCAAAATTTGTACAAGGCATCTAAAAAAGATAATCACCCTCTCCCCTCCTTGGACGAGGTGTTGCAAATAGTAAATGGATCTCAGATGATGTCTTTCTTGGATGGATACTCGGGATACAACCAGGTCATGGTCAAGTATGAGGATAGAGAGAAAACAGTGTTCACCACCAAGTGGAGAACGTTTGCGTACAGAAGAATGCCCTTCAGTTTGATCAACGCAGGGGCTACATTTCAAAAGGCCATGGACATTGCATTCGAGGGCCTTGTGAATCGATGCATAATCATCTACATGGATGATTTGACTATCTTTTCCTGGGACAAGCGTGATCATCCCGCCCACCTCGCTCAGATTTGTGAGAGATGTCACCGGTATGGAATATCCCTCAACCCTAAGAAGTGCATATTTGGGGTCACCGAGGGAAATTAGTTGCTTAGGCATATTGTCTCTGAGAAGGGTATATCCATAGACCCGGATAGAGTCGAAGCATTGCTAAACTTACAAATGCCTGGCAGCAAGAAAGAAATGCGATCCTTCTTCGGAAAAATCAACTTTGTGCGATGATTCATCACGGGATTCGCAGAGATAGTTAAGCCACTCAATGAAATGATGAAGAAAGATACCAAGATTGAGTGGAGTCCTGAAGCAAAGCAGGCATTCACCCAAATTAAACAAACGATAATGGAGGCACCTGTCCTGGCTAGTCCGGACTATTCCCTCCCATTTTATATCTACTCATTCGCTTCACTGCATTCTGCCGTGGCGGTGTTGACCTAGAAGGTTGAAGGGGAGGAATGACCAATAGCTTTCATGAGTTCCCCCTTCAAGAACATCAAAGTCTGATATTCAGCACTGAAAAAATAGGCCTTCGCTCTAGTTCGCACCGTGAAGAAATTCTGACATTATATTCTCCGGAGCAAAGTGCATGCTATCATCCCGGACCAGGATGTCAAATCTCTGCTGATGCAGAGTGAATTGGGTGAGAGACGGGGGAAATGGATGGCCATCCTCCAGGAATATGATTTAGAAATGCAGCCTATGAAAATAGTCCGAGGCCAAGGACTAAGTCAGGCGATGGCAGAAGAGACTCCCCACATAGAATGTCATACTTACACAGTGGAGTCCATTACCCAGGATCCATGGTACACCGACTTGGTATACTTACTACTGAACAAAAAATGCCCGGAGGGGTTACCTCCCCACAAATGCCACGCTCTACGAATGAAAAGTGCACATTTCATGATCAAAAACTCTGCGCTCTACCGCAGAAACTACAAAGGAGTGTACCTTTGGTGCATCGACAGAGACCAAGCTGTTAGAATAATCGACAAATTCCACATACATTTTAGAACAGGGCATGGCTCAGCTGATGCCACTGCCCATCAGATCCTTCAGGATGGATACTATTGGCCCTATATCTTCAAGGACGTTTACACTCATGTCAAAAAATGCCATACTTTCCAAACCGTAGCGCATCATGAGCGTAACCCTGCGATGCCTCTGCAACCAGTCTATGAGGCTAGACCCTTTGCCCAGTGGGCATTTGACTTCATCAGGGAAATTAACCCCAACTCGTCTGCAACCACCGATACATTCTAACTGCTACTGATTACTGCACTCAGTGGTCTGAGGCTATTCCTTGCAAAAACAACACGGCAGACGTAGTTATCAAGTTTTTGGAAGAAAACATCGTCACGCGGTTTGGAATGCCCTTTGCTTTAGTATGTGATAATGGTCTGGCATTTTCTTTAGCGTAATTATTGGAATGGACCTACAATAGAAAGATCACACTGAAGTTCTCCAACAACTATTATCCTCAGGGAAATAGCGTTGCTGAATCAACAAATAAGAATCTGCTTGAAGTGATCAAACATTTGTTAGAACAAAATCTCTGGGATTGGCACCAAAAACTGAAATTTGCCCTTTGGGCGGATCGCATTTGTATTAAAGCCGCCTTGGGAATGTCACCATTCCACCTGGTTTATGGCCAGAACCCTATATTCCCAGTCAACTTACAGATCCCGGTCTTACAGTTCATGCAGGAATTCAACAACAGGGACAACATCGTGGAGGTTCGACTCTTGAATCTGGTGCGAATGGAAGAACAACGAGACGCAGCCCTTGAACATTTCGCACATCATCAAGTAGTAGTAAAAAGGTGGTTTGACAGAAGAGCCCAATATAAGGCTTTTTAGATTTCAGATCTAGTCCTGTTGTGGGACAAGGCCCAGGAGAAGAAAGGAAAGCATACCAAGTTCCAATGGCTCTAGCTTGGAACATACTTGATTTCAGAATTCTGTGGGGCAAATACTTACCGTCTCAACACTTTGACTGGGGAACCTATCGCATTGCCCATCAATGGATATTTTCTCAAACACTATTTCAAATGAGGGTAAGTTTGTCCGAAGTTGTATTATATGTAAATATCCGCTTGTAAATATTTCCCCCGGTGTCTCGTTGCGAGGTACCCTGCCTTGTAAATAGTCTTGTCAACTGTCCTCCGGGGCAGTCCCCTTTGGTTATTTTTGTTTTCACTTTTGGTTTTCTTTTCGGTCCCAGTGTTTTTCTCCGTCTTGCAGGAATTGGAATGTTTCGCATAACTTTGGCCTCTGGGGCAATGTCTACGGCATAGTGAACTTTAGAATCTATCTTTAGCACGGTGGAATCGACTCGGTCTCCGGGATTGTTTTGTGGGTTATGGCACATTTTGAAGAATCTCCATTGGGAATTCTTTTCCAGAATCTGGCAATCAGTGAACTTAAATAATAATACAAGGAACAAGTAATCGGACACACTGAGGGTAGATCGGCCGTACTGATTGATTGACCCGTCTGAAAATCTAAAGAAATTGCCCCCGAGGTCCGGAGCTTTATCCTCTCTTCAAATACCTAAATATAGGTGGACTAGTGAAAGAAGTACCGCCATTTAAATTAGCTAAGCTTAAGATTAATGGTGAAAGAAGTATCGCCTCCCCCACCAGAATCAAATAAAATAACAAGAGGAAAAGCGGGATGAAACTCCAGCCTCCGGGGGAAACGAGCAAATTGATGACTGGTTCGATGTAATTAGTACCTCTTCTCTATTCCTCCCAAAGGTCATCGGCTTGATTTTCTTCCAAAGCACATATGACACCAATGATGAAAGACTACAGACTGACTCCTGTGTGGGTGGATTCTCTCAGATATGTTGCTCTTTTCCTGTCAAACGCTTCGGGGAGTGGCCTTGTTCCAGTTTTGCTAACCAAAAATTCTTTAATTCTCAGATGCGATAAGGCATTTGTCCCAGATAGTCGCCATTTGTTATACCCTACATCCCCGTTCCTACATTTTGTGTGCAAAATGTTGGGTCCCCCTTTTTTCTTTTTTTTTCTTTTGTTTGCGGCTCTGCCTTGCCTTTCTTTCACTTTTTGCTTTCTTTCTCCGGGGTTTTCTTCCCCGGTGTACCGTTTTGTTGTTTCAATTTTCCCCTCTGGGATCCCGGATCTCGGAGGTTGCCGTTTGTTGAGAACTGGATTCTGGACTCCGGGATTCTTCGTCGTGATGTTCTTAGGTATATCATCATGAGGAATCCCCAGGCCCGGCGTCCGGAGGTTTTGCCTACCCAGAGATCGTCGGAAGGCGAAGGATCAATGTTTACCGTGGGTATAAATAGGTTTTATCTATCACTTTCGCACTTACCGCGATTAAAAACCTTCGAGCACTTAGAGCGATTAGAGCGATTTTAAAGCAATTAACACCGCGTTTGCAGAGAATCTGTGATAATCAAAGCTTAACACCTTCTGCGTTCTCAGGCAATCGCGAGTGCTTCGTGGTGGTGATTCTGACAATTTGACAAATCGAGCTCCCGTGGTAATCTTCTTTTTCTTCCACCTTCTGCGTTTTTAGGTTAGTTTTTCTGCTTTCCCTCCTCTCTGGCTTTCTCTATTTTTGTCTAGTTTCCGTTTGTTTGTCTGGTTTTGCTTTACTTCTCCATGTTTCGTCTGGTTCGGTCTTTTATTTCTGGTTTTTTCCACCCATTGGTGGGTCGGCTCTGCCAGAGGGTCATCCGCCCTTTGTGCAGAAGTTGTTTCTGTAAATAATGTAAAATCTGTAAATAGCGTAAATAATGTAAATGGTTGTATATATCTGTTTCTGCTTTTGTTTGGTTTTCCCGCGGGCGTCGTCCCGTGTTGTATACTTTCATGTATATATGTTTATAGTTGTAAGAAACCCCTTTATATCTCCTTACATTCTTTATGTATACCCCTCAGCCTCGTGTAAATCCTTCCAGGTGACTCGACAGGTTGGTCGAGTCGCCTTTGCTTTTGGTTTTCGCCTTCAAACTTACTCTCGAGGCAGAAAACCACCTGTTTGAAACTCGGCTCCCGGCTGGCTTCAAACAAGTGGTTTTCTCTCTCCTCCATCAAGGCTGTCAAAACCTCATTTACGTCCCATACGCGCAATCAATTCTAGCCAAGTGGCTTTCTCTTTTCGCGCGTCCGGACAGTTGGCTCTGCCGTCATTGCAATCACATCTATTTAATGCCAACGCACATGGTGCCCACGTGGGTTTGACAACTTGCCTTTTCATATATCCTTGTTAACGGTCATTTCTCTGGGCTTCAGGCCTTTTTACCACCACCACATCCGGTGTCCTTACCAAGTGTGATAAAATCCCCGGACCTAGATGTGTAATAAAGATTCCTAAAATCTATAATGTGTTTTGCTTTTTGGGTATCTTTGCATAAACTAACTTTTTAGGAAAGGCAAACATCACGGTGGTAAGATTTCCTAGACCCTGAAATAATTATTTTGATAAACGTGTTCTGACGGTCGCTTTGTCTTGCAGGTTCCCAGAATTATCTTCCAAATATGTCTAAAGCGTCTGCATCATCTCCTCCCGAAAGTCTGGAACTACCAACCACAACAGAGACCAGGGCAGCAGCAAAGTCAAAAATGGAGAAAGCCCTGGCAAAGCTGCCCCTCACCATGAATTTTGTACAAGATAATGAGATTGTGGGCTCAAAGATTGAGTCCAAGGTAAAACTGATGACTGACGCCAGTGTCGGGACTTGGGTAGAAATGCAGGCCCTGGTAAAGATAATGCACATCCAGCGACAGGCGGAAGATAAACTCGCAATCAACGTCGGGGGTTCTGGAATTCTCTGGGTGGCTTGCTTCTCATCCTCCGTGCAGTCTCTGGAGCTTGTTCTAACATTGACGGCCAACTACAACTCTTCTGTCCGGGTCGTTATGCTCGCGACCACAGAACCCACAGGATACCCCACTCCACTGGTGTCCCTCGACCCAGTCACTTTCCAAGCAGGCCTGGGTATCCCACAATTTGATAGAGCCACAATGGTCACAAGGACTGACACCTTGAAACAATTTACACAATTGGAGGATGCTGCAGAGGTGTATATGAATACCCACTGGCTCAAGTCCCCAAAGAGATTGAAAATAGATATCCCTCGCTCTGAATTCAAGGAGAGCATCCAAATGAGGATGATAGCATTGGCCCGGGTATTTGGGCAACCCTCTGCCCAGGAGTTTGCGAAATAGATGTACTATTTCCTCCTCGACATCTCCACTAAGGGAGAATTTTTTGACTGGGCGACAATAATCTCCAATCATGTCGACTCCCAGTTCCTGCAGTTGAACCAGAAGAAGAAGTTCTACATGTCTTCTTATGTTTTCTGGGCATTGGCCCAATAGAGGCCCCACTCCAATGGCCTACTCACAGATGGCATTCTCGGGATTGGCCTGGGACAGAAAGCACTATGGGACCATTTCCCACAAATTCAATGGGAGGCCAGCTTCCCTAGTTTCTACCGAGTAAACGATGCATTCATTTACTACCGTCTGCTCACACCCACCCGGGATGCCGGATACCGCCTGTCCACTGAGGTGATGAAGTTAGTTAGTAGCTATGGGCACTAATACATTCAGGTCCAACAGCATACATACATTAGGGTCGCCGGCTTCTCCGGGAAACCCTACTTGTTGCCCAGGCACTGCGGGGAAAAGATCGTGTTGTTGGAATATTGCAGACAAATGCTGAAGTTGCACACCTTCTTTGGCCTCAAGAAGGTCCCCAACGTCTCGTTCCCAATCACTTGTGGAAACGACACCTGCAGTCTGACCGCTACGAGGGAGGCAGACAATGAGCTGAAAAGTTATAACTTGAAGGAATTTTATTTGGCGCGGAGAAATTTTGATCTGCATGGCAGAATTGCAACGGTGATGCCCCGGGCTTCAGAGCCCCATCAAATACACATGGAAGACTTCTGGGCAGATTGCCAAGACGATGTGGATGTGCAAAGCTGACATTACATCAGAATGATAGCCAGAATGATGCAGGAATTGAAGCTCTGGAGATTCCCTCTGGGCTTTTCTGACGCCGCCCCCACCATAGATCCCCAGTACAAAGAAAAGGGGATCGACAAAATGGAACTGTCGGCGATGGATTGGGCTGCCCAGGAGGGGCCCATAATTGAGAACTTCACTCAAGATGTGGTCAAGCGAAGTCATGCCTATTTTAAGAAGGTATGCCCTGGGAGTATGCATCAAGCTCCCAGACCGGAACCAAAATTAGCACCACCGCCGGTACCAAGATTGACCCCGGGAGCCGGGACTTCTTCACAAGGCGCAGATAAAGGAAAAGGAATTGTTATAACCCCCTCCGCGCAAGAAGTATCCATACAAGAACAGATCAAGCAATCTGTGGCAGCCTCTCAGCAAATGAGGGAGCAGTTAATAACAAGGCTTGCCACTCCCCCGCTCATGGCCGGAACAATTCGTCCTCCTTCCTCTCCGTCGTTGGCAGCCCTGATGGTCAAGGCAACGGGGGTGGATCCCACGGAGGCAGCAGCAATAGTCGATGCGGGGCCACCTTTGATCACCAGGAGGAAGAGAAAGCACATCAAACAGCCTAAGACAGAACCGGTGCCAAAGGCATCCCTCCCAAAAGAAGTAGAGATCCTTTCTTCTAGTTCCCTGGAACCGGAGAAAGAAGCAGAACAGGGAGAAGTCCCAGGCAGTCCCCCTCTGGAAGAGGAATTTGACTTATTTGCAACCGATAAATTTGGGAATTTGCAGGGGGACGATACACAAGCAGGGATAGAAGTCCCAGAGAAAGAACAGGAGGCTGCGGATCAGGAAGATTTGGGGCAAGAGGCTGCATAATAGAAGCAGCAGATAGAAAAGGAGTCAGAGCCAGAGATTATCTCCGGGGCTCCAGAAATGCAAGGTCTGGGAGTGGACCAACTGAAGTTAGGTGAACAAATGGCATCTGCTAGGGGAACCAGACCTTCGGGAATAACCGTAAACCCAGCCGCCACGTTCCCAAGGCCACTCCCGGGGGAAACCTTCGAGCAGGTTATCACAGCGGCCCAAACTCTGAATCTCAGCCTGATACCTCCCCTACTGCCAACAAAAGAAGAAGCCCTGGCAGAAAAAAAAGAAGAAGAGGAGCAGCTTGAAGAAGAAATCCCAGAAGAAGCCTACCAAGGTCCAGGCCCAGCAATAGATATACAGGACAGGCTGAGGAGATGGAAGTTGAAAATAATGTCGCTGCAGAAGAGGTTGAGGGAGGGAGGGGAATGGATGAGGTTCACATTGAAGAGGAGCAACATCCACTAGACACCGGTAGAGAATCAGAAGAACAAACTCTAGCAGGAAGGTCACCTCTCCCACCTCAGTGGCTGGTAAATAGCAGAAAAAGAAAAGCTCAGTCAGTTTCGGTGGTTCCTCTCTCCCTGGCCGAAATGATGGCCCAGGTTCAGGCCCCGCCGAAGGCGAAGAAAGCTCAGACAGTTCATACTATGCGAACTGGGCCGGGCAGAGAAACAGTTGTCGTTGTAGCAACACCTCCCCCAGACGCCGATGAAGCAACTGCAGATCTCGCAGATTACAATATTGCAGAGGTGTTCCTAGGTAAAAGAGGAAAGCAGGGTGAGGTAGACCTGCTTAAGGAGGCAGCAAGGGCAGTTGAAGCCCGATATGAAAAGGAGGCCCAGAGGCTCAAAGCTAAGAAAGAGAAGAGTGCAAACCTTATGGGGTTGCTTACCGAGCTGGCCCGACCCCTTAGTGCCGCTCCTCCGGAGACCTCTACATCAGAAGAATTACCGCAGAGCGACATAGACTCCCTGCGAGCAATGAAAAAGAAGGCCCAAGCAATTGATGAATGGGTAGCCCTACAAATAGGAAACACCCGACGTTTCCTAGCGTCCACTCTCCCGGACTTATACACAGCTTAACAAATTATTTATTAGGCGAAAGCACTCATTGAGCAGTGGGAGAGTGACGCCAAAAATTACCAGGCGTGGAAGGTAGAGCTCGAAGAGCTCCTCACCTTGGGAGAAGATATGATTTCTGAATCTAGAATTCTGGGTGAGGAATCATTTGATTTTGTAAGGACTCAGCATGCCAGACTTGACCTCACATTGGAGGTAACCAAGAAACTGGTAGAGTCCTTGCAAGAAAAGATACACAATATAAAATATCCTTCTAATTTATTCAATTCTTATATAATAAAGATTTTCGGGGCTGATCCCCTTAGTACAGATATATACACCCCCGAAGATTCAATTTTTGGGAGTTTTGATGAAATAATGCAATCCCGATATCAATCCCCGGAGGGGATAGACGGGGCCCAAATGGTAAAATTGACCGAACTGATACTTAAGGGTCGCAATGCGGCAAGGATGGTAGATGAATTTAAAGAAAATGTTCCAGAGTTAGGGGAACAAGTTGAAGTGACCAGGCACAGAAGGGCTAGCCTGAAGAGTGTAGATGAGGACGACATTTCTCGCCTCGTCCAGGCCTTCAATGATAATAAGCAACCTTGAGCTTTCTCTGGGAGCCGGGGGGAACTTGAGTGTTGAGTATTCTTTATTCTTTTGGGGGCGTAAGTTCCCGGATCCCGGAGTCCCGAATCCAAAATTTTGTATTCTTTAAAGTGACCCGTGTCCTGGTCCCCGAGGCCGACCGGTCACTTTCAGAGGTGGTTAATAAAGACTGTCAGAGGGTAGTTGGGCACATCAAGAGGCATCGGCTTGGCAGTTGGTCCTCTGACAGGGTGGTCTTCTTGAGGCACTGTTTGAAGGTACATCTGGCACATTGGAGACAGGGCACCGTATTTTCCATTTATGAGGCATGTAGCCTCGGTCCTTGAGGGACCTACTTTATTCTTCCTCCTCTCTGGCTCTCTTCTCGAGACCAATTCTTCCGATGTATATTCTTATCTTATTCTTCTGACATGGCAGACCTATTCTGTCTCCAGGTCTTTTTTAGGGTGGCGCAGGTAGTACCGGCCCCAGATATTGTATTTTATTAAAGCATGATGTAAATAGGGTTAGGTTTAGCAAAGAGTTGTATAAAGAGGCAAATCGACCCATTTCCAAGGGTCGTAAAAATTGATGATTTTGTTGCCCATAGCAATAGCAAAGTAATTCCTGGTTTTAGTTGCAGAGCTCAATGCTCCATTGTTCTGTTCTTGGTAGTTAGATGCTCCCCTGGAGCGGCCATTGTATCACGCACCAGTGCTTGCTGAACTGAATATTAATGAAGAAGGAAGGATCCTTGGCAATGATATTGTTGGCACTCTTGCTTCTGAGTTAATGGTATTTCATGTTTTAATGTTCTGTATGTCTTTTACTCTGGTATGTTAAAGTAGATTAACGAACTCTTTCCTCTTGCTACTGATAAAATGCTAGCTGATGGTTATGTATTTCTTCAGTATTTAGTATAGTTTACCAGAGTATTGTTGATGTTCCAGACATTATAGCATGACTATAGTTAGATGAAATACTCCTAACCCTGCAGGATCTTTTTCATTTTGTTTTCTAAGTGTAGAATGCCCGGGAAAACCTTTAATTTGATCGAATCTCCAGAGATGATAAGTTGAAGAAACCAGCTATCCCCCTCGAAAATAGTCACCTCTCCCGACCGAGCCCCCGCGCTGTCGTGACCCGACACCTAGGTGCTTGAAGGCCCGGAGGATTTATTTCCCCTGGACAACCTTTGCAGGCGGAGTTGGCCGATTTCCCCAGAACCCGGTGACAACTTATGACTGTTGGCGGACCTGGTCAGCAAAACCCCGTCAACAGAATCTAACAGAGAGTTGTGTCACCTCAAGTGGCCTTTTCTTGAGGATTCATAAGCTCATATCAACACAATACTCCTTTAACTGAAAGTCACCATCTGATTTTATTCATCATAACAAGAAGTATAATAAAAATAAATTAAAACACTAACTGAAATCTAGCACAATACCTAACACTATATTTTTTCTCCAACTAACTATCGCATATGAGAGCTTCCTACTTTTATAAGAGAAATCTTATAGCAATAATAATAGAAGCTTTTAAAGCTTTATTACACTTGTCATTTCTCTGTAAGAGATAGGCTTATTCTTCAACTGGAAAACTATTAAAGAAAAGCTAAAAACATGGAACATTGAATGAGATTCTATCATGCAACATGGGACATGTAACTATATAGGCACAAGAATTTTTAAATAGTCACTGCTAGTTCAAAAGTATTAGTTCAAACTATGCATGGAAATAGTGGCTCGAGAGTGTCGTGCTTCATAAAAATTCATTCATCATGGCTTTGACTATGTCCTCCATTGTAGCATTAATTGGTCCATCATCTTAAGCTTTATTTTTTCATGCTCTATGGCTAAATGTTAGCTCATACAAAAGGAGATATATAAACACATCAAATTATCCCAAAATATCACATAAATTATAATTGATCACTACTTCACATATAGTTATAACTATAATATGTAACATTATATTATGCATATAATAACCATAATAGATGCATCATAATATGTTTAAGTGTAACCAAGTCTTGAGGAAAGTTTGATAAATTATCGTGAAACTAAGCTCAAAACACCCCCAAAAAGATAATGGTTTCAAAGTCACATTTACTGCTCTAGGTTAAGAAAATAGCAAGAAATATGATAAATTTCTTGCATCTGATTTTAGAAAAAATGGAAACATTCATAGCCTCCATGAGAAACATGATATAGGGAAAGAAAAAAGCACAAACTACAATTATAGTTATG
>MU225392.1:341104-351178 GCA_018584345.1 Thuja plicata
TCATCTTTACATCTCCTAAACCCCATTTTCTCCTTTACAGTTTGATATTCCTTTAAGTAGGTTTTTATATTAATTTGTTTAAATTTAGAAAATACTAAACATTACCAATAAGAAAAACATTATAATTAATTACTATTGAATTTGCGATTCTTGTAAATGGTTCACCTTGGGGGCCTTTAATCCAAAGAGGGGCTTGCGCCAAGGTGACCCTCTATCCCCTTATTCATTCCTCCTTGTGGTTGAGGTGTTGGCTTGTAATTTATTTTGACTGGAGGCTTCTGGACACATTGCTGGTTTTAAACCAGCTTCCACTCTTCCACTTGAAATCATTCAACAATTTTTGGACGACATGTTTCTATTTGGGAAAGCTTGTATTAGAGAAGTGAGAGAATGGAAAGCTCTACTAAATGTTTATGCGGAGGCTTCGGGTCGGGTAATTAATTATAGCAAAAGCAAAATTTACTTCTTTAATTCTGAACAGAGAACCTAATTGAAAATTATGGAATGTATTGGTTGTAAGGGTGGTATACTTCCCGACACCTATCTCAGACTCCCTCTCACTATGAAGGAAGTCTCTGACCCATTCTGGAACTCCGTACTCAAAAAAATGTAGAAAAAGTTGGTAGGATGGAAAGGTAAGGTCCTCAGTAATGCGGGGAAGCTCCAGCTTCTGGTGGCACCCCTCCAAGGAATTCCTGTTTACTTCCTATCTCTTTTCAAAATCAATGACAGAACTGCAAAGAAACTGGAAAAAATCCAAAGGAAATTCCTATGGTCCAGAACGAAGGAAAAGACTAAGATGAACCTGATTACCTAGGATATGGTTTTCCAACCTAAGAAGGTAGGAGGGCTGGGAGTGAGAAAGATAAAAGATCTTAATAAGGCACTAATCACCAAAATTGGATGGAAACTTTTTAAAGATAACTCTGGTTGGTGTAAAATTATGAAGGCCAAATACTACTTAAATGACCAATTCCCCCTAGGCCAAAACTACCCCACTAGCTCTAAATTCTGGAACTTTATGGTGAAAAGTAAAGGCATCCTCTTTAGAGGCTTAAAATGGGTGGTGGGTGATGGCAAGCAGATAAGTTTTTGGGAGGACAGGTGGGTGGGAGATAAACCTCTTAGTAGAAACAAACTTAGTCTCCTCAGGGATCGTTTGATTTCTCATTTTGGAGACAAAGTCAGTGACTACATTTCTCAGGATAAGAAATGGAAGAACTTTGCTAGTGCTTACCATGACCAGGAGCATGTCCCACCCTACATTCTGGAACTACATAAACTAATTTCTGAGATTAGGATCCCCATTTCTCAAATTGTTGACAAGGCTGTGTGGTGTCACAGCAAATTGGGGGAGGTTACAGTCAAATCTACTTACCTTGCTAACATTAAGGTTGTGGCCGATGTGATGAGTTGGAGAAAGGTTTGGTTTCCCTAGCTCATCCCCAAAATAAACTTTTTCTGGTGGACCGCTCTTCATTGAAAAATTCTTACGTTGGACAACCTCCAAAATTGGGGAGTCCAGCTGGTCAACAGGTGTGTTCTTTGTGAAATGAAGGCTGAGACAATAAATCATATTCTTATTCACTACCCTTACGCTTCTTAGGTGTGGGTAAAAATAATGAGCAAACTGCAGCTGGACTGGGTCTTTTTGGAGCACTTAGACCAATTCATTAATAACTAGGGTCGCATAGTTGAGCACCCTCTCATCAACATCCTTTGGCACCTATTACCCCCACATGTCTGTTGGACTCTATGGAAGGAAAGGAACAATCATATTTTTAGAGGAGAAGACAGCAATGTTGAAGGAACGGTGCGGCTGACTGTGAATTTTCTGAAAGAAAACCTGGATACCTGCCACTGGAAAATCCCCCCACCCGTCCCCCCAAGGGAATGGAGTGTATGATAGCTAAGGAATGGGTTCTTCCCACCTCCTTCTACGAGACGGACAACTCCAAAACTTTGACTAGACTAAACACTAAATGGTCACCCCAGAGGAAAACATAACCAAGCTAAACTTTGATGGCTCTGCCTCCAATGGTATTGCTGCGGGTGGAGGTATTCTTAGAGATCAAAAGGGTCACCTGATCTTGGCCTATGCGGTCCACCTGGGGAAGGGGTCTAATAATTTGGCTGAGATGTCTGCCCTCCTATGGGGTCTAAAGGTGGCGTCTGATATTGGGACCAAAAGATTAATCATAAAAGGTGATTCTAAAATTGTAATTGAGCTAGTTAAAGGGAACTATACTACTGGCTGGATCCTGGAAAATGTGTTGCAAGACATCTGTTCACTGCTCCCCAGGTTCGATGACTTCAACCTTTAGCACATTTACCATGAAGGTAATGCGGTCGCGGACATGCTAGCGACCATGGGTCTTGCAGTGAATGGCTTAAGATGTTGGAGAAACTTAAATTCTCTACCCAAGCATGTTATTTTTCTTGTGGAAAAAGAAAGAAAATTTAATGATGAAAAATGAGGTTGATTTTGATTGGTCGAGAAAGACGGCGGGCAAGTTCCTGAGGTGTTGCAACATTTCAAATTTTAAAAGAGATACGGGATTTGGTTATATTAATTATTGCCAGCTGGAAAGATGGGCTATCAATGTTGTTTTTAGAAAGAGTACAAGATTTTTTAAATTAAAAGAAGATGTGGAGCGTAACACACGCAAGGGAAAAAATTATATGACTGATGCGATTAATAGTTGCATCAAGCCTTTATGGCATTATCATTTCTCAACATGTGAAGCTTATTCGTTTATCTTGGCCAACCACGTGAATAGTATGGGCCAACTTTGTGAGAAGGCGAACATTAAAACCACCTGGTTTTTCATCTGGAGAAAAAATTGCTACATTTGTTGGGTTGCTGGCTCTACTCTGGTGAGGGTTGTGTTGAATAGAGGAGGAAAAGTTGGGATTTCGGTTGAGACCAAGGAGGAATACTTGCCTTAATACAGCTCAGAGATGGGCGGGGATATGGTGCGAGTGGAACCCGCTAGGATCGAGGATGAATTAATCAAAAATCCGTGCATTCTCAACTACCTTAAGGAGGGCAGTTTTTTCCCGTTCATGAAGGCTATGGGTGGCAGTGATGAACTGGTCTCTCTGTAGTTGGTAAAAACTTGGGATGAGAACAAAGTCATGATAAATGGAATAACATTTGAGATTAATGAGGAGGTTATTGCGTAGGCCACGAGTCTCTCCACAGAGGGGAGAAAATGGAAGAAGATCACCAAAAGCCAAGATGACACCCATATGAAAAGATTCTTAAAAAAAATGGAGATTCCTAAACATTTTAGGGGAGGATTCAACAGAATGATGCTGCCTGACCCATGGAATGAAATGTGCCTCATTTTAATGAAGTATATCACTCTGGAAGGCCGCTTCGGCACCTGTTACACTACCATTTCCCTCTCCTTAACCACTTCAGGTACAACGATTCCATCTCCTTTCTATTTTTTTTGCTCCATTCTATGGAAGCTTATGTTCTGCAAGTCAAAGAAAAAATGAAATCCAGGCAGAATTATTGTATTCTCCATCAGGGTTTAATGCTATGCCTTTATAATTTCCATTTAGCCCTCTGCCCGCCTAGGACTGTTTCTCTCCATAACTTTATGTTGTATCCTGAGAATCCTAATGAGCTTCAAGTCACTCTTTCTAACCCCACGACTTCTTCAAAAACCCATGTTTCCAAGAAGAATAAGTTGAGTTTGGCCGATGGTGACCAAATCACCATTGAATCTAAAGGAGAGGAGGAGGAGAACGATAGTAGACGGAGATCTAACAGAATCGCTACCAAAACTAAATACAAGAAAAAAGGTGTGAGAAAAAGGTGCACTGATGAGGATGAAGGGGAAGAAGATTCAGAGGAGGAAGAAGATATCAAGCAGGTCAACAGGGGGAAAGCTAAAGTGGGGAAGAAATTTAAGGTTGAGGAGAAAGAAAGGGAAAAAAAAGAAAAGTTCTATTGTGGAGGGGTCTGTGAAAAGTCATGACTCTCATGTCTCTGCCAATTTCGGTCTCCCCACCTTTGACCTTTCCAAGAAAAAACTCTTTGAGGAGATGAAAGCGGACTTGCCGCTTCTATCTTTACAGCCCCCTAGCCCCCAGGTGGTTATAAAGATTGCCCTGGAGGACTCCAAAAATATAGAGGAGAAAATGCCTGATGCTGTGAGTGACACTCCCCCTGTTACTATTGCTCCTCAGGAGCCCCTATTACTTTCTGAACCTAAGGTGGAGCTAAAGGAAATGAGGGTGGAAATTAAAAATCTCAGGGAAAGCTTTAATAGGATTGCAAACTTTGTTGTGAAGGTCATGCATGCTGCTGTCACTATGCTCCAACTCCTTCATATGGAGAAATGAACTTGGGAGGTGAGCGAAAGGATGAAGAACTGTACCAGTTCCTCACGGATGACTGGCTTAAGCTCTTGTTGAAAGGCGGGGAAGGTAACCCCAAGTAGCTTCCTTTTCCTTTGTTTATGGTTAATTTTTTTACTAGGAATTTTTGGTTGGGCGATGTGGGCCTGTTAGATCTTCGGTTAATCTCAAGTTTTTGTAATCTGATGTTTGTTACTGTTAATGCTAAGTTTACAATTACTTACTACCACAGGCTGCTTACCAACCATGATGAGGTTGGGGCCTGTTAGGACTTCCAGGCTGGTTACCAGCTTCGTGTTGGAGCTGGAGCCTGTTGATTTTCTTTCTTGGTTTTTGGTTTTTAAAATTGGCATAGGCTGAGGGTTTGTTGTGTGTTGCTTTGCTGGTTGTCAGCACTCCTCGTGCTAGTTTTTTTTGTTCAGGTCAGCCCCCAGTTTCAGTGACTTTTTAAAATAAAAAACATTATAATTAATTAATTTTCATATGAATTATCTAATATGTATTTATAAAATAGAACACTATCTCTACTTAAAAATGTGTAGTAGTACTTGATGTTCGATTTAACAATTAAATTTGTGTATATTTTATTGCCAACTGCACAGATCTGAATATGTGTTCATCAACTACAATATGCATCATAGGGAAAATTTAGAATTTAAATAAATTTTAGAAAATCATTTCGAAAATTTCCAAAAGATTTAGAAAGCTATCTAAAAATACCACTATGGCCATACACTACATTTTCTCTCTACAAGAAATCCGACCACTCACAGAAATCTATGTAATATAGCCTACATTTTTTTCACATTCCTTTGTTGAAGAATCGCCAATGCTATCACATAACACAAAATATTTATAAAGGATTAGTAATAAACCATAACCATGAGTTAAGAGGTAAAAAGTCAAATTCTTTGCCAAGATTATACATGCCCGTGCCAAATAGAAGCTTTCAAATAGGGTATGGACATGCATGGAAATAATAATGGTATGGTGACTCTTGTAAATATTATAGTTAGCAATGCTCTGATAGATATGCATGTCAAATATATATGATTTGAAAATAGACATATGAGTTGAGGCATGCAATATCAACTTAATCATTATTAGATTAAATATTAAAAAGGTCATTAAGATTATTTTTCATATTTGAACCTAACTATAACATTTCTAATTGAGAATAAACATGTTTCTAATTAGAAAAATATAAATAAATATTAAAATATCTTTATTGTCAATTATAAAATAAGATGTTTCTATATTTTCTTTATACTTTTCTAATATTTTCATTAGAAAAATAGGATATTTCTAATTACCTTTTTACTATTATATAAATATACATCTTTACACTCATTAATTGAGAATAGGTATTATCTCAGACTTTGTCATTCTGCATACAGATTGCAGGTTACTTAATCTGTGAAGATTGGAAAAGATAAGCTTGACTAAATACAATATTACTGGCAAATAAGTATATAGGTGTAATTCTGAATTCGTAGATTACTTAATCCATGACTGGTGAAAAAGACACCATTCATTAAATATAGTATTACTGGCTAAGAAACACATAATATTTGTTCTAGTAGGGCATAGGGGATTCTCCGACAGAGGAAACGGTCTTCACAATTGGCCCAGCTGCAACAGTCTCGAATATCATTCTCCTACTTTGTATTTTGTGAGATTCGCATAGCTGAAGTAAATATATTCCTGCAATCCTTATTCTTGTTAAAATCCATCTCAATAAAATTATACCGATAGATACTATTCCTAATAAGGAATGAATAAATAAAAATGGGCCACTAACCTTCTCCTACAACAACATTGAGGTACATATTAACAATATTAGGGCAACTATTTTGGCACTTCTCTGAGCATAGTTTGGAGGTAAAGTGATAATTTTAGTAAAGACTGTCAGTAAACATGCCAAAGACCATTCTCTATAACCCAAAAATTTGAAGCCACTCCTTGCTTCAGCCGCATAGTATGGCAGGATCGATATCCCACATACACTTCTTCTAAAGAGAAAAAGACAATACTATTGTACTCTTCAGTATAATTCATGGAGAATTAAAAGAGTGCGGAGAAATAAAAGACTAAAACTTTACTATAAATATTTAAATTTTGACGAAACAAATCTCCTTTCCACTTATCCTCTTGCTATATATCTTCACTAGGAGATATATTAGAACCACTCTAATGCCACATTGGAAAGTGAAGAAGCACAAAAAGTTCAAGACTACATTATCATACTTAATTAAAGGTTTGTTATATTGGCTTACAAATTTTAATAATCCCTTACAAACATCTTAAACTAATTAACTCCCTACATAAAGTTCCTTGACAACTAAACTTCAAACTACTAATTAATACATAATATTTACTTGCACTAATAACATTTATGGAATGCAAGTTGAGTGATAATGAAAATAAGTAGTTAAAGATTTGTGTGTTAGATTGATAGCAAAGTAGAAAGGTGTGCCAATCTATGACATGTTTTTGGAGCATCCCTTGGAAGAAAGGCATCCATTATGTGCTTAATATTGTGAGATGATATTTTTGAGAACAAATAAGGTCGTGTAGGCATACTGCCTTCCATGGAGATCACTTTCCAATTCTAAATCACATTAGGCATGGTGGGAAGACTGATATGCCTTTTTACCTTTTTTCTTTCTTGATTAATAGTATTGGTAAAGGGGCCTCCCCCGTTACATCAAGGTGTCATGTTAGTGTTATATTAGTATGAAATTGACAAATCCCCTTTTCATAGCCGGTTTATTTATTATCCCTAATCTGATCCTAACTAGCAAAATGTTCCCCATGCAACTCTGTTTGTACAAAGATCATAGAGACCAATCCCATGCCTGAAAATCCTAACCCTAATGCCAAGAAAAAAAAAAGAAAATATTCCAAGATTATCCCTAAAAAATTCCCTTGAAGTTGAGCTGTTGGAAACATCCCTTGAAAATTGAAAAGCTCCTAGTTGTAAACATAGTCTAGCCAAATCGAGGAAACTTGGAAAAGGGTCTAAAGGAGAGGCTCATTTGGTTCAGACTGAGGATTTTGATGGTGATAATGAGGATTCTGAGAACCAATAGGAACCGAAGAAGGAGATAAGTTCCAGGGAGAGGCGGTCTACCCATCGTTTAAACAAGGAGCTAAAAGGCAAAAGCCTATGGCGGAGATTGTCCCTGAAATTGACTTTGAATATGAAACTGAGAAAAGGGAATCCATGAATGATAAGGATGATGAAGATTATGAATGGGGATAGGAAAATTTGGGCAAATAAGGAAAAGAGGAAGCCCTGGATATTACCGTCAATCTGGGTGATTATGATGAGATTATGGACAGGGTTTGTGCTTCCCCTATTCTAAATAGGGAAGAAAATGTTAATGAGGCTCTTATTTTGTTAATTTTGGCTACGTATAAGGAAATTTCTCTCACTCTTGAAGAACTTGTTAAGGACCTTTAGGACAGATTTCCTACCTTGAAGGAAATTGTTGCTTCCTCTCTTCATACTAAACAACAACTCGGAAGTGGTATTTCTTCTTTTGGTAACAATGGGGATATCATTAAATTCATGGGGATCTATAATAATATCTCTATAGTAGATCAAAAGAAAGGATGTAAAATTGATAAAAGAAATGTTTGAGGCATGAATCGTTGAGGAAATTGACCACTACCAACATCTCTATATTGGTTGTATTATTCAACAATTCTAGTTGAAGAAACATATGAGATTAATATTTGGGCTCTAGATAATCCAAACATCACTTATATTATAGCAATGATGAGACCCAAAAAGTAATAATTTATCACTTCTATCTGAGCTAAAATGTTGCTAATGTCTTTGCTTAGATATATTCAAACATGCTTGTATTTTATATAGCTTTTGTATTCCATCACCTTATATTACACTTTATGCTAAAAAAGTTAAAATAGATTACGAAAATTCATCTCCAAATTACTCTCTTGGTCAAAGAAAAACTATAAAAACTACCAAAGGTATGCTTCACCCAACTCATTGACTATCTAGAGTGGATAGGTAGTCTTTCCCCTATTATAAATAAATCAAGTGGCACTCACATATGCACTAATTTTAGAGATCTAAACATTAATTTTCTAAAGAATGATTTTACCATACCTATCATCAACATGATCATGGTTGGGCTTAACCAACACACTCTAAGAATTAACTTCTTTGGTGGATGGTCTATGTGGGTCAACTCGTGCTTTTTCCAAGTTCTAGGTGGTTTATCTATATGTAGGTCCCCCTTAATTCATATTTTTTCCAAATATCTAAATATGAGATTATTTGCAATTTCCAATTAATTTTTCGTGTATTACAGACAATTGATTTGAAAGCACGAGATTTTGAGTTGTGAATCTGTCCCTTTAGAATTTGAAGTGTATTTTGACGAAATTCCCTTTAATTCCTTAGATGAAATTACGTGTGTATTGAATGTTTTTCTCTATATGTGGGCTCCCCTTAACATACACTTTTTCCAAATATTTAAGTTGTGATTCCGCTCCTTTCAAATTTTAAGTGTATTTGGATGGAATTCCTTGTAATTCCTTAGATACAATTAAGTGTGTATTGAATGTTTTTCTCTATTGGGGGTCCCGCTTAATAGATACTTTTTCCAAATATTTAAGTTGTGAATCCGTCCCTTCACAATTTGAAGTATATTTTGACGAAATTCCCTTTAATTACTCGGATAAAATTAAGTGTGTATTGAATGTTTTCTCTATATGTGGGTCCCCCTTAATAGACACTTTTTCCAAATATTTAAATATGAGATTATTTACAATTTCTATTTCTATTTCTCACTCACTGCAATCAATTAATTCAAAAGAATGGGATTTTGAGATGTGAATCCGTCCCTTTAGAATTTGAAGTGCATTTTGATGAAATTCCCTTTAATTCCCTAGATGAAATTAAGTGCATACTGATGAAAAATAAATTTAAGCTCATTAAAAAAATGGTTTCGGCGAAGAATGATGAAACTTAAAGGTTTAATTTTATGTAAATGTTTGGCAGCCTTTTAAAGTAATTGGTTGTTGGGCACAATAATAAATATGTTGTAGAGATAATGTTTCAGTCTGAACAAATTAATCAAATTCTTTGAACAATAACTTTTGACCGTCAAGTTTTTAATAATTGATAACTAGACAATAAGTTTTTTTTTCAAACTCACTCATGAAATATTTTAGAATAACTTATTTTAAAACTGAGCTTATTCTTAAGATAAATCACACAAATAATCTTCTGAATCAATTTCAAGTAACATCTCTTTGAGGAATTTTGTCAAATAGTTGATTGCCTTATCCATACTTCTAGGGTTTTCCTTTTCCATACATGTCTACCAGGGTATTTTAAACTAAAAACAAATTCTGATATCCTTTATCCTCTTATGTATGTCCATACCCTATTTGAATGCTCCCATTTTACCCTAGGAAATGAGGACGTTGGTGAAGGTTGCAGAGTTTGGCTTCACACCCGCCAATTGCATTTGCTTAAATATTTATAAATTCATTAGAACAAGTCCATTCTATGCATATCGTGCAAGCATGGCATTCCATCAAATTACATCTCTTTGAGGCATTTGGTCAAATATATCACATTATTTGTATATGCTTCCATATTTTGGATGCATCTCTGCTCGATAATTTCCAGCTACCTTTGAAAAAAGACCCCTATCTTTT
>MU225392.1:374485-388389 GCA_018584345.1 Thuja plicata
ATTTGGGATGCCTGATCTATGCAGTTTTTAATTTATTTTTAACATTATTTTATATTAACTCGCTGCGAAGGCATGTGGAACTTACACACCATGCAAGAGGATAAAAAATGTTTGTTTCTATAACCAAGACGCACCCATCCCTAGGGCTAATACATTTTCAAGGTGCTAATCTCACACAGGTGCAAAAAAACTATGCTCATAAACTCTAAACAAGATATAGCTTCGCTTTTCTCATTAATCCTTAGAGGAGACTTTTGTATACAGCTTCACTTTTCTCATTAATCCTTCGAGGAGAGTTTTGCTTGGAATGCAAACAAAATTTAGAGGAGAACGAGAAGGTGAGATGAAGAGGAATGGAAGTGATCACAAGAACAGAAAACGCATATATAGGATTCTTGAAAAAGCATTTCAAAAAATCCCTAGCCTCCAAAGCACACATCTAATGTATTATTTAGTGATATCCATGGTCACAATACATAACATCATAGGATATCCATGTGAGACACTATGGCTCGTTGGAATCTAATCTTGTACTCTTATACCACGTTTCTAATAACTAGTACTTGTATTTAGAGAACGTACAAGGGATAAGCTCATAGGAAATATAGTTAGAATTTAAATGTACTTTATATTGCATAGTTAATTGTGAAGGGTAATATAAAATTGACAATTGACAATTTTTTAGTATAGGACTTTGTCATTTCTAGCATAGGACTTTGTCATAAATGATGCAAGAAACAAGAAGCAAAGATAAAGGATTATGAGCTTGCAATGACTAATTCTAATAAGCAGCTAATCCAAACAATTCATCGATATGACTTGGACTCGATCATGGGTGAAAGGAAAAATATAAAGCAATGATGAAGATTTCAAGCCACATATTTGACAACCTAAGAAATCATTATTGTATCTGTGAAAAATCTATTGCAGTCACTGATTGTTAATCTCCTATCTTATAAAGATTATTTAACTGATGAAAATAAATTCACAGCTTATATCGAAAAATAACACAACTGCAACTTCGCCAATAAAAATACAGAAAGAAATATGCAACACAATAACACAATATTTTTGGACAAATCCTCCCTGGAAAACCCCCAAAGGGAAAACCGGTACTATAGATGAGAAATATATATTAATCTCTGGCAAATTAAGAGATACAAAATTTCTTACCTCTCACTGGCAGAACTCAGACAATCTCCTAACTCCTCTTGCTTATATTCCTCCACTACTATCCCCAATGCTATCACTGTGCTCTTGCTAACACTGCAAGACTGTTTGCTATCACCGCAAACTCATTTGCTAACAATGCAAATGTTCTTCACTTTTTTGATATCTCTCCAAATGCCTCTAGACCCCCTTCTGTACTACCCTTGTTGGTAAACCAACGGCCGAGATCAATTCTCAATCAACGGCTGAGATAAATTACAACCCAACAACCAATCAAAAAATTAAATGCAAGTTGTCATCTAGGGGAATCAAACAAATAATTAATAATTAATTAATTATTGTTAACAAGTGGTGGGACAATTGTCCAAGCTAACAAACTAACACTCCCTCTTAGCGAGGAGGTTGTTCTGCAAGATACCCAACTTATCTCTGAAGAAGATATATTTTTCCTTCCCTAATGCCTTCGTCAGAAGGTTTGCTACCTTCTCCTCTATAGGTATGTACTCTAGTTGAACAATCCCTCATTGTACACAATCTCTGATGAAGTGATACCTGATGTCTATATGTTTAGACCTATCATAAAACACTGGATTCTCAGACAACTTGATGCAACTCTGATTTTCACAATGTATCATAGTAGTCTCAACTCTCTGACCAAACAAGGCCACTAGCAACTTCCGAAGCCATATAGCTTCACACGGTGCCATGCTAGCTGCTATGTATTCTTCTTCTGTAGAACTCAAAGCCACAGACTTTTGCTTCATGCTGAACCAAGAGACAACTCCCGATCCCAAACTGAAACAACACCTTGAAGTGCTTCTCTTGTCTATTGTACTACCTGCCCAATCTACATCAATATAGCCTATCAACTTGATACCTTTACCTCAATCATATCTGATCTCGTACTCAACTGTACCACGAAGATAACGCAACGCATGCTTTGTTGTCATCCAATGCACTCTCTTTGGCTCCACCATGAACTGACTAAGAGAGTTAACTCCAAAGGCTATATCTTGCCTAGTGTTGACCAAATACATGAGCGAACCAGTCAAATGCCTGTATAAGGTGGAATCTACATCCTTCTCCTTAGATGCATCTACCTTTCTCCAATTCATGATCATAGGTGTAGACATGGCTTTGCGATTCTCCATCTCAAATCTCTTCAAGATTTCAATGCAATATTTCTCTTGCCCAAGGAAAATCTCTCCATATGTCTTCCACACCTCCATTCCTAGAAAGTAATGCATAAGTCCTACATCATTCATCTTAAACTCTGCTGCAAGGTCCCTCTTGTGCTCCTCTATGATCCCTAATGAACTTGATAGAAACAAGTCATCCACATATAGAACAAGAATGAGAACCTCACCCCCAACCACCAAGTAGTAGAGCTTAGCATCTGCCTCACTCTTCACAAATCTCATTTCCTTCAAGTAAGAATTGATGCACTCATACCATGCTCTGGGAGCCTGCTTGAGTCCGTACAAAGCTCCATTCAATCTGCACATGTGGGTCTCTTTGTTGTGTGCTACAAATCCTTTTGGTTGCTTTACGTATGCCTCCTCCTTCAACTCACCATTAATAAATGTTGTCTTGACATCCATTTGATGGATTTGCGACCTCATCTGTGCTACAAATGAGATTATAGCTTGAATAAAAGTATACCTAGCCACATGATCGAATGCCTCCTCATAGTTTATTCCCTCTTTTTGAGAGAACCCCTTTGCCACGAACCTTGCCTTGTATTTCTTGATGCTACCATCTGCACTGTGCTTGATCTTGTAGATCCAGCATGATCCAACCACCGCCCTATCTGTTGGTTTAGGCACTACCTCCCACACATCGATCTATATTATCAAGGTATATTCCTCAACCATCGCATCTCGCCAAACCTGATGTTGTGCAGCTTGCTGATAATTGGAAGGCGCTATCTACCAACTGACTGACTAAAGCCACATATTCATTTAAACATGGGTGATTGTTTCCTTGATCTTGTACTCCTCCTAGGAGTTCCCATTAACTCCTAAGTTTCCCTTTGTTGAACCTCACTATTCCAGCTTCCAACTGTAGAGGATAAAATATCAACCTCCATATCTTCTTGATACAATTCCTACTCCACCAGTTGCTCCATACTCTATGAACTCTCACCACCTGAGCCTACACTTGTACTAGTAACTATACTTGAGATTTGTTTCCCTTGACTCGGTTGAGCTACCCTTGGAGCTTCTATCGGCTGCTTACTCAGATCTTCTGCTAGAAAATCTCTAGACCTTTTGAAAGCCTTATCCTCCATGAACTTACAATCACGTCTGACTATAATCCTTCTAGGCCTTGTAATAAATATCTGATATGCCTTTGAGGTTTCACTGTACCCAAAAAAGTAACCCCTCTCTGTAATCTGATCTAACTTGGTACGTGTATCACCTGGAATATGACAACATGCCAAACTTGCAAATATCCTGAAGTGACTGACATCTGGCTTCTTCCCTTTGAAAGCTTCCTATGGTGTCATCTTCCCTAGTACCTTATGTGGAACCTTTTTCTTTATGTACAATGGTGTACTACATGCATCTGCCCATAAGTTGCGAGGCATATCCTAGTCATGTAGCATAGCCCTTGATGCCTCTGATATGGACCGGTTCTTTGTCTCAGCAACTCCATTCTGCTACGGATTGTAAGGAACAGTCCACTCTCTCTTGATTCCTTCCCTGGTACAAAACTCCTAGAATTCATTTCCTTTGTACTTGCCTCCATTATCTGACCAAAGAACCTTTATCTTCCTTCCTGTTGAGTTCTCCACAAGAGCCTTGAACTCTTGGAAGCGACTGAAAACCTCATCCTTGGTCTTCAAGAAGTATATCCAGGTCTTCCTAGAGAAATCATCAATAAAAGTAACATAGTACTCATATCCTTTAAGATACTTTGTCAAAATTGGTCCACCTACATATGAATATACTAGATCAAGAACACCCTCAAATCTGGTGTCACTCCTTGGAAAAGATGCTTTTGCAAACTTCCCCAACACACATCCCTTACACATATCATAATGCTTTGTGCTCACCTCAGGAACACCTTTCACTGTCTCATGAAGCAATCTAAGTTCTCCATGATGTATATGGCCCATCCTCCTATGCCATAGTTCTCCAAGATCTCTAGGATTATTTCTGCTCACAAGTGCCTTAGGAGTATCAAACTGCAATCTATAAAGGCGATCGCTCCTAACTCCAATAGATACTGGTGATTTCCAATCTTTATGCTTAATCAAAATATGCATCCCTCTAAAGATAACATTATACCCTTTATCTTGAAGGACATGTATAGAAACCAAATTTATACCTAAGTCTGGCACATGCACCACATCATGAACGGGAATCACCTTCCCATTCTCCCTCTGAAATTGAATAGTCCCTTTGCCAACTAAGTTGAGCTTGGAAAAGTTTCCCATAGAAATCTAGATACTGGTGTCCTCCTCCTTATAACTGGAGAAGTACTCTCTAACTCCTGTCATATGAAATGATTCCCCACTATCTATGTACCAAACACTCTATGAGGTTTAGCTAATCATGCAAGCTATGAGTGTGAACTCATCCTCCAATCTACTAGAGAGCTCATCTGCACTTGTTGAAGCTGTCACCTACTTCGTACCCTTCCTTTATGGGAAATCACTGACATAGTGGCTAAACTCGTGACACAAAATCACTTGACCTTAGATAGGTCCTTCTTCATCTTACTTTGTGAATTTGATCCTTTGCTATACCCCTTCTTCTCTTTCCCCTTACCCACTAGGGCAACATTTTCCTATTCCACCTCCCTTTTCTGACTCTTGTTGTTGGCTCCATTGACAAGACTTAGTCTAAACTCCTCCTGAAGTGAAATCACTCCATAGTCGATCCCAACTCAGTAAGGTGTCTTGTCCACTGACAACTTGAACAAAGATATCCCACTGCTTATTAAACCCATTTAGAGCTATCCTAACTAGCTCATCATCACTTGGACTATCTCCAAAAGCTCCTAGCTCATCCTTGACAAGTCTAAGTCTGGTAAGATAATGTGTGACATCTTCTCCCTTGTTCATCCAAGTATTCTTCAAATTTTCTCTGAGAACCAATTTTTGGTTGGTGGTAGCATTCTGGTACAGATTCAGAATGGCATCCCACTTCTTCTTTGTTGTATCTGACTCTGCGATATGTGGAACAATATGGTCCTTGACACCATCAAGGATTATCCTTCTCACCTTGCATCATCCTTCTTGTATGCTACAAGCTGTATTAGAGATCTGTAGGTATAGCTACAGTACTGGTAACATATTCCTTGATACTATTCTCTTCCAGAAATAAAGAAATTCTATCTTTCCAGACACCAAAATTTGAGGCACCATCCAATCTATCCTGATCTCTCAAACCTGATGAGGCCATCTCAAAGAAATAAAAGAAACAATAACTTGAAAGAGGTCAAGCTCAAATTTCTTTCCTTTTCCTGGGGTAAACCTTTTCTACCCTCAATACTCCTCTGATACCATGTGAAAAATCTATTGCAGTCATTGATTATTAATCTCCTATCTTATAAAGATTATTTAACTACTAAAAATAAATGCACAGCTTATATCAAAAAATAACACAACTGCAACTTCGCCAATAAAAATATGGAAAGAAATATGCAACACAATAACACAATATTTTTGGACAAATCATCCCTGGAAAAACCTCGAAGGGAAAACCAATACTTCATATGAGAAATATATATTAATCTTCAGCAAATTAAGAGATACAAAATTCCTTGCCTCTCAGTGGCAGAACTCAGACAATCTCCTAACTCCTCCTGCTGATATTCCTCCACTGCTATCCCCAACGCTATTGTTGTGCTCTTGCTAACACTGCAAGACTATTTTCTATCACTGCAAACTCATTTGCTAACACTGCAAATTCTCTTCAATTTTTGATATCTCTCCAAATGCCCCTATACCCTCTTTTATACTACTCTCATTGATAAACCACAAACAAAATCAATTCTCAATCAACAAGTGAGATAAATTACAACCCAACAACCAATCAAAAAACTAATTGCAAGTTGTCACCTAGGGGAATCAAACAAATAATTAATAATTAATTAATTATTGTTAGCAAGTGGTGGGGTAGTTGTCCAAGCTAACAAACTAATAGTATCATCCCAACATCAAAATTCTTGTTTGTTGAATGAGACATGACACCATACTATAACATATTGGCAACAAAAATCCGCATTCTCCTCTTGTAGATTCTTCCTCCAAATTTGCCAACAAGATTTTCTAATGAATTGTTAATACACATAGACGACCCATTTTTCCAAGCTTCGGCCTTGTACACAGCTATACATGTGATTAATCCATACAAAACTCTTATCCTCACTATGTGTTGCGTGATTTGTGCTTCAATTTTTGTTTTCTTTAACACTTTTTTTATGCTAACTCACCATGAAAACGCGTGCAACTTACATGCCTCACATTAGGATGACTGAATATTTATATTTTATAACTCAGGATTTGTTAGGAAAATGCCATGGCTATAAGCTTTTCTAAGTGCTTTCCTTGATGTACACACATGCAAATAAACTAGGCTCATAAATTGGAAATAAGAAATGCTTTCGTTTTTCTCAATAATCTTCAAAGGAGACTTTGGAATGCAAACAATAGAGAACAAGAATGGGAGAAGAGATTTTGGAATGCAAACAACAGAAATAAAAAATGAGAGAGGAAGAAGACTGAAAGCAATCATAAGTACACAAGGAGAAAAGCATTTTAGAAAAGGCCAAGCTTCCAAAGCACGGGCTTCTAATGTATTATACATACAAATTAATGTTTGAACATCTTTTGAATATAGTGATGATTGAAAAATCTAGATGTGTTGAATGATTATTCATTCATTTTATTGTTATTCTTGACTTAAGTGATAATGTATTTTATTTTATTTTTTTCTAAATCTATACTATTTGGTAAAATTTAATAAAGTTTTAAATAGTATATGTCATTTGTGGTGGCATAGTTAAGTAATGTGTAAAATCTATGCATGGAAAATATTGAGCTTGTGCGTTTATTTTTAATTTTCATAGAATTATTTAATTGAACCTTTGATGTTAATGATGGAATAAAATACTATTCACAATATTTTCAATATTCTACTTTACTAGACAAATCTATCACCAATTTGGGAGAATTATATATCACATTTGTTAAGTAGGTTAGGGTTTATAATGGTCCAACTATCTTACTACGTCATTTTGCCACTTGTAAAAAGGAACCAAATGAGCTGCTATTTTATTTCAATACTAGATTACATATTTTTTGTTAAAAAAATAATAATAGCTCCATTTGTTGTTAATATAAATATAACAATTTAACTGTACATCATAGCCTTGGATCCTTCCACTAGCTTATTTTTTAGAACTCCAACAAATTTGAGCACCTTGCCTATTACTTACAATGAAGCTATCAGATTGTAGCAACAGATGGATCTTCTAGTACAGGGAGATACAAGATTTTTAACTTGACTAAGACACCTAACAATGCCAACCCATATCCTAGCTATTAGTAATTTCCCAATGAATTATAAACCTTAGCATAAACTCAGAATAGACATTGATCTCTAGGGATAAACTTAGTTTATGTATTGGAAACTTGTAAACCAATTCTTGCTACAATCCTGCTACCATTAGGTTTGGAATAATCTTGTTGTTTCTAATTATGTATCTCAACCTTAAAGAAATTCCTTCATTAAATAATACATGCCTTTTATTAAGGTTTAAATAGGTTTTAAAGGGACCTAAAATCACAAGGGCTTCACTTAATGAACATGAATCATAGCACATGCTTTCGTGACATACTTAAAAATCCCCCTATTTTCAAAACATATTTCCCCAAAATCCTTTTTTGTCACCCCCTCCAATACCTGCCCAATATCCCCCACCCATTTTCCTATATTATAAAACCCCACCCCCTGCCCCCAAAAACTCCCCCTCCCTTATTTAGGCAATATATTGTCCCTTTTTATTTCCCATTTTAAACCCCCCAATATGAACCCACATGATATTGTATTTCTGCTTCAGTGAAGACGTTGTGCCTGAAACCCTATTTACAAAATTCTTCTAATAGCAAGACATAAAAAAATCAGCACCCAAACATCAACCAAAAAAGAAACACAACAGATACATGAGACGAAAGGACTATCCTAGTTCAATTTCTTCAGGGCCTCTGTAGTTTTAGCCTACAACTGCAAAGTGTGTCATCTCCTTGAGATCTGTAAGTCTTGGGAAAAGTGGACTAAGACTCATTTTAGGTTTCTCTGTGTCCTAGTCCATGGTCTCTTATTATCATCAGCAGACCCTTGTGTGATTTTCTCTTGTGCTCCCACATCGACAACCTAAGTCTTATTTGGGTGCACTTTCTAATATTTACTCACTAAAATTCCCGATGCTCTCAGTAGTATCCTTGATTACCTTGTGACTGAAAGGGACAAGAGTGAAGAGGTTTTCATTGATGTTTTTAAATTTGGTTTCCTTGGCTACAATTCTACCCTCATAATTTGTTTTCATTGTTTTCACATCTTTAATTGCTTTCTGTAAATAATTGATTAAATTCTTTTTTTTTCCTTTTCATCCCATGAGACCTCCTTATGTTGCTTCATTTCCAATTTAAAGTGAATAACCCTTAGCATGATTTTTATTTGATTAAACTCATGGAGGATTCATTTATTCATTCTAAATGAATCCACTACAACATTTTTGGCAATAGCCAAAATGTCTAGCAGGCTTTCATAATTTGAATTGAGAAGAGGAGAATCTTGCATAGTTTCAGTACATCTCAAACACCATTCCCACCTAACCTGCGTGGCTCAGCATGTTTCCCACCACGCCCGCCACCATTGACATCCATAACATGTCACCATTCAGATTCAATGCCCTTGCAATCCCAGTCAGCAGTGGCCCAGCAATTGCAAGAACACTGTCTACTCCCAACACTTTGCGGCTGAGCCCCACAAACTCTGCAATGTTGCCACTTTTAAGCGTCTCTGAAACACCTCTCAACTCAATTTCTAGCTCTGCACTCCATCCATTTATGGTCTTGTTGTTGCCTCTATAGCACTCTTCCATTCATTTCAAGGTTTGATAGATGAGAGCCTCTGCCAACTTTCTTTTCTCACATCACTGAGTATATGTAGAGTTGTAACACCAAGTACTACCATTCCTCCCTATTTGGGAAATCTCTCTTATATTGACTACTTATATTTTCCTTTGAATAGATTGAGTGGGATGATTCCCCCTTCTCTTGCTTTGGCCTTGTACATATCTATACTTACATGTTACATGTGATTAATCCATACAAACTCTTATTCTCACTACAACTTCACGTTTCTACTATTTGACATGATTGGTGATGCAGTTTATATTTTCTTTAACACTATTTTTTATATTAATTCATAATGAAAGCACATGGAACTTATATGCTACCCATAAGAATGATAAAATATCCTTGTTTTATAATCAAGGATTTGTTACGAAAATGCCATGACTGTAAGCTTTTCTACATGCTAATCTTGATGTGCACAAGTGCAAAACATTAATCTTATATACTACCCATGAGAATATGATAAAATATCAATGATAAAAGATCCTTGTTTTATAATCAAGGATTTGTTACGAAAATGCCATGACTATAAGCTTTTCTACGTGCTAGCCTTGATGTGCACAAGTGCAAAACATTAATCTTATATACTACTTATGAGAATGATAAAAGATCCTTGTTTTATAATCAAGGATTTGTTACGAAAATGCCATGACTGTAAGCTTTTCTACATGCTAGCCTTGATGTGCACAAGTGCAAAACATTAATCTTATGCATTTATTTTTAATTTTCATAAAAAAAACTATTAATAGAGTAAAATGATGTACATAACATTGTAGGTATTTTACTTTACTAGCCAAATCTATCAATAAGTATGGAGAATTAAATATCACATTTGTTGATTAGTTTAGGGTTTATGCTACCCAGACCATCTTATACCGCCATTTTTCTACTTGTAGAAAGAAACAAGATGAGCTGCTACTTTTTTAAGTACTGTATTCCATAATTTTTACAGAAAAAAAAAAAATGTAGCTACTTCAACTATACCTCATCGTTTTGGATCCTTGCACTAGCTTATTTTTAAGAAGTCCAACGAATTTGAGCACCTTATTTATTACTTACAAAGAGTCTATTAGATTGCAGAAAGAGATGGACCCTCTGATATCAAGGGATACAATATATTTAACTATATTGTGATACATATTGATGTTGAGCCATATCCTATCTATTAATATATTTTATGAATATTTAACCAAACACATACTAGACATTGATCCCAAGGGATAAACTTAGTTTATGTATTAGCAACTTGTAAACCAATTCTTCCCACAACCATGCTACCATTAGGTTTGGAATAATCCTGTTGTTCTTCATTAAATGTATCTCAGCCTCCAAGCAATTCCTTCTTTGAGTAATACATTTTGACAGGAAATTGGAAAACTTATATATTTGGCGAACAAAGCTTACAAAAAAGTTTCTTCTCCTTTACAATATTATAAAATGAAACTGAACAAGACCATTTCATTTAAGGATATTATTTATTGAACAAAATAAATATACATAATTAGAAAAATCACCAAGACACATAGATGTATCCTTTGAAATCAAAATTCATTCCAAGTAATCTATTTTATAGATAAATACAAAACTAGAATAAAAGGATCGTAACTTAAAATTCTCATTCTTTTAACATTAGAATTTTAAATGAGTTTTGAATAGGGATACATAAATTTTAAAACAAAACTCAACTATAAGGTGGTGGTCCAATCTTTTTGTCGAGATTTACCTAGGCCATATCTCCTTTTATTAGATATATGTAAAAAGGGTTAGTTTATGAATTAGTTCTAGTTTTCCTAGCTTTGAAACCTTTTAGAACATGAAGTGAAAGATAAAATTCTACTCCAAAGGAGACAAAATATATATATATATAATAGGAAACATAAATATATTAAATTTATCATTTAAAATATAGTTAAAATTCAAAGCTAACATGAACAAGTTCTAAAATCATCCATCCCTTTCAAAATATTGTAACTTAAGATAGTCAATCGTCTAACATTAGATGTTCAAATGACTTTTTAAAAAGGATACACATATTCTAAACACACACACACACACACACAAGTAAATAAATAAGTGCTAGTAGTGTTTATAAAAAAATTGTATTAAAGATCTAAGTTGGAAATTTGTTTGTCAAAAAAAATTTGTGGGATGTTAATTAGTTTAAGATTGTCACTATTTTACTTCACTATCCAAATCTATCACCAAGAAGAGAGAATTAGAGATCACATTTGTTAAGTAGGTTAGGGTTTATACCGACCCAACCATCTTATTATGCCATTTTTCCACTTGTAAAAAGGAACCAAGAGCTGCTATTTTATTGAACAATACTAAATTCCATAATTTTTATCAAAAAATAATAATACTTCCATTTGTTATTTATATAAATAGAACAATTTAACTATACCTCATAGCTTTGGATCCTTCCACTAGCTTTTTTTTTAGAACTCCAACAAATTTGAGGACCTTGGCTAAATTACTTACAATGAAGCTACTAGATTGTAGCAACAGATGGACCTTTTGGTACGGGGAAATACAAGATATTTAACTTCAATAACACACCTAACAATACCAAGCAATATCCTATCTATTAATAATTTATGAATAAATTATAAACCTTAGCATAAACTCATACCAGACATTAATCTCTAGGGATAAACTTAGTTTATGTATTGGTAACTTGTAAACCAATTCTTTCTATAATCCTGCTACCATTAGGTTTGGAATAATCTTGTTATTTTTAATTATGTATCTCAACTTTCTAGCAATTCCGTCTTTAAATAAATGTTTTTTTATTAAGGTTCAAACTAGTTTTAAAGGGACCTAAAACCCTATTTACAAAATGTTGCCAACAACAAGACATCAAGAGCTCGATAGCCAAACATCAACCAAAAAAGAAACAAAATGGAGAAAACACAACAGAGATGTGAGACAAAATGACACACCTAGTTCAATTTCTTCAGGCCCTCTATAGCTTTAGCCTCCAACTAGGAAGTGTAGCAGCTTCTTGAGATCATGCAAGTCTTGGGAAAAGTGGACCAAGACCTTTTTAGATTTCTCGGTGTTCTAATCCATGGTCTCTTATTATCATCAGCAATCCCTTGTGTGATTTTCTCCCCTGCTCCCTCATCGACAACCTGAGTCTAATTTTGGTGTATTTTCTCATATTACTCACTAAAATTCCTGATGCTTTCGGTAGTATCCTTGATAACCTTTTCTTTTTCATGATTATTCTAGAATGATGTGGGTTATATTTTTAAGGGACAAATCTAAAGCTTTTCACATGTTTAAGATCTAGAAAGCCAAAGTGGAGAAGGAGATCGGTAAGACCCTAAAATGCCTTAGATCTGAGAGAGGAGGTGAGTTTACTTCGTGCATGAATTTACTACATATTGTAAAAAACATGGAATTCAAAGATAGATGCAAGCTCCTAGAATACCTTAGCAGAATGGTATTGATGAAAGAAGAAATAGGTCTATCATTGATTGTGCTAGGACATTAATGATTCAGGATGGTGTTGTACAAATATTTTGGAGAGAAGCGGTGAGCACTATTTTTTACACATTGAACAGAGTTCAATTGAATAAAGTTTCAAAAAAAACTCCCTATGAGTTGTGGAATGGTCGATCACCATGTGTAAGTTATTTTAAAAAAATTGGGAGTAGATGTTATATAAAGAGAGATGAAAATATAGGTAAGTTTGACCCAAGAAGTGATGAGGGGATATTCTTAGGATAATTCTCAAAGAGAAAGGCATACAAATGATTGAACAACAGAAAAAAAATAAGATAGTGGACAGTGATAGTGTAAGAATAGATGAATTTTTTGAGAAATATTATGAATCCAACAAGAAGGAACCCGAAGACTATCGTGGGTTTGTATATGTACAACCGGTGGAGCAGGACACTACAATAGAACTAATATAGAGATGGTACAAGATCACCTAGGGGTTAGGGTAGATTAACCCTCAAGTTTTTGTTTGGAAGACCTTCTCAAGGTCATGTACATAAATAAGGTTGTTTTAGGAGTGCGTAGTTGAGTTTTGCAATGTTGTATTTTGATTGTTGTCAAATGTGTCAAAAGACCCTATACATGTTTTGTAAGAAAATATGGAAAAGTGTGAGAAATGATACCAAGAGTGCACAAGTTGAATTAATTAATTTTAATTAGGTCTAGGGATAGATTAGAGGTCGTTTGGAACCCATACATTTGGTCAAAGCAACGTAAGAAGGAAAATTGTTTAAGTTGTAAAAGTTGTAAAAGCAACTTTTGCAACTTTTCAATGTTGCATGACAACATTTGGAAAAATATTCAAAAGTTCCCTAAAGAGGTTATGGGTTGGAATAGGTGGTTGAAATGTGTAAAAGGGACATATTTAAGAACTTTTCAAGCATTGTACGGAGGTTGGATGATTTTTGACATAATTTACAAGAAGAAGTAGTTGACAATTTTTTGAGATAACTGTATTTTCTTGCATTTGTGGTGTGTTCAAGTTTAATGGATTGAATCTACCAATCCTTCAATTTAGTTAGTGATATTTTAGTGTTTTATGGTGTTGTGAGAAATAGTTTAGTGTTTTTTTTTT
>MU225392.1:408928-422010 GCA_018584345.1 Thuja plicata
TATTACAAATGTAGATTCCATTTCAACTACAGGCATTCAGGACATTCTTCTCCAAAAAAACAAGAGAACACAAATCCCATTGAATTCTAAATAGAAAGCTCGGTAAGGGATGGAAAAAAATGGAACCGTAATAGGTAAGGAACCCAACATCATTCTTTATAGCAAGAAGACAAAATCTACTGGAATACAAAATAGTTCAATTATATGACAAATGTGTACTTGTTATAGTGCAGCAGGAGAGTTTCTGAACCAAGTAAAATGAGGAAAGAGTAAATTGTCGATTGAAGCGGGAGAAGCGGGTGGTGGGAATAGCTAGCCAGCATCTAGTATATATAGCATGAATGTAACAATCATTCCTCCGCCTGGACTGAACAATGAACTCCACAAAAAAATACGTTGTCTTCCATATACTTCATCTTCTAATTCCTCCAAATCCATAACTATCCGCGTATGTTGTAATGCCTCTCATATGGACTCCATGCACAGCTCATTATTCACCTATGTGGCAATGACAAGGGTGTATTGTGATCAGCCGTGGCACGGAGATGGAAAAAAAATGTGGAGTGGCCAGCGCCTTTACCATCACCTTTTTCCCAGCACCACTTTTACCTTTCTCAGTGTAAGACTGCCAAAATGTCTGAAAATCCCAATGGGCATCTCCCCGGGAGTAAGCCTATCGGCTTAATAAGTATATGTTGAGTTTATAATAACTGATAAATAAATCAATATTAAATAGTTTGTTTCATAAAAATGGCGAGAAAAAGGCTAACGTAAATCATTTGGGAATGGCCACAAATCATAAATAAGTTTGTTGTAACAGCAATCAGAAAATAGAGATGGGAATAGTTGGTGTTTTCTCAAACTATGCAACCACCTATACCATGAGTTCCCTTCCATATTTCATCCAGTTGAGTCTTCTCTATTTCTCTTGGCCATGAATTAAACTTTGTCTTATTGCAATAGATAGAATATTTTTAGGTATCTCAAAATAGTTGGCAAGAGCTTTCTCTATCACACATTTATTTCCTCAATCTGGTCTACCATACCAAATAGCATACAGTTGGGAGAAGTCATGAACTAAGCTGGAAAAGAGATTAAATTCATGTGGTAAAAATGGAAATTGATAGCTTGTAATCATGAAAGTCCATAGTGGCAAAGAGCTACATGACAAGAAGTTCAACATACAAAGTGATAGGAAGATCTCCACCTTTAAATTTGCATGCTATAATTATATTTTCTTGACATGGAAGAAATATTAGTAAATACAACCTAATTTATTTATTCGCTATTTAATCTAAAAACTTGATTAAATATTACTTAGATATATTAAACCATATGCAACATAAAATGGTAAAAATGTATGGAAATGGATATGAAGGTATATTGGAAGGCGTAAAATATGGCATAAAATAGAGCATATTTGGCTCCCATCAACCTTCATGGTATACATGGGAAATCTTGCATTCTTGGAAGAACTTGATTATATCATTTGAATCATTGATCCATCTTTTGATAGACCAAGAGGGTTCTTGGACTCTTTTTAGGCATTGGATGATGTTGTTTGAATTACCCCTCAATCCAAAAATGGGTATAGTTTAAATTTTTATCCACGTGACCATGTTAGGTAGCCACAACTTCAGCAAGATGGTTAATTTTTATTCCCAAGGAGAGTGCCACCATTGACAAAAACATACCATATTCATTTCTCAACACTCTCCCACACCCAGCCAGCCTAGGTTGAATAATACATGTTGACAAGAAATTGGAAAACCAATATATTTGGCCAACAAAGCTTATAAAAAAACATTCTTCTCTTTTACAATATTTTAAAATGAGACTCCACAAGACTATTTTTTTAACAATACTATTTATTAAAAACATCATTATAGAGAGAGATAAGTGGGAGCAAGGGAGAGAAAGGGGGTAGGGTTTTTGGAGGGAAGGATATTGAAAGGAAAGTGTCAAAAGATGAAAATGATCCTAGTCTGAATGGTGAGAGGGTCTTTGCTTGTGCTCTTTTGTCCAAGAAGGCATTTATGCTTGTTTTCTTTTGAGATCCATGTTTTGTGCTGAAAATTTTGGCTCTGTCTCCTTTGCATTCATCTATACCTTTCCTTATTTTGTTATTTTTTGGCATTAGTTTCCTCGTTACTATTATAGTTTGAGAGCTAAATCTATGAAGAAGAATGGTGGGAGATGAAAAGGTGTTTCCAAGGTTGGTGTGGTTGTCAATGATAGTGTAGATGTTGGTCTACAAATATTCTTTATGCCTTGATTGAGTGGTGGTTCTAGGGATTTTTTGTCCCTTTCTTTTGAGGGTGGTTAGCTCTTTTTCTATGTTGTAGCAGCCCCTTTCCTAAGCGCAAGTTCCCTAGTACATGTCTAGTAGTTGTGGTTGTGGACTGTTGGGAAAATGTGTCTCAACCTTGCTGTTACATATGGTAGCCATTTTAAGTAAGTCAATCATTTGAGCATATAAATTTTCAAAAAAAAATTTCGAGGTTCATTTTGGATATATAAGCATGCCAGTAAAGTTTCATGGCAACATAATGTCCAGTTTTGAAGATATTAACTTTTTGGTTTTTAATGGGGTCATACAAAAACTTCGAGCTCAATTTTGAAGGCCTTAGAGGTCCTGAAAGGGGTGAAACTCATCTGGGATGGCACTTTTTTGTCCCAGGATGTAGATTTCTTTGAGAGGTTTCTAAAAAGTGGTTATAATAGATGGTGAGGTTTCCCTTTGTATGATATGTCCTTCCTTGCAATTTTTATGCAAAATTTGAGCTAGGTCAAGTGTCTAGTCTTTAAACCCTTTGAACTATTGAACCTATTGAACTGGTTCAATTGGTTCAGCTAGTTAAACCTCTTTTTAGTTCAAATACTTGTTTCACCTTTTTTGAGTAGTCATTCTTTGTTAAGTATTGGATCGATTGAACCTCTGGAACTAGTTCAATGAGTTCAAGTGGTTCAACGAGTTTGATTGGTTCAAACACTAGAAAAAAATTTATGGTCAGTTTTTCTTAGGATGTAATGTTATTGGTCCTTAATTATTTGGGTTCAATGGGTTCAATTGGTTCAACGGGTTCAATAGGTTCAAGCGGTTCAAGTAGTTCAATGTGACAATCAAATTTTGCACACATATCTACCAGTCTAAAATACATCCAAAAAATATTGTAAACTATTTAAATCTAAGGATAACCCACCTAATATTTGGGTCTTAAATATTCCTGGATTTAATTTTATAACCATATGAGCTCATATGATATATTATTTTAAAAATTATTTCAACGCAACAATGTGATTGGCAAGGTTAGTTTACAAAGGAAGTACCCTGATTTGATGAGTTGTTCAAAAATGGTCTAAGACCCATCTATAAATTTAATTATCATAATTTCTCACCAATTTTTACAGCCCCAATATCCAAGTTAACCCATGGTGAATTTAATAAAAATTGGTTGCATGAGAAATTAAAACTTTCTCACTCATTTGTGTGCAACAATTTAGAACATTTCTAAAATGTTTTAAATGAGTTTTAAGAGCAGCAACAATTTCACAAGAATCTAAAAGGACAAAAGTGAAGAAAATTTTGTAATCAAGAATATTTTCAAGAAACAGTTATGAGAAACTAAGAAATTTTTGGAGAAGCTATATATGTAATGAAAAACAAAGAAAGGTTCTAATAATCTTTTTTTCTTGCTAGAAACGTATGCTACAACAGGGAAAAATTCTCCAATTTTATTATTGCAAAGGGGAAGAACATTTTTCTTCTTTTTTTTATCATTGTATAGAGGAATAATGGGCTATGGACCATTTTTTTTACATTGGAGATAAAGAGAGAATGCATTTTAAATCTATGTGGTTATATATGTGCCTCTTGGCTGCAAATTTGTCTGTGAATAAATGTAGTTATTCTCCAATGTTTTCTACTATTATCTTTTATCATGCATGCAGATATTACAGAGACTTTGAGCTCTAATTTATTTGATTTTTTTAATCTTCTCCTTATTGATGTTTCTTTAAGTAGTTGTAGGAGATATCATTCATACCTATGATGGTTTCCAGTTATTTCATATGTTAATATGTGGTGAATTGTTGTGTTCAAGGTTGAAATTCTTTTATCTTCAGCTGAGAATCTATATTGGCATTTATTATTATTACAAGTGTATTTATGCTATGTAGAGGATTATGTGTCTATGCTTGAGGATTGAAGAGTCACCGCAGTTGAGAGATGTGTCATCGTGTGTTGGCAGTCTTTCCATGACATTTTAAGTGGCCCTATGTATTGCTAAAGTTTCAATCGATGGGATATCAAGAGTCTCCTACGCTGCCACACGATGAGTCACTGCTTACATTCGAAGAGACAAACGGTTACAAGAAGTTGTTTGTTTACCTTTCTATTGAAGGGTATATGGAGTGTATGTGTTGGCCATCAGATTCATTTTTCTATTATTTTATTACTCCTCACTGGTTCGAGGGATTGAGTATTAATGCATTGTTTTCTATCTTCTCTACAATATTGGATCTGTATCGGTGATCATCATGTCTATGAGTTATATAGTATCCGCTACAGGGATTTTCTAATTAAGCCTGAGAGCATTATATTCAAATTTTGTGAAATCAATAAAGGATCTATTTTTGGTGGTGTGGGTTTTTTCCCTTGAGTAGGAGGGTTTTCCTAGGGTAAAATATGTGTCCTTGTGTTTCTGATTTATCAGCGGTTTATTTATGCACTTCTGATTCAAAACATCAACACTCCTTGTATTACTTATTGGAAGTATTCAGAGAATGATCGTTGTGTCATTTTCTATTTTCTTCCATTTATAAATTTGTTGTTCATATTTGTGTCATGGCTATGAGAATATGTTAGTGTTATACACTAAATTTTACACCCTGCTAAGTGCTTGAGCCTAACAATCTAGTATAACATGGGAATCACTTCTAGGTTGTGGGACCTCTGCTAACTAAAGTGAAGCCTCTGGATTCTAGGATAGTTCCTCTTGGATAATCACCTTATTTTCTCTTTAACATGAAAGTAAAATTGGAAGGAAAAGGGGTAGAAGGAGAACTGAAAGGTAAATGACTAAAAAGAAAATTATCCTACTAGGTGATGCACCGAAGGTAACATAAATCAAAACACAGTGACAAAAACTAGCATGAAATCCTGAATCTAGTAGAACACAACTTTTTGAATAGGCTTGCATAAGTATTTCAGAGAGAGGTCAGAAATGGAAAAGAGGCTATTCAAGGAAAGAAAATATTTCACAAACAATAGCATATCCAAAGAAATAGACACAAACTGTGACCAGCAAACAAACATTCACTCCAGCAAATAGGCATAGGAATGAGACAAAATAACAAGGGATGAACAAAATCCACAAGATTATCTAAATCAAATCATCCACAGTAGCACACAAAGATGCAGAAAGAAAGAAGGCTCAAGAACTCCAAAATTTCTCTAATATTAGCCACTATATTATGCTTCAAAAAGAATCCCAAAATGCATGCAAACTTGAGGGTATGAAAAATACCACAGAAATTCCTGCATAAGCCTTGGAAGACTGAGAATTACAAACACATGAAAATCTTGAGGATAGAGAAAATTTCATAGAAAACTTCTTACATAATCCGAACCCTATTTACAAAAGAACAAAAAATGACTTATATACAACCTCCCCTAGCACACAAACTTAGGAGTCAATTCATCGATCATATAAGGTAGAATTAGGGTTACAATAGATTCTTTATAAACAATGTAGAAAACCTAAACTAGCCACGTCTTCTCATCAATGCGATTGGAAATATCTCAGAAGATCAGACATATCTTTGAAAGTCACTCCCATCATGATTAATTTGAGTAGAGAATTCGGTTGATCCATCTACCCAGTCTGCAAGTTGAAAATGTTTCCACCACCATGAAAACCCTGAGAACAACATTTGAATATTTGAATTCAAACCCAAATGGTCACAGGCGGTGCAGAATGCCTGATAAATGGCTCAGATTTGAAACTTTACTATCTTTAAAACATGATCGTCAATCTGCCCTAAGCTACCCACGAGCACAAGATTGAATCTTCCACACAGCACACAGGAATAATTCCTTATAGGTTATACATCCTCATCTTTATGATCAAGGCATTACACCCACCATCTAATCTTCACGAACTTGCTTTACCTTTACCGCATTTAACATGGGATGCATGATGTCATCTGTGCCACATGTCATCATGGCTTTATGGATTGAACATTAGATCTTGATCACTTTGTCTTTAAGCCTTTACATTGTCTGTGTGATCAAATAAGACTTGATCGGTCTTTACTTTATCTTTGTCTGACCAGCCCGGCCCCACCATGAACACATGGCTTCAAGGCATAAAGTCTTAATGGATAGATCTTGAGCACTTTGGCATCAAGGCTTTATACCTATCGTTGGATTAAAAGAAACTTGCTTGAAGATTACCTTACCATAGATGGGTCCAAGCTCTAACAACTTTCCATGCGTCGATAAGCCTTGATCATTAGATTTTAATCATCTTGGCTTTGAGCCTTTACGCCAACCGTTTGATCAAACTAAACTTGATCGATCTTTAATAAGCCGAAGACCCTACATAAAGGTGACCCCACCATCCACGTGGTGCAACATCTTAATGGCTTAAATAATATATCTCAAGCACTTTGTTTTTAAGCCATAACGTCGACCACATGATTTTGTTTGATTTATCTTTATCTCTGACTTAGCCCTAACTCTTCCTTGACTCATCTTTAAACCTGGGTAACTGAACTTCTTTATGTTGCTGAGTCACTAGATCATCTTCTTAACTCAGAATTTATCACGAGATTCAGTGCGGGCCGTAGGATTTAGAACATGATCAATGATCCTCGTGTAATCTCCTTACCTTAATAGAATATTCCATTCTATTCTAAGATCACACGACTGAAGTAATCTCGCAAGTCCCTAAAAAATATGGAATATTCTATCGTGATTGCGCGACTAAAAGATAAACAAGGAGATGACAATACGCACATGGCTAATAAATCACTTAAGTCACTCAAAAAATTAATTCAAAAATAGAAGAAGTCATGAACGAGCTAGGATTTTAACATGAATTTCAAAGGGTTTCTTGCACTTAGGTCTTTAAACATGAACAAGGGTAAACCAGAGACCTAGTAAAAATGAAGAGAGAAAGATCAAGTCAAGGAAAAAATGTAGAATTCATACAAGTTGGGCTCTACTCTTGTGGGACCCTCATTTACTTCACTTGTATCCAAAATTGACAGAATGAGAAATTTAGGTAACAGTTAGTTTCCTTTATTGTTTTCCAGTTAAATGCGTATCCAGAAAACAAATATTTTATCTAATGAAAAAGGGAGTTATACCTTCGTATCAAAATTTAGAGAGCACTTGCAAGTGACTCAACCATTGGTTTTGGTTTTGTTTTTTTAACTTTGGGCATTTAGGAGTCATTTGTAAAGGCATTTTTAAGAAGACAAATCTGTTAACCAACAATTTTGTGATATTGTTTGATGATTTCTTGTATTGTATCTCCTATATATTAGGTGCATGAGATGGAGGTTGTGAGTAAGTGTCTTATATATTTCTAGATACCTCTGGATCGTTGATCAGCGATACTCCGGAAAGAAGCTTGCTCTGCAAGTATATTGTAATCTATTTTTTACAGCTGAATAATATATCGAGCTACTTTTGGAGTATGAGGATTTTCTCCTGAAAAAAATTTCCCCACATAAATCTTTGTGTTGTGGTATGAATTTTATTTATCCTTATGTTTATTTCTATTAAATTTCATAACTATGAAAAAGATATGAGAAAGTTTTTACATTATTCTCCCCTTAGGGTTAGTGTAGGAAGTTATTCCGCTACTTAACTTCCTTACATGGACAACCTAGGCAGCTTGTCTAGTTTGGTTGAAGCGGTGGGTGGAAGCTTTCTCACTATACCCCATGTTTTGTTTCCTTTTTCTTTGTGGTTTAAGGGAGTTTCAGTGGTGGATTCCTTCTCCAGTTTGTGTAGTTGGGTTCTTAGTGACCTAGTTCTCATCTTAGTGTTTACAATAGTCCCTTGCTTTTGCAGGGGTCTATCCTTGCTACCTTTAGTTTTTTGGGCCTTTGGACTCCACTTCCACTATTTGGGTTCGTGGGTTATCCCTTACTTTGGGTGGAGCTTATAGCTATGTTGTTATGGATTCCTTGGATAGTTGAGTTTGAGCAGAGGTGAATATGTTGGTGGCCATGGATTTTTTGGAAGTTAGTGGTTTCCTGGGTGTTTTCCTCTACTAGATTTTTGAGTTAGTCAGTAGTCTAATTGTTTCGGGTTTGATTATTTTGTCCTCCTTCATTCCAATTTTGTTTTTGGTTTCTCTCTTTTGTTTGAATTTGATTTCCTTTCTCTTATCTAGGCTAGATTTAGATTTGAGTTTTTGGTTAAGGGCCTCTTTTTTTAGTTGGGAGGAGACTTTTGTGGTGTTTTGTTTAGAGGGATCATGTTCTTTCCCCAGTTGTTTTCTTGTTGTGGGTCTCCTATGTTCCTTCTTTGGTATATTCTCTCATGTCTCCTATAGAGGGGGTGATATCTCTTATTCAGGGGTGGACCTTTATTTTGGAAATGTTTGTAGGATGTCTTTGTGCTAGTTGCGTTCCTCTATTTTTTATCTCATTGAGGTGGATGATTACCCTATTGAGGTGGGGAATGTTAGGGTAGAAGTGGTGGTGTAGTGATCTTTTAGCAAGGTCATGGCTAACTTGTTAAAACCCATGTGTCAGGTTAAGGGTCCTTTGAAAATTGTTGGGTTCTTGTTCAAGGTTAAGGCAGCCTTTTAAAACCCTAAGTATTGATGTAATGGGCTTTGGCATGTTGATAGAATAGATTGAGCTTTGTCTTGTTAGGTCTTTATAGGTTGCTTATTGTTTGTTGTAGGTAGAGTTTTTTTTGGTTTTTCTTATCTCCATGTACTTATTTGTCTAAGAGTTCCATATCCCTCAAAATCTAATTGTACAGGGTCTCGGGGTTCCTTCAAAACCTAATTGATCCTATTTTTTGAAAAAAAAAAAAAGAAAGATATATAAATAGAACAATCACCAAGACATTTAATATGTATCCTTTAAAATAAAAACTACTTCAAAGTAATATATTTTATAGATAAATACAAAACTAGAATAAAGAGATTGTAACTTAAAATAGTCATTCCTCTAACATTAGAAGTTTAAATGAGTCTTGAAACTAAACTAAAATATTTGGTGGTGGTCCAATCATTCTATTGAGATAACAAGGTTGTAGCTCCTTTATAACCTAAAATTAAATATATATGAAAAGGGTTAGCTTATAAATAAGTTCTTGTTTTCCTATCTCTGAAACCTTTGAGAGCATAAAAGGAAAGAAACAATTCTACTCCAAACAAGATAAAAAAATATAAAACAATCTTAAACATAAAAATATTAAAATTATGATTTTAAAATATTTAATTAATTCAAAGCTAATATGAACAAGTTCTGAAATCGTTCAACCCTTATAAATGAGACACATTTTTGCTTAATTTTGGTTGGATTCATTTTTTAATTGTTATAATATAGTGTAGCTTAATATATAAATAAATAAATATTTATTGTGCTAGTAAATAAATAAGTGCTAGTGGTGTTAATAAAAAAAATTATTAAAGTTATTAGTTGGAAAGATATTTGTTGAAAAAAAATTGTGGGAATTTAATTAGTTTTAGAAGTTTGTAAGGAAGATTCTTACTCTACAAGGCAATGCATTTCCTTGTACATAAACATAAATAATTAATTATTTCTAGGATTATGTAGTTTAGAATTTTGTATGCTCTTTAACTTTTAAATGTGATGTTAGAGTATTTATACTATATTTCCTAGTGAAGATATAGAGAAAGGAGATGTCTAAGAAGGGGGGAAATTTTGATGAGAAGAAAGGATCCTTGTTGCTCTCGATTATTTTTTGATGCAAATTTTTATTATATTAGTTTGGGAAAGTGTTGAGAACTATTACAAGGCAACCATGAAGGGCAAGGAAGAAAAATCTTAATATATTTCCTAGTGAAAATATAGAGAAATGAGATGTGTAAGAAGGAAAAAAATTAAATGAGGAGAAAGGATCCTTGTTGCTCTTAATTATTTTTTGATGTAATTTTTGGTTATATTATCTTGGGAAAGGGTCGGAAACCATTACAAGGAACTATGAAGGGAAACAAAAAAAATCTCAAAAGATGTGGGATTAGGATGAAAAATAAAAATAGAAGAAACTTATAACCAAATACTATTAAAAAATATAAAATGTAGGCCAGAGACCAACAATGAAGCCATTGATCCTTTAATAATCTAAGCCTCTCTATGGATTTTCACTCCTTATTGGTAAACTCTAGTTATTTTTCAAATGTCATTGTCTTAGGAGATAGAATTTAACCAACCATAAAAGTTGAAGGGTGAGAAGAGTGAGGAGTACCCTGTACACAACATTTCCTTCTCAAACTAGAATGATGAGAGCTATGGTTATATGTAAGATGAGCTTCCTGCATATTAAATTTCTTTTTCTCATGTGCACCTTATTTAGGAAGACATGAATCATGGTGGTTGTTGGTTCCCAAATCACCATATTGAAAAATTTCTAAGAGTATGCCAACTTCGATGTTTGAACCTTCCAATTGACTTGACCAGCAAACAGGAGTAACCAAATTATGGTTAAAATTCCCCTACACTTTAGGCTCTGCAAAACCTAGGAGGGTGTACCTATTCACCAACTGTAATCTCAGTTTGATGCTTTTTATAGAAGATTGAATCTTCTCTATGTCTTCTACTTCTAATCTCTATCTTATCTACATCATAATGTCATAAGTTCTTGAAATATACTCATCTAATTATTGACTACTCAATTCTTTATAACTCGTGACTATTTTATTTCCTCACTTTATCTTCCTTCTATTGCTACTTTTGTTCCAATTATTGTTTACTATAATCTTGATATTTGTCTGATTTCTAAGTTTCTTCTATCTACCCTTCTACTTATTTTACTTTCCTACTATTATATTTTTATGTTATGAATGTTGTTTTATATATAAGACCAATGCCTTCTCTTCTTTGGTAAATATATACACCTTCCTTCTAGATCTTCACGTATAACTCTAAGCGATAATTTTTAAATTTACCACTTAGATAAATTTGTCGACTATCTAACTCTCATCACTAGATAATTATTTATTTGTTACCACACTTAGTCTAATTGTATTTAACTCCTACTTGAAGAGACCAAGAAGATAAGATGCATAAGGAAACAACTTCTTCAAATGATCTTGATATTCAAATTGCACTCATAGTAAACAATGTCTTCATACAAGAATTTAAGATAGCATTCAACTATTGGAATGAAAAATCATAAAGAGCTAATTTTGAAATGAAAATTATCTGTACCACAATTGTAAAAAAAAGTACTAATTATATTTTTGTAAGCAAAAGACAGTAAGCCTGATTATATTAATAGCATAAGATAAATACATGACAATTACAAAAAAATTATATAGGAAGGCTCTTTATCAGCCTGATTTTCAACTACGCCCAAATCCTAAATTTAAATATTGATTTCTAACATTAGGCTCCCTTTTAGCCAAAATTTCAACTATGCCCATATCCAAAATTTAAAAACTAATACCTACTATCTACCCAAATCACTTATTCTGAGCCAGAATAAAGAAATCGCTCAATTACATGTGTGTACATTATACCCTATAGATACAGACTTGAAGCCCAAAAGAGTTAACACCCATACCACACTTTCCTTTTGTAAAATCTGCACCAAAATTGAGTAATATTTGATGAAAAAAATATAATACGCATGTTCAAAATTACTATCATAGAAAATATGGAATGTAAGCATAGCATTTAGGGCATATGTAAACCCTCCCTCATCAGGTACCCTTGGCACTATCAACCCTCCATCATCAAGTCCCCTTGGTTCTCAAGAACATCATCACGTTCACCTACTTGTCTATGTTGAATGTTGGTTTTACCAACCTCATTAGTGTCACTGTCATGCCCCAAAATCTAGGCACTAAATACTTAACCAAAAGAACATAAATTTCTCTTTAATCCTGGTAAGTTAACTATAGGAGCTGAGATAGGTTCTACACCTATGCAAATATTACAAAGTATAATAATTGAAAGTTTAATCAAAAATAATAGTTAATGTCATACCCTTTAGATTTTCCAATCACTTTACTAGAACATCAATAAGAATATTCCTGAAATAGCCAATACTGCATTTAATTATACAAGCATAAAGAACAAGGTTTCTTTTATTTGGAATGTTAAGTAAGAATATAATTTCTATCTGCTATACCTTAATAAAACACCTACGAAACTATTTGGAGAAAGATGCTAATACAATAATTTTAAGCAAAGAATTCCCTTCTCATTGATACAATTTATTAAATACATCTTTGGAATACATAAGAGACTTCATTACAAGGGAATAACAGATTTCCAAACTCCTTTAAACATTTCAAGGAAAAACTTAAAAGAAGAAAGTGATTATGAGAATGGGATCACAACCAAGACACCAAGACTCCAGCAATACTTTCAGAAGCTTTCTTAGAACCTGGAAGAACATCGAGGTTGACCATGGAGGCTCACCTCCCAACCTAGGCCTTTGCAAGGCCACCCCCGAGCTAGGGGATCCAGAAATGAACGGGAGACATACATACAAACAAGTATTCACAATATCGAAACCAACAATAATTCATCAAGAAATTCCCTCCCAAGGTTTAACAAAAAGAAGGTCTCCAAGAAACCTTCTCCAAAAGTGGGGTGATAGTGTACTAGCCCAGGACGAGAAATCCAATAATACAAAATATGTACACTAGGAATGGGCCACACATGGACTCAACATTCCTAAGTACCACATATATAATCCTGTTCCATGGCCACACATGGACTCATGAATAGATTTCTACCCTTCACCTCCATGCCCTTCAATGGCAACTGGAATAAATTTACCTTTCTTGGCATCATGGGCACCCATATACCCATGTTTATCCCTCCACACTTGGAGACTCTACACTCCTGGTGTC
>MU225392.1:448092-469970 GCA_018584345.1 Thuja plicata
TTTGTAGAAGGTGGACTTAACCGTTCTTTCCAAATCTCTTAACAGAGTGCACACTTAACAGTGTTGCTAAAGCTTCAAACAAAGTAGATCTTAACAGGTCTCCACTGTAATACTCCTAATAGGGTAGTTCATCAGAAGTGACCAATTGTAAGCCTTAACTGGCCCCTTCTTATCTGCAGATAGTGAATTTTTGTGGGTAACAATTCCCACAGCAATTTTTACTTCCTTAACAAGAGTTTTCTGCGATATCATATCTTGTGTCATGTGTTATCTATTATCATGAATGTTTTTGTTATGGTTACATACTAAAAAGAATGTATGATATGATTACATATGCATAAAGAAAGATGAACAGTTAGATAAGATAAATTACAAACTGATGACTAAGGGTTAATGGGCTAACCAAGAAAAGTTTTAGAGGTACTGATTCACCCCTCCCCTCTCAGTACATCATCTCAATATAGTTCCAACAATTTCAGCTATAGCTACATCATTAGGAGTATTATTAGCACAAGAGGATGAAACAAAGAAAGAAAGAGCTATCTACTACATCAGTAGAATGCTAGTCTCTTATGAGCTTAATTATAGCATTATTGAAAAAGCATGCTTAGCAGTCATCTTCACATCACACAAATTGAGACACTACATGCTCTCCCATATAGTAAGGCTCATTGCTAAGATTGATCCTCTGAAGTACCTTTTGAGAAAAATAGCATTAACAGGACATCTGGTGAAATGGGTCCTCATTATAAGTGAATTTGACATTGAGTATGTGGATAGGAGGGCTATTAAAGGACAAGTCCTCGGTGATCAACTAGTTGATTCACCGCTTCAAGATGATGAACCTCTAAGGATTGAATTCCCTGATGAGACCATTATGCATCTAACTGAGTATCCATGGAAGATGTATTTTGATGGTTCTTTCACGCAATAAGGCTCTGGGGCAAGAGTTCTATTCATAACTCCTCAAGGCTACAAGATACCCAAGTCTTACAAATTGATGTTCCCATGCATGAACAACATTTCAGAATATGAGGCACTGGTCAACGGTCTTAAGCTTGCCATGGAATGGAAAATTGTAGAGTTACATGTATATGGTGACTCCTAGCTCATTATCAATCAAGTCAATGGAGATTACTAGACAAAATATGAAAAGTTGACACCCTACAAGTGACTGGTTGATGACCTGAAGAAATACTTTGTCTTCATCACATTCTAGCAGATACCTAAGATGGAGAAAATAATTTGCAGATGTTATGGCTACATTAGCATCCATGTTACAACTGGAAGAACATCAATTCCTCTATGACTTATTGGTGGAATAACTCTCCTATCCTACCTTTGATACCCTTGAATACCAAGCAATTTGTGCTTTGAACACCTTGGCCCAATCTCGGTATGCCAATATCATTACCTATCTTGCTGACCAAACTATTCCTAACAATCTATCTAGAAATGAGAAAAGAGCCCTGAATAGGACAGCATCACATTATGTCCTCATAACTAATAACTTATATCGACGAGATCTCAATGGTACGCTTCTTATATGTTTAGAACTCAAAGAGTCCAATCACACGTTAAAATAAGTCCACGAAGGTGTATGTGGATCACATTCGAATAGCTTTTCACTATCAAAGAAATTGCTTAGAGTAGGCTATTACTGGCCTACTATGGAGAAAGATGCTATTCAGTTTTCCAAGACATGTCTTAAATTCTAGACACATGGAAATCTCATCCATGCTCCTACCAGAGAACTTATACCTTTTATTACACATTGGCCATTTCAGCAATGGGCCTTTGACTTGGTTGGACAAATATATCCCAATTCTTCAAATGGACACAAGTTCATCATTATGGCTACTCAGTATTTTATGAAGTGGGTCAAGGTCATGCCGCTAATCAAATCCACTGGAAAATAGGTGGCTATGTTCATTCTGAACTACATTATCTGTAGGTATGGGATACCCTCTTCAATTGTAACAGACAATGGGGGCCAATTTAAAAATCAAGACATTGATGACCTTTGTGAACAGGTCCACATCACTCAACACTGCTCCTCAATCTATTACCCTCAAGGTAATGGACAGGCTGAGGCATCCAATAAGAATATTCTCAAAATCCTACACCAAACTGTAAGTAAGTCTGGCAGAGACTAGCATCTACAACTGAATCTGGCACTATGGGCCTACAGAACAAGCATCAGAGCACCAAATGGAGCCATGCCATTTTCTCTAGTCTATGGCATTGAATTAGTACTACCTATTGAGGTTTAAATACCATCTTTATGGATATCTTTACAAGGTCTTTTAACTGATGAGCAGTACCGCATAGATAGGGTGAATTCTTTAGACCTACTAGATGAGCGCAGACAACAGGCGTTCGATCATTTAAAGGTTTACCAAGCACGTATGTCCAAAGGGTACAACAAGAAGGTTAAACCATAAAAATTTGAAGTGGGGGATCTCATCTTAAAGGAGAATCCTAAGAACCAGCCCAACAGAGAACATAAAGGAAAATTTGAGCCTAATTGGCTGGGACCTTATGTTATCACTACTACTTTTGGGACTGGAGCTTATCAGCTGGATACACCTGAGGGAGACGTTCTTCTAGATCCTATCAATACTCTACATTTGAAGCGGTTTTATGCTTGATGTTCGGCAAGTAGAACCTATACAGTGAAATAATTCTCAAAAAATACCAAAAATATTCAGAAATTGATCCTAAAGAAATCCAAAAATAGTGAAAAAAGTCCTAAAGAAAGGTATCCTTGGTGAAAACCTGGTAAATAGGCACCTTGATACTACAAAAACATTCAAAAAAGAAAAAATAGCAAAAAAAATTTGAAAAAGATAAAAGTGCCTTGATGACAACCTGGTAAAATGGGCATCTTGGTAGCAAAAAAAGAAGAAAAAAAAGATCTTTCCAAGTGGTGAAAACCTGGCAATCAGGCATCACTTGTGTTCTACACTTCATCTATCAATGCATTGTTGATACAAAGCCTTCACGATTACACCTATGCTAAAATGCTGACTTCATTTCCTAAACAACTATCTTATCCTCGCTTGGGATTTGTCTGCATTTCTATCTTAGGATCAAGTCATTCTACATTGAGGGCATCTTTGCTAGTCTGATAGGTTGCGTCTGCTAGGTCATCATAGGATGGTTTATCTCATGATACAACACTTTCTAATACTTTCACCCAACTGTCACTTTCATGAGCAAGGGTGGCACAAACATAAACGGTGTTCCTATGACCCACATGGTATTACAAATAGGAAAATGATGTACACAGACATGGAACACCATATTGCTTAAATTCCAACTTTTGATTGTTGAATCTCTACTGCGCTTGAAAAATGAATCACTAGTATTTCTCAATACTACCTTAAACACAGTTTGATCTTGGTTTGATTATGACTCTTTTATGAACCCATGATGTTTTCACTGGGGGCATCTAAGCAGTTATGAATTTTATTTGATTGATTCACAATTGATAGTTGTTATGTCTTCCTAGTTACTCCATGACGTCTGCGCAAAGATAAAGAGTCACAAGGATAGGGGCATAATGTTTTCTTGGTTTTATGCATATGGTGATTGTTCCAAATGATCCTATAAATTTTACCTAACTTGGATTTTTATGGTAAGAGCTTCCACTATGGGTGGATAGCCGCATATATCTTGATCTTTGTTATGTGTAAACTACGGTGAGGTTGGAACAACTTCCTTGTCTATTTTTTGACTCAAATTCTCATTGAGGTATACGAAGCATAATGTAGCCAAGGATATGAATTTTCAAGGTCATTGTGGGTCCAATATCTTTCCTTATGTAGAAACTGATATATTAAAAGGAAGGTGACTATCTTGTCATCCTAGCTTTTATGCCTTGATGCCTAAGTCTATTTCCAACATTTCAATAAAACATAGTACTATTCATACTTTCATAATATCAATGGGTATTAGTGATGGTTGTACTATTAGGGGGTATCCATTCCAAAAAGCACCCAATGATGATAAAAAGCTATAATATCTACAAATCAGTGACAAGTCCTAAGAGTTTGCATATAGCTGCATTTAAAGATTGCCTGATGCATTTGTAAAAGAAGTAAAAGCATAGGGAAATTTGTGCTAAAAAATGATTTCTATTTTTCTTCTAAAACCAAGTTAATTACATCCATTTACTATCACTGATATTTATATCATTGCACATCCATGGCATACATTTTGCATTCATAAAATGAGACAAAAAGAAAATACAAAAATAAAGCATTTGTGCATTTTACATCTTAAGTGCATCCATACATTTTAAATTACATAAGAAAAATCAAAAACATACATTTGCATATTCACATAGTATCATTTGAAACATATTTACATCGGTGATAAATCAAAAATGCATAAATGATGTCATCATCTAAATATAACTACTCATATGACCAAGTTATCATCACATGTGCACACAAATCTATTAAAGCACAAAGAAAATCATGAAACATGTTAGAATCAGGAACAGCTACATCTGATATATATCTCAAAACATGATACAAAGATCAACATATGACACAAGTCTACATAAAGAGTATCAGAGGATCAGAAAGAATTAGATATGTGTGTGTGTGTGTGTGTGCGTGTGTGTGTGTGCATGTGTGTGTCGTGTACAAAAGAAAGATCTCAGAAGGATCTAGATATACAATATACATGTGTAAACAAAAATATAGCATCAGCTCTGGCTACCCCCCTCTCCCTGATCTGGAGGAGGAGGAGGAGGAGGTACAAATAGAGGAGGAGGAGGCATAGCCCCCTCTGACTACTGAGCCAACCGTGAAAAAGACACTGCTCTCTGCCCCTCTAGCACTGTTGCATGATAAAGAGCATAATAATAAGTGTCTCTTTGGCCCTAGTGAACAGCAGTATGAGCATGTATATCTTGCTCTGTCCTGAGTCTCTCCATCTGTCTATCCCTATCTGCGAGCAATGCATCTGATATAGAAATCCTTGACTCTGTTGTAGTGATCCTACCCTCTATGATTTGTTCCCTCGTCTACTCTCTCCCACTCACACTATGAAAGTGGGTCTCTGTCTCTGCCATAACCCCTGCTAGAATCTTGTCCCGAAGACCTATCCTAAGATCTATCTTGTGATCTGTCAGGTTGTATCTACTTCTGATGCCTCTACTAATCTCCTGTCAGTAATGGCCCTGGATCTATCCTAGGAGCAACAAATCTGAATTGGGTGCGTTGACCCTCTCCACTCCCACTAGCAACATCTGTGTGGCCACCCACGGCACCACCACCCCTATAATCTCCACCGTCATCCCCCTCATCTAGAGGAGGACATCTCCCATCTCTCCCTCCATCCCTACCTCCATCCCTACCATCATCTCTCCCTCCATGCCTGTCGGTGCCCCTGTCTCTCTGGGCTCCTCCTCTCCCTCTGGTAGGATGATCATCAGGATCATAATCTAGTGGCTCCTCTATGCAAGGAATGACCTCATCTGGTACTGTGAAATGAGGAAACGGATGTTGAAGCATCTCTGCTATGTATCCATCCAAGCAGCCTGCATCTACAACATCCAGGCAGAGATCCTAGTCTACTCCAACCATGTCGTGAATCTCCTGATGGGTAGTCTCATAAATCAGCTAGCACCCCACAATGGTACCTCATCTTAGATCTAGGCATATACAGTGATATCCTGAGTCCTGCCCTGCCATCGGTCGTACTGTCTTGGAACTCAGGAGACCATAAACTATTCTACAACATATCTAGTCCTCCTAATGAGGTACCTTCTCTAAAATAAAAATGGCACCTGTCGAGCATCTGAGGTCCACTCCTCACAATCTAAATATGGTCGCTAGATGACCTCAGTAATATAATCAAAGAGTCGTCGCCAGTACTCTACCTTTCCCAGATGGGGCTACTAAATAGGACCGGCATACATATATACATAGGCCTGCTCTGGTGCTCGCTATCTATCTACTATCGGTCATGTAACAGGGATGTTCTCCCAGGCCCAGATCTGAAGAATCAATATACCTACATTCATGCTCCGAGTATAATGATATACAATCTCATGCAACTCTCGATACATATGGGCTAAGATGCAACTGCCCCATGTAAATCTCCGTCTGTGGATGACCATCTTCTCTAGCATGTCCACCCATCCAACCAAGAACATGTGTTGACCTATGTCTGGCATAAGGATGCCACCTATCAAACCTGCTAAGTATACATATAATTGATCATAATGATTGACTACATTTTCCCATGAGAGATATCTACGATCAATGGTGTCATCCTGAAAATACTGACAAGCTACTCCAATCTCCATGACTGACGTCACCTTGAAGCGCACCTCATGACCAATAATCGACACACGCAGTATCTACCATACATCCTCAGGAGTAACTGTAATCTCCCTGGTTGGGAGATGGAAGGTGTTGTGCTTTGAGTGTCATCTCTTAGCAAGAGCAGTCAACAACCCTCAATTTACTCCTATCATGGGTAAATCTATCAAAGACCATAATCTGCAACAGACTACTATCACATTCTCATCAGTTGATAATAATCTAGACAAGGCAAGTACATGACCTGGATATGTGCCTCTTAAAGCAACTACCTCAAAATATGCCTATTTTTAACACATACAAAGATAAAATCAGTAACAAAGATGCAGACTCCTGATCAACTAAGTAATTCAAGGTCTGCGACAAGCAAACAGGTCAAAATGGCTAAGTTCCTAAGTCTTTAAACAAGATGTGATCCTGAAAAGACATGGTGTGATCTCTTTTACTGGATGTGATCCTAGAAATATAGGATGCGATTGAAACCATAGTGTGTGATCCCTGAAATACGGGATGCAACCCTAAAAGTAGGGTACGATCCTAAATGGACTGGGTACGACACGAAGCCAAATTTCAACTAAAAACAAGGCAAAAATAGGCAAATAGGATGCGATCTAGGATATCTTGGATGTGATGCAAAAATTTGGAAAAACCAAATACGATCCGGGAAGTACCGGATGCGACACAGGTTTGACAGGGTACGATCCAAAATCCCAGATGCGACCCAAAATTCAATGGGCTATAAAAGCTATAAAAATGCATAAAATTCAAATTTGCAAAAATCATGAGGTAGTTTTACACGCACTTGCCAGAGGTGGGTAGTCAATCGGGCGCTGGTGTCGACGAATCATCTTCAAATGATGCTTCCTAATGGGGACCACCATCTTCTCTATAGAGCTCTCAGATTTACTATGGATAAAAGTGAAAATGAATAGTAAAATGATAAATTTTGAGGTATATATTGGTCTTTTGAGCTATTTAGGAGTTCTGTAACTCCTCCCAAGAAATTGAAATTACATTTTTGTTCTCTTTCTAATCAATCGAGAACCAAATCAAAGGTGCCTAAGGTATTTTGTGCAGCACAGTGCCATTTTTGTGACAGTTCTGAAAAATGCAGATTTGCTCCATTTGTTTTGGAAATCTGTCAAAATGCACATTTTATCATAAATCTTGGTCCAACATCATTTTTTCAGTCCCACCACTTGCTTTTTCATATAATTAACTAAGTTTTCATGTGTTTTATTTTTAACACAGCCTCATTTCTTCACTTCTTCTACTTCGTTCTTTCTTATCCTACCCGCTTCATGCAAGTGATACCTTATTTCAACTGAGGGATTTTATTCTTTTCCTTTGAGTTCATTCCTGAGGGGGCATGATCACACTATTATCAATCAAATTATTACTTGAAATAGCATTAAAATGACTTCGTTATCAAACAAACTAGGGGCATGACAATTTCCTTGACTAAGTTGGAACTGTTGGATAGAAAGCTTTGGTTCTCATAAGCTGGATATCTTATGTTTCCTCATTTTTAAAAGATTCTTATTAAGCTCCTGGCAGCTTTCATACTGACTTTTGGATGACAACCAAGTTTAAAATCAGTATTATCAATCTTTGGCCGACAACCAAGTTCAAAATTGGTATCTTTAAAAATCATTTATTAACCTTTGAATGACAACCAAGTTCAAAGTCAATTCTATCAGTTTAGTTCGATCAAGTGCGAGACTGATCTCATCGGCCATTTCATTTGATCATGAGCGAAATTCTCAATCTTTTTGAAGTCAAAATCAAAAAAATTCTTTGAATCAAAGCGCTACTCGCACATCAATTCAAAGAGGAGCAAATGTAACCACCTAGATTTGGTCTTCTCTGACCATAGACCCTATTTTCCCTAAGTGTGATCATACCCCCATTTATGTCACGACAATGTTACTTTGGCATAATTCATTATAAATTAGATTTAATGTCCTAAGTGATTTTTATCACTGAATTATATTAACTGCTACAGCCATACAATTCAAATCAATACAAACCAATTCAAACCAATTCAAACGAATTAAAACAAATCAAATTCAAATATGGCTATAATATTTATTCATAAAAAAATTAAATAAAACCCCTAAATCAATTATTCACTTGCAAATGAACCCATTTGCCCTAGCCTAATTAATTTAATTAAATTAGCTATAGTCCTATTAATTATTAAAAAATAATTAAATTGTTTAAATAATTAATATCCTATTTTTTAATGAATTAAATAAGTTTAATTCATTTCATTAATATTCCTCTAAACCCCTAACCTAACCCACTTCAACCACTTTGACCCTGGGTTTGAACCTATCCCAACCCATTCACCCCATACTAATCTAATTCTAATCATAATTCTATCCTAACCCACCTCCTAATGTTGTCACATTCTATTAGGGAGTGATTAAGGACTCCACCCACTTGAGAAAGTCAAGGAATCTATAAATTCCTTTCCTCAAGTCCACTTTCTCAAGCCACCATCTTACACCCTTCCCATGCTTCTTTAAGGCTCTCATTAATGCCTCATTAATAGAGATTACTTAAGCCCATGTCTCCCCCGTGCCTATTGAATGCCTTTGGCATTTATTTCCTCTTACACACTATTAATGAGTTTTTCAACTCCATTAATACACCTTGTCCCCCCTCTCTCTCCTCATTCTTCTATAAATAGAAGGGGTTTTTGAGCACAAAGAAGCCTTCATTTTTAGAGTAAAATTGCATTGTTATGCTGTTAGAATAAACCTAGACTCGTATCATATTTTAGATTTCATAGTCATGCATTGTTATTTTCATGCTTTTTAGAGCTAGAATGCATGTTTAGGAGATATATTTCTTGTTCTAACTCAAATCTTTCATGCTAAGTCATATATGTCACTGATAGTAGCATAATCTGAGGGCTAATGTGTTACTTATCACACTCTTCTTAGTTAGAAATCAATAGGTCAATTTTAGTTATTTTACATGCTCATCTAACCATATTTTCCACTAATGCAATGACCTATTGAAGTGTTGTGTCTTTCTTAAACAGGTACAAAAATCACACACAGCTATTCCCAATAGATACCCAAAAATGATAAAGTTTCATAAAAGAACATAATACACTATTCATTTCAATAATCACCAAAAATACATCATGACATGATAAACACATATCAAAAAGAACCAATCAGAACATAAAGATAAACAAATTTATAATAACATTATGCAAATTTGTTTATCTAATAAAATTACTTACAAACTATAATTAATTTTCCAAAGAAAATACACATTAAACCTTAATAGATTAATTTATAAAATCTAACATATATAAATTAATCTATTAAATAATTACTAAACTTCAACTATAATTACAACAAGTATGAAAATACCAATGTAACTACTATTAACAGATATTAATATTTAAAATATTAATACTATATATTAATCAAATTAATAAAACCCCATATATATATATATATATATAAACACTATTAAAGAATAAATAAACTAAAAATAATAGTAAAAAACTATATATATATTAATAATATTTTTTTAAAATATATTATTAAAAATATAATAATATTAACTATTGTTAGCAAACTAACTAATATATAAAAATTAAATAACATCTTAAAAAAAAAATTAATTAAACTAATATATAAAATACATTATAAATAATTAAATTTTAAATAAAAATAAATTATAATTAAAGTATACAACTTTTTTTTTAAAAATAAAAATAAAAACAAACTATCATTGGGGGGCGGGTTGGGCCCCGTACCCCCTCCATTCCCCGTGCCTCTCTTCCTCAAAGGAAGGGGTCGCGGGGCTGGCAGCGGACTGTCATGTTGGCAGCTCGGCTGCCACACCCAGCCTGTCGCGCGAGCCCATGGGAGGTTGGGGGTTTGGTGGCCCCCGCCTCCCAATCACATTTTACTTTTTTTTTTAAAAAAAATTGTTTCCATTTTAACAATTCAACACTTTTGTTTATTGTATTTTTTTTATATTTAAACAATTTCTTTTTTTCCTATTTTAAAGCACTGTATTTTTTTAATTTGTTGGTGAATTTCCAGCAACCTTAATATTTTATTTTTTACTGTATTTTTCTAGCAGTATAATTAAATATGTTTTTAAAAATAAAGAGACTATAATTCATTCATTCTACAATGACAATATATATATATATATATATATATATATATATATATAGATAGAAAGCCAAGATAAATGAATTTAATAAAAGAGACTTTTTCCTCCAATAAAGAATCAAGAAGGATCTTTCTTTCTTTTTCTTTTCCAAAAATATGTAATTGATGCAAATAAGAAAAATGTCTTAATTTTAACATTAATCTTTATTTTAAGATAATTTTTCAAGCATACATTTAATCTCTATTGTTTATTTTTCCATGTAGATCTGGACCCAGTTTTTGGACAAGAACCTAGTAAGGGTGCAATTTCTACTTTCCAAGGTAAGGAATTTACAGATCTGAGGGTTTAATCCATTTTTGGTAACAATATCAAAATTACACAAAGGAAAACATTTCCCACAGATCTGAAACCCTAAGGCCAATATTTAAAAACTAAATCATTCCAAATGAAAAACCCGATGCCCATTTTGCAACCAATATAATTAAATGAAACCCTTAAGCCCAAAACACAGATCTGGCATGCAATCATGAAGAAAAACCCACAAAATTGATCCAATAACATATTCTTCCAATTTTAATCAATATAATCACATAATAACAAATAAGGAAGATTCAAACAAAGGATCCTAGCATTCCACATGCATAAAAGATAGGGATCTAGAAGCTAGAATTATCAAGATCAAGATCCTACCTTAGTAAGTGATGAGAGGAACCAAATCCAAATCCAAAGTAATTCACAAATCCAAAAATGCTCCTAAGCTTTCCACAAATCTCCAATCACCTAAATTTTTCTTCTCTCTGATTGAACAACCTCCAAAATGGCTTTCAATCCAAGGATATAGAAAACCAGGCAATTAGGTTTTTAATAGTCAAACCCTAAAAAAATATTAATTATTAATTAAAATTAAAAGAAATGTTTTATTTTTTATTTTCACTTAAAGCATGCACATCTCAACTTTATAATATAAAAATAAAGTCATGTAATTGAAAATGCATGAGAATATTTCAATTAAATAAATCAATTAATCATACAACTTAAAGTAATGCTCAATAATTCAACTTTGCACAATTAATTACAATAATTAAATTTAATATTTATTAAATCTCAATTATTTAAATCAAGACTTAATAAATAAATCAATTAATTAAATATAGGCATGTAATTAATATTTAATTATTGAATAGCCATATATTTAATATACTAATGTTTTAACCTTATTAAAGGTGTAATTATTAACATTAATATTTACCATAATTATTCATTAAATAAAACAAGCCAAAAGCACCATTAAACCAACTGAAAACCATCTAAACAGAGAAACCAACTGAAACAGAAAAATAACTAAAACAGAAACACAAGCACACATAAAAAGGCTCACGAATCCACATCACTTGACGGATTCAAATAGGATAGTCAATCATATTCTTGTCTATTTCTAGAGAAAAATACGGGTTTAGGGTAGGGATTTAGCCTTGAATATTATCTCCTCTCTCTTACCATTGAGATACTGGGATAGGGCACGCTCACTCCTGTCAATTCAGGGAAGATGTAGGCCGGTACCTGCAAACCAGTCATCACAAAAGACGAACATACATGAATATAACATAACAAATAATGGTTGAGATCAGTTTATCATGTGGATCTTGTCAAAGCAAGTAACTACGACTATGTCCCATACCATACGAAACACGCCAAAAAGTAATGTAAAACATACAAATGATCCATGTGCATACAGATATAGGGTCAGTATTGTTATAAAACCATAATCAAAAGACATCATAACATATACATAACCATCATGAAATAACTATAAATCACATGTAAATATAAGATATAACACAACTAAGCAATGGATTAATAATATAATGAAAAGCAATACATGAGTATCCTCAAAACCAACTGAAATAACCAACACATACATGAAAGGGCTTAAAAGAATTTGACAACTGAAATAGAAAAGAAAACTAAAGGGTGGGTATTACATCCTCCCCCCTAAAACTAGGCTTACTCCTGGAAGCCAACAACGAGATAGAGATATGAATATCTCAACACAAAGCATCCCACCGAGTCACACTAGAATCAACATACAGATCCCATAGGACCCTTCACAGGTCTCTGATTTGAACACTGGGGATCATTCCCTACTGTGGGAATGTGGAAACTAGCTATTGGTCCTCTATTCACAGACCCACTCACAGTAGCATGATACACAGCTGGAGGGTGATCAAACGCTGCATATGCTTTGTGAGATCTACCAACATTCCCAACTGTAGGCTCAGAAGCTATTGGCCTTTGTCTTGAAAACTATGTTGCACGCCAGTGACAATTGACCGTAATATGACCAAACTGCCCACATAAAAAACAAGCTCCTCTACTACCACCTCCTCTAACTAAAGGTGCACTAGAATGCTGAAAAATACCCCTAGTGACATCCTAATGCACACTCTGCGCTGGCTGAATAGTCTGATTGCGCTTGTTGTATTGAATATCATGGAAGTTCCTAATCTAAGAACCACCACTATGAGTAGGAGGAATGAATCCTCCCTGCTGCTGGGACTGATTACCTTTTGGAAATGTAGAAGGACCCCTAGAATTCCCATCTCCCTAAGAACGATTACCTCTGTAACTAGAAGTAGGTCCACTAGGCTGAACTCCCAACTGGCTACCATGGCCCAAAGCTAGATTCACCTCCACAAGAGTAGCTTTAATGACCACTTCTTTGAGGTTCATAGGCTCAAAGAGCTTAACTACCCCAATTATCCATTCATTGAGCCCCCTAATAAAATGGTGAATCATAAGGGTTGAATCATGTCCATAACCCGTATACTATTTGAGCTCGAAGAATCGACGCTCATACTCTTCCACTAACAAGGTCAACTGTCTCAGGTTGTGGAAATCGTCCACTTGTTGTTTCCTCCACTGATCTGAAAGGAAGCACTCTCAAAATTTCTCAAGGAACAACTCCCAAGTGATTGTATCCATGTGGAGCCCTAACTTCTCTTCAATCTTCCACCACACTTCTGCAAAATCAGAGAGTTTTATCACCGCATACCTAGCCTTAGTATTGCTACTAAAGGGGTGCATGGAAAAACTCTTCTCCAAGGCAATAAGACACGTCTTTGCCTCAGACCCTGATCCCTTCCCATCAAAGGGAGTAGGTCATACTCTCATAAGATCCCTCATGTGGTTCACTGCCACAACATCAGGATCAACTGTGATGGTCCTCCTCAGAGGGCTCCTAGATCTCACCCTCAGCCTCTAATCTAACTAAGAATGATGTGAAACATCCTTCTCCATTCTACCCTAGTTACGATCAAGACAATTCAAAATCTCTTGCAATAATTGTCTGGTGCCTGGCTCTTCAGACTCAGCCCAACGCTCATCCCTCTACTCATCTCTACTATGTTGATGAGCACTGCCTTGACTGACACTCGTGGAAGGACTATGATCCCTACCCCTTCCAAAGCCACCAACTTGGCCTCTACCACGACCTCTAGTAGCTCTAGTCTCAGGCATGATTCCTGAAGCAACCAGAGAACCAAACAACAACTCAAAACCAAAACCAAATAGCATCAAAAGAAAAATAATAATCACAAAACAATAGTTTTAAATACATCAAAATTTTATGTCTATGTTTGTTTCAAATTTTAAACCAAAAGACAACTAATGGGTGTACAAACTCCTAGTGTAGAAACATGGCTCTAATACCAAGTGTAATGCCCCACCAGGGAAGCCAGGAGAACAAACCTAAACATGCAACTAAGTTAACAGGATAATTTTTTTTAAAAATATTTACAAACAATAATGATAACAATGCGGAAGCAACACAATGAGATACATGATATACAAATAAATATAACTCAACAAAGATAAAAAAATCTCGCAGGTTCCTTGACGTAGAATTACTTAAGCAAACTAATCTAAAAAGAACAAATATAAAGAGATAACATAAAGGATACATCAACTGAACTCGTAACATACATCTCATATAATAATATCACATATACAACTGATACCCAAGGTATACAAAATAATCAACATCCACTGCACAAGTCGCAGGGTATGCAATAGGACATAACAATACAATACAATACAATACATCCTTTGAAAGGATGTTAACCATTATACACATATGGTACAAGTATACAACTCATGAAACTGAACTAGTCTCTAGAAGAATCAGAAGAAGATAGAACTGCAACAAGGATCATCCAAGCATGAAGGAGAACATCGGATCTCAATGGTAATAAGAATCACTACCACTCGACCTCATGGAACCAAAGGTCCACTCCCACCATGCTAAGGAGATAATATTAGGCCCACTCACACGGGTAATAAGAAGGCAACATCAAAGGTATACAGGACATCATAAAGAAATGCATAAGAAAATCCTAGAAGATTTCTAATACATAATAAGAAATCTACACAATACCAGAGGTAACCAACACATATAAGATAACCTAAGCTGTACATAGGGAAGTGTCATCACATAAGTCTACCCTTGAGTTACCCTAGTAGTCCTACATGGACCCTGGCCCCCAAGTGACTCTATGTGGCTCAGTAATCCTTTCATGAAGACAAGGATCCTAACTCCCATCCTAGCTTGTAAATACACTCAATGCATGGGTAGAGACTCAGACATCTTATTAGTTCATTTTAAAATCCCTTTAGTGTTTAATATTTTCACTTATTAAGTAACTTGCCAATGAGTTACCCTAATAGCCACTTAGGGCCCTGGCCCCCATTGCAAGCCACTTCCCCTCTATACACTCAATTAACCTACCTAGTCTCATAACAATATCATGAAGGTTTAACATAAATCTCAAACTACTTCCTGCCCATACAGGAATACACTGGTTCTCAATTAACCATAGCTACTGAAAGCACTTTCACAAGATCACATAAGATAACTTAAACAAACCAGGTTGGGTATAAAGAATCAAGACCAATAGTGACATCATAGAAACATGCATTGAAAATCATGTAAGACATCATGAAGAATCAAATCCCAAAACCTTTGGTTTTACATCCTAAAAGTCAGCTATTCCCAACAGATACCCAAAAATGATAAAGTTTCATAAAAGAACATAATACACTATTCATATCAATAATCACCCAAAATACATCATGGCACGATAAACACATATTAGAAAGAACCAATCAGAACATAGAGATAAACAAATTTATAATAACATTATGCAAATTCGTTTATCTAATAAAATTACTAATAAACTATAATTAATTTTCAAAAGAAAATACACATTAAGCCTTTATAGATTAATTTATAAAATCTAACATATATAAATTAATCTATTAAATAATTACTAAACTTCAACTATAATTACAACAAGTATGAAAATACCAATGTAACAACTATTAACAGATATTAATATTCAAAATATTAATACTATCTATTAATCAAATTATTAAAACCTTGTATATATATAAAAATAAACACTATTAAAGAATAAATAAACTAAAAATAATAGTAATAAAACTAAATATATTAATAACATTTAAAAAAATATTATTAATAATATAATAATAATAACTATCATTAACAAACTAGCTAACATATAAAAATTAAATAACATCTAAAAAAGACTTTTAAATTAAACTAACAAATAAAATACATTGTAAATAATTAAATTTTAAATAAAAATAAATTATAATCACACTTTAAAACTTTTTTTTTAAGAAAAAAAATTAAAAATTAAAATTAAAAATAAAAAATAAAAATAAAAATAAACTATCATTGGGGACGGGTTGGGCCCTGCACCCCCTCCATTCCCCGCGTCTCCCTTCCTTAAAGGAAGGGGCCGCGGGGCTGGCTGCAGCCGATAGCGGACCGTCGTGTCGGCAGCTCGGCTGCCGCGCCCAGCCTGCTGCGCGGGCCCATGGGAGGTTGGGGGGTTTGGTGGCCCACGCCTCCCAATCACATTTTACTTTTTAATTTTTTTTTAAAACTCTTTCCATTTTAACAATTAAACACTATTGTTTATTGTATTTTTTTTTATATTTAAACAATTTCTTTTTTTACTATTTTTAAGCAATGTATTTTTTTTAATTTGCTAGTGAATTTCGAGCAACCTTAATATTTTTTTTTTTACTATATTTTTCCAATAGTATAATTAAATATTTTTTTAAAACAAAGAGACTATAATGCATTCATTCTACAATGAAGATATATATATATATGAATTTAATAAAAGAGACTTTTTCATCCGATAAAGAATCAAGAAGGGTCTTTTTTTTCTTTTCCAAAACCATGCAATTGATGCAAATAAGAAAAATGTCTTAATTTTAACATTAATCTTTATTTTAAGCTAATTTTTCAAGCATGCATTTAATCTTTATTGTTTTGTTTTCCATGCAGATTTGGACCCGATTTTTGGACAGAAACCTGGTAAGGGTGCAATTTCTACTTTCCAAGGTAAGGAATTTACAAATCTAGGGGTTTAATCCATTTTGGCAACTATATCAAAATTTCACACAAAGGAAGACATTTCCCACAGATCTGAAACCCTAAGGCCAATATTTTAAAACTAAATCATTCCAAATGAAAACCCTGATGCCCATTTTGCAACCAATATAATTAAATGAAACCCTTAAGCCCAAAACATAGATTTGACATGCAATCATGAAGGAAAAACCACAAAATTGATCTAATAACATATTCTTCCAATTTTAATCAATAAAATCACATAATAATAAACAAGGAATATTCAAACAAAAGATCCTAGCATTCCACATGCACAGAAAAAAGGGATCAAGAAGCTAGAATTATCAAGATCAAAATCCTACCTTAGTAACTGATGAGAGGAACCAAGTCCAAATCCAAAGAAATTCACAAATCCAAAAATGCTTTTAAGCTTTCCACAAATCTCCAATCACCTGAATTATCCTTCTCCCTAATTGAACAACCTCCAAAATGGCTTTCAATCCAAAGATATAGAAATCAGACAATTAGGTTTTTAAAAAGTGAAACCCTAAAAGAATATTAATTATTAATTAAAATTAAAAGAAATATTTTATTTTCAATTTTCACTTAAAGCATGCACATCTCAACTTTACAATATAAAAACAAAGTCATAATTGAAAATGCATGAGAATATTTTAATTAAATAAATCAATTAATCATGCAACTTAAAGTAATGCTCAATAATTCAACTTCGCACAATTAATTACAATAATTAAATTTAATATTTATTAAATCTCAATTATTTAAATCAAGACTTAATAATTAAATCAATTAATTAAATATAGGCATTTAATTAATATTTAGTTATTAAATAGCCATGTATTTAATATATCAATGTTTTAACCTTATTAAAAGTGCAATTATTAACATTAATATTTACCATAATTATTCATTAAATAAAACAAGCCAAAAGCATCATTAAGCCAACTGAAAACCATCTAAACAGAGAAACCAACTGAAACAGAAAAACAAACTGAAACAATAACACAAGCACACACAGAAAGGCTCACGAATCCACATCACTTGACAGATTCAGAGAGGATATAGTCAATCAGATTCTTGTCCATTTCTAGGACAAAATAAGGGTTTAGGGTAGGGATTTAAGCCTGAATATTATCTCCCCTCTCTTACCATTGAGATAGTGTGATAGGGAACGCTCACTCCTGCCAATTCAGGGAAGACGTAGCCCGGTACTTGCAATCCTGTCATCACAAAAGACAAACATACATGCATATAATATAACAAACAATGGTTGAGATCAGTTTATCGTGTGGATAACTATGAATCTATCCCATACCATAACAAACACGCCAAACAGTAATGTAAAACATATAAATGATCCATGTGCATACAGATATAAGGTCAGTATTGTTAAAAAATCATAATCAAAATGACATCATAACATATACATAATGAAATAACTATAAATCACATGTAAATATAAGATATAACACAACTAAGCAATGGATCAATAATATAATGAAAAGCAATACATGAGTATCCTCAAAACCAACTGAAATCACCAACATATACATGAAAGGGCCTAAAAGAATTTGGCAACTAAAATAGAAAAGTAACCTAAAGGGTGGGTATTACAGCTAGGGTGTTTCATCTTTAGCTCATACATAATTTTTGGTACAAGATTTTGAATAAATAAATGTATTTTTTGTTCTTTTGGAACATCAAAAGCACATTGACTAACCAAGTTTCTTCATCGTAACAGAAAAGTCATAAATGATTCTCCAACTTTTTGTTTAGCTACGCACAAATCAGTCAGCATAACCTCACTTGATATATTAAATGCAAAGTGAGAGATGAATTTATCTGCCAATTATTTCCATGACCTTACATTTCTTGGTAACTTAGAATACCATTCCATTTCTTATCCTCTAAGACTTCTAGGAAAGAGTCTCATGAGATATGTGTCATCCTGGTGAGCTTCGATGCAAGAAGTATAAAACTCCCTAACATGATCAATTGGATTACCTTTTCCTTTGTACTTTTCAAATTTGGGTACTTCAAATTTCTTTGGAAAAGGAGGCATATAAATACTCTCATCAAATGGACTAGGACATAGATCTCATTCCGTATAAAGTGTCCTCTTGTCCTTAAATTATATGTCATTTAGTTGTTTTTGCAAGCGTTGGTTTTCTTGACCCATATCATCGTTATGTGAAGATTTCATAGTTTTTGCATGTGTATCAGAAAGATGTCTTTGCTTACGAGCGATCGGATGCTGATTAAATTATGTAGTATCTGATTCAGATGATTCAGATGATATTTATTGGACTGGCGCCATTTGTTGTCTTACATGTTGTTGAGGATCTTCCACGTGTTGTTGGATTGTTGGTGGAAGTCTATATTGTTGACCTTGTGTCGCATAGTATGGTTGAGACACTTGTTGTTGATACCTTGGTGCATACTATTGTTGTTGAGGTTGTACCATATGTTGTGGTTGTTGCAAAGCATTTTTTTGTTGTGGAATATATTGTTGTCATTGTGGAATATATTGTTGTTGTTGAACATGTTGTTGTTGTTGTTGTTGTTGTTTTTTGTTTTTGAACATGATGTTATCGTTGTTGTTGAGCATATTGTTGTTGTCAAGCATGTTGTTGTTATTGTAAATATTATTGGATATATTGATGTTAGATTTTTTGTGGGTGCACTTGTTGCACCATTGGACCTTGCACATGTTGTGTGATAGGATGAGATTCTTGACCCACTTGTATCGTTTGTTGTTGCATGTTATGCTCTTGTTGAAATCCGAGTGGTGCAAGTATACCGCTAAGACTCAAAGTCTTACGTTTTGAGCTTTTTGCTTGAGACATCATATTGACCTGTGCTACATATGGTTGTTGCACTGGTTGCGCCATATCCACAGTTGGTGCTTGTTGAGCCGCTTGGGCTTGTTGCACTTGTTGTGTTACATGTGTTTGTTGAGTTTTTTGTTCCACATGTGTTTGTTGAGTTACCTTAGGTAGAATTGGTGAAATGATGCTCTTCTTCTTTGGCTCTAATGATGTACTGGGCATAACTATAATAGTCACAAAAGATGTATCAATCGTGGATACCCTTGGTGGTTTGTTGAATGATGCTTTGGATGTCATTACAGTTGAAGTACTTCCTTGGATTGCTGCATGTGTTACCAAAGGAGGGCCACTTTGTTGTGTTTCTTCGAAAGAGGATACATATGGAATTTCCCAAGGAAATGTGATCGTCTCTCTCTGTTCTTCAGGTTGATTAACGGGTGGGCAATTATTAAAATCAATTCTCAATGTCCTTTGAGGATATTTCTTGGAGATTTTTGTAGTATCTACCATCTTTGAAGGAGGTGGTAATGTCACTTGAAATAAAGGATTATCCAATGGTACATATTCTTCCTTTTGAGGAATTTCAATAGTTATATCATTTCATTGTCTTTTTTGTGTTACTGCCATAGTTGACTCATTCAAGGATTTTTCCTTTTTTCCTCTATCCCGAATCACTAGGGCTTGGTTCTCTTCTAAAGTAGATTGTGTGGGATTTCGATATTCCAAGAGTAATTGAGGATTTTTCTTTTGTATTACTTTGATATATCATTTTGGATCTTGAGTCATGAGATACGCTAATGTCTTCCAAACTTTTTGGTCTCTTATATCTTCGTCAATCTCATCTCTAGGCAAATCTTTGAAATAAATGTTTCATGTGAGTCTCCATAATCTGAGGAGACACTTGACTTATTTCCAAGATCTTGATTATTTTGGGGTGGTGCAGGAGGTTGATAAGATCCAAAAGACATGTTTTTCATGGGTTCTTGATGAAAATAATTTGATTAAGGTTGATTAAATTCAAAATTTTGTTGGTGTTCCTCTTGAGGTGTAGGTGGAACACTACCATGGCCAGGTGGCATAGGTACAAAAATCAGTTCAAATTTTGGTGGGGGTCCCCACTGAATTGTGCCAAAACGTGGGGAAGTATTTGAAGAATATCCCATGTTACATAGATCATTACTTTGGGTTATATTAGGGATCATTTTCACGGTTGTAGGTCCTTCAAAAAATGTAACATGTCTTGGGTCATCAAATGTTTGATGCACTTCTTCAAAGTTTGGTGGGGGTCCCCACTGAATTGTGCCAAAACCTGGGGAAGTATTTGAAGAATATCCCATGTTACATAGATCATTACTTTGGGTTGTATTAGGGATCATTTGCATGGTTGTAGGTCATTCAGAAAATGTAACATGTCTTGGGTCATCAAATGTTTGATGCACTTCTTCCAGGGATTGCATGTTGATTAGGTCACTTGGGTTTTAAAATGTCACACATTGTCTTGGATCAAAAGGTGGTTGAGATTTTGGTTGTGATGCAAACATATGTAGATAGGAATCTTTTTGCATTTTGGATGCTTGAGACCTTGTGAAAACTGGCATGATGACTATATGCAAATGCAAGATGTTTTTTTTTTTATTTTTGGAAACACAACTTTTTTAGGAATGCAAGGAGTTTATGAAAAATGTAATCTAAGACTTATGCAATTTTTTTTTTTGTTGGTTTTTGGACTTTTGGAAATATCTTTGGAAAGGAGACAAATCTAAGAGCATAACCTTATGAGGATTGTGTGTGTGTAAATGGGTACCTATTGAAAATGACACAAACACTCAATAGGTCATTGCATTAGCTTGAAAGGTTAGTCCAAAACGTTAGAAACCACTAATATCGACCTATTGCCTACTAACTAGGAGGAGTGTAATTAGTAAGACATCAGCCCTCAGAATATGCTACAAATCAGTGACGAATATAACCTAGCATGAAGGATTTTTATTTAAAAACAAGCTAAAAGACATGAAAAACAAGTATTCTAGCTCTAAAACATGAAATAAGAACTATAAGCTAGCATGAGATAATAGGTGAAATGTAAGTCTAGAG
>MU225392.1:500346-512821 GCA_018584345.1 Thuja plicata
GTGATACTTGAGTATGTGCAATCAAAGGAACAATTGGCTGATATCTTCACCAAGCCACTTCCCAAGGATGCATTTGAGTACTTGAGAAAGAGACTAGGGGTCAGACCCTTGTCTACTGGTCAGTAAGTTGACTAGAAGGCTGCATCAGCCTATATATTATCAGAATATCATTCATGTTGATGCAAGAAGAGAGATGAACTTCAAAGATACATCTATACATAGCAAGGTATTTATCTACTCTGAGCACCAGAGTTGTTACAGATGGATTGGGAAATTCAAGGAATATATTATGGATAGAAAGGATCCGGTTGACACTATTGTCAAATATATGTTTGAAAAGATGTTTTTTTGGCATTGTTGTCAAAGGGAGAGAGATATCTCATTATCATGCAGAGATTATATCCATTATCGACTGAAGGAGAGATCATATCCATCGAAGTATCCAAAGGGCGAATGTAACAAGAAAGGGAGAGTACACACAAAAGAAGAGAATTGCTGACAAGAGACATCGCATGAAAGGAGAATAGTCAAAGAGAGAGAGTTTGAAACAGAAGGAGAATACATCACATCAAAGAAAGAAAGATTCTAAATCTATCCAGTGAAGGGATTGAAGACAGACAGAAAGCTACAAGAATCAAATCAAATCTATTTGAGCTTACCAAAAGCCAGACATTTGTAATAGTTACATTAGGAAAGCTTGATGAAACTATATATTTCATATTGTATTAGTAATAGTATAGTATGATAATGTAGTATGTTGCCATCAATGCCAAAAGGAGAGATTGATGACATGTAACTAATTGAATGTTTGAAGATGTCAATTTGATGATCATGCAAGGCATTAAATCAGTTAATGTATTATATTTTCATTGATGTCAACTTGATATAATATGTATGGTCATGGAAATACTGCCAAAGACTTCAAAGAACCAATGATCAAAGGCTATGTTATCAGTAATGCATATAAGTCAAGTATTCACTAAGTGACTATATACACCGATGGAGTGCACACCGACGGTCAGAGTAAAAGAGCAGAGTCACAGTGTTACCCGATGAGCTAATGCACAACATTATCGAAGAGAAAAGTTATAGTGTTGCCCGATGGAGAAGACAAGGATAGAGATCTCGATGACAACTGAAGTCACACCGACGGAATAGTAAGTTATCATCGATGACTAATGGAAGAGTTGACCGATAGAACAAAGAGTTCAGAAAATGACAAAATGCTTAGCTGTCAAGAAGCTAAAGATAGAGTTAACAGATACTTATCATTGTTTTAATCATCCAGATAAAGCCAGAGATAAGTAATTGATTTAAAGTTGATTTGTCCAGTTGGCAAGAAGATCTCTTTGAGATAAAACTAGAGTTTGATTTAAATCTATTGGCAAGAATTATGGAATACGCCAAGAATCAAGAAAGCCAAGAAAAGGGGAAATCATGTCTATATATAGACAAACCCAATTCATTACGAATGGGGGAAATAGGTGAGGAGAAAAAGAGAAGAGGAAAGATGCAAAAGAAAATCTGAAGGAGAAGAAGTCTTCATTCAGTCCTGATCAACAAGCTGAGGAAAGAGCTAGATTCTGTAGACACCGACGAACAGTAAGACAACATCACAGATCAGAACAATGTGGAGCAAAGGTATAAGATTGATTACATTGATCAAAGAGGTAATGGACTTACAATAGATCTGAAAATAGGAAATTGAGTTGTATGTATGAACAGATCATTAGTGTTTCAGTTTAACCATTGAAGCATAAAGTCTCTTAACCGAGCAAGACTTAAAATTCTTTTACAATTGAGATACATCCCAAGGAGTGTCAAAAAGTTTGATCATAAAAGTATCATTAGATATGCCTGATACCTATTGACAGGCCAAGTGAGTGTTCGATCAAGGATGGTAGCATTAGATGCCAGAAACTAGGTGACAAACTATTTTTAAATCCTCTAACAAGGTCACACCTAATAGTATGTTTGTAACCCTTTAAAAAGGTTGGTTCTTAACAAGGCTCACTTTAGAAGAGTGAAAATTTGGGGTATCGGTCCCAGTGGTGTTTCCCTTAACGGGCTTTCCACGTTAAAATCCATGTGTTATGTGTTTATGTTTTATTACTTTACTGTTTTACATTTCACATATGCAATTCTGGATTGATCGGTATACTATGCATATTTACTGTGTTTTGGTAAATAGTTAACTGCTTATCGGTAATCATACAGAAGAGAGATTTACAAAGTAATCCGACAAGTAGAAAATTGATAAAAGTATTTCAAGGCACTCATCTTGTAGGACAAAAGATAACTTGAGACATAATTTGTGGTTGTAAGTTTTAAAGGTTGATTTAAGGATTAATTTTTGGAGGCCACTGATTCACCCCCCCCCCCCCCCCCCCTCTCAGTTATTACTAAAAACAAGGCTATCAAAAATACAATAGGGTTCATTTTTTTGCCATTTATTATTGATTTGGAAAGATTAAAATTAATTTGAAACCCTAATTATCCTATGTGCAGATTAAACTGGTCTTAAAATACCTTAAACAAGAAATCTTCATTTGTTCCTAAACTAGTTCAAAATTCATTTTAGGTTCCCAAATCAAGTATGAATGTTCATTTTAGAGTCCTTTTAAATTTAAACAACTTGATTTGATATAATTAATTTGATTGCACCCCTAGTTAAGCTAGATTTTGAATTTGATTGAAATTGAAAGAACCTTGATTGTATTGAACCCTAAACTAGGTGAAGTTTATTTCAAAAGCCTAAATCACATGTGGGAGTTTATTTTAAGCTTCCAAATTGAAATATGAGTTTTATTAACCAAGTTAGGGTTGATTTGCATTGTTTAGGATCCATTTTAGCTTTGTAATTGAGGAAAATGAGAGCGAAAAGCATGAAATATAGAAGTGCTTCTAAACTTCAAAATATTAATCTAAAACCCTAAAGATCCATCCCATTTGACCAAGTGTGCAGCTTGGTGACCAACTGCACAACATAGCAGCCAACTGCACAGGTCTGGGTGCCAACTACGTAGGACTTCTAACCAACTGTGTAGGACTTCTGACCAACTGCGCAGAACTTAACCAACTCTGTAGGACCTATAACCAAGTGCGCAGTTTTCTTCTAGAACCTACAAAATGTACAAAAACACAAAAATCCAATCAGTTAGGCATGTTTCACGTTGGTTTCACCAAATTTAAGACCATAAAAAGGTAGAAAATGCATATCTAAGTAACCACAAAACCCTAAACAATATGCAAACCCATCTAATCTAACATTAGAGCCATTAAAATAGGAATTTAAAATATATGTAAGCAAAACATAAAACCCCCTTCAAATGATGCTTAGATTCTCTCATTTCTTCTCCATAGAGTTGATTATTGTTGCTCTTTTCCTATGAAAAAAATGCACAAATATTGAAAAGACAAGTTAATAGAAAGAATACTAGGAGATAGTGGTTCTCCTAATGAAGACAAAATGAGCTCAATTTGTAGGATATGAGAACTAAAATTGCAGAATTAGCAATAAGATATGCAAATTGGAAATTTGCATTGATTATGACACTTGGTAAAAATGGAAAAGGAAATATGCCATAATAATGACAATGGAAGCTAAATTAGTGGATGGAAAGATGCAAGAAACATGAAAGGAAAGTGCAAGAGATGAAGCTAATCAATAGGAGATACATGCTAGAAAATAGGAAGAGGATAAGTGAGGTGGATTTATGAAGATTTAAATTAACTTAGAATTCAATATTCCTCACAAAAGGTAGTTAGCATTTATGAAATTCAAAATTTCATAAATTAGGAAATTACCCAATTAATTAATAGGTTATTAATTAATTGTGAAGACTTAGGATAAGGAATGAATAAATATAATTTATTCATAAAGGCTAGGGGTAAATCATAAGCTATTCATCCTAGGAGGACAAATTAGTGGATTATCGGTCAAATTGAAGGCATTAATGTGCAATTGAATTGGTTTTGATAATATTGATAGGATTATGATAGCTCTAAGGCAGATGAACTTTGATAATGCGCTCAAATAATAATGTTTGAAAATGAGTAAATAGCATAAATGAACTTTTGATGACACCAGAGCATTGATAAAGGAATAGGGATACATCGATGAACTTGGAAAATGTTCCCAAGACAATGATGATATGCAATAACATTGATGAACATGGACAATATTATTGAAGTGACGATGATAGGTTGATAACGATAACATCTATGATCTTGGAAAATACTATCAAATAGGTGATAAAAGGATACAAAGAATTGATGAACTTGGAGAATGTCCCTAGAATAATGACAAGATTGATTAGATTTGGAAAAGGGTTTGATTGATTTGAAAAGTGATTTAATTAGGCATCGATGATCTTGGACAATGCCCCATAATGGTTGGAATGAGTCCAAAACAATTCTGAAATGATTAGGAATGAAATAAAATAGATTTGAATTGATTTAGGATGATTTTATATGGTTTAGGATAGTTTAGGATCAAATAGGATTGGTTTAGGATGATTTATGATTGATCGGAATCGATTAGGAAAAATGATCAATTTGGCAAAGAGGATATAAATATTAGTAAATAATTGAATAAATTGCAATATTCAATTATTAATGAAAGACACAATGTTGTCATATAATAAAGATCATATGCACAACATAGAGTAATAATTTGATTCCAAAACAATGTTTCAATTGTAATTCCAAAAATGTTAAAAACACGTAGACTAGCAGGCTCAAACCATTTTTGGATGTCTACAATCATGTGGTCAGATTTATTCTAATCCGATGGTCGGCTCTTTCCCTTGATTGCAAAGATGAAGTTCTTTATTCATCAAGGCATCACAATAGACAACTACATGGAAAGTGGTCAGAGCTCGAAGTAAGGGTAAAGTTTGATCAAATCAAAAGAAGATCTACGGTGGGTGTTTTGCCTTAATCAAGAGATGCAGTTGATTTACCCTTCAAGGCATTGCATCGTGTCGATGCATGGCAATTTTTCAGATCTTGGGGCCCCTCAAAGATAAGTTAATTGTCGTGTAGTTCCATGTTGATCTTGTGGTCATCGCATTGCCTCAAACATAAAGATTAAGGTAGTTAACCATCAAGGCATTGCACCTGTTTGACACATGTAAAGTTGTTGAGGCTAAGGATAGGTTAAAGATAGATCAGGTTGGATTTCATCTAACAGTTGGTGTATTCCCTTAAACCAAAGGTGCATGGATTTTAATGATCAAGGCATTGCGCCTGAGTGACAAGTGGTAGTTCATGGGACTTGGCCGAAGATAAAGAAAAGTTAACGATCAGTCACTTTCGATTTGATCGTGCGGTCAATCCATTACCTTAATCAAGAGATGCATAGTTTTAATTCATTAATAAATTATGATCGTCTACCATGTGTCCTACCAAGATCAAGAATTCAGGAAGATTGATGGGCCATTAGATATTTTCCATCAAGCGGTTGTCATTCACTCATGGAGGATAAAGGAATATTTGACTAGGTGTGGAGAGTGCACGACTAACTGACACATGCCCAACTTGGGTTGTGGGACCTGTGGTTTTGTTAACAAGGGTAGGGTTAATTTGTAGTCAGGTTGGATTTCATCCAACAGTGGGTGTTATGCCTTAACACAAAGATGATTGATAGATAGTCTTTAAGGCATTGCGCCTAGGCGACGCATGGCATTGTTGAGGTCATGGATCCTGAGTTTTAAAGTAAAGTTAAAAGGGCCACAAGTTTGTGTTGATCTATTGGTTGGCACAATTCCTTAAAGGAAAGATGCTCGATGGATAGCCATTGAGGCATCACACCAACCTGTCATGTTGTAGGTCAGATCTAAGGTTAGCATTGAAGGATCAAGTAAAGGTAAAGAAAGTCTATACTAATCGGACAGCTAGGGCATTGCCTTAATCTGAAGATGATCAAATATTAGTCTTTAAGGCATTGCGCCTAGCTGACACATGTCCTCCTATGATCATGGGGCTAGAGCAAGGGAAGGTTAAAAGGAAAGATGATGTAAATAAATCAGATGGAATGCATAATGCCTTAAAGTGAAGGTGATCAACGGATAGTCATCAAGGCATTACACTTGATGGACGCATGTCCAAGTGAGATCTTGGATCCTTAGTAATTAAAGGGTGATCGACGACTCAATTTTAAAGTTGGATAAAGTTTCAATGTAGGATTTTGATGATGGATTTTGTGCCACTTGTAGCCATTAGAGTTGGATATTTGAATATTTAAAATTGTTTCTCAGAGTTTCAAGTGGTGGTGTTGTTTTCTAGGTTACTAAGGCAGTTGTTGGATTGATCTAATATTTTGGGTCAATTTATTGAAATCATACAGTGCTGAGGGGATATTTTCTATTGACTATGGTTTCATTATTGTTGTTTGGTGTTTTTTCATGGTTTTTTCAGATTTGTATATCTTTTGTAACCCTAGTCTACTTCATGTCATTTTTTACATTAATGTTTTCAGTCAATTGGATATTTAGATCATATTGTATTTCAGATCTTTTGAAGAAGGATCAATTCAGTGGATGAAAGAAGATAAACCAATTTCCAAAAGGGACAGATGTCAATTAGATATCATTTTTAGGGTTTTCATCTTCTATATGTATCTTTCTTTTCTCTATTTTAAAGGTTCATATTTTCTCTATAAGAATTCAGTGCATGTTCCAAGTGTGGTTCCTCTGTAAATATTTTTGCCTTTTTCTCTTCATCAAGGGTGTTTTGGTTTTGTCCACTGTTGATCAGCAATGGAGTCATTTAAAGGATGGATATGATTTAAAAAATTTCTTCAGATATATATGAGTTGGGGTATCAAGGGTATGTCAACTTGTCTTTTAGTGGATGTTGATTAATGTATTGTCTATTCCAAGGTCTCTTCCAAGGGGAGAGTTAAATACTTTGAGTAGGCAATCACATATTTGAATACACAGGTGGATCCATAAGAAAATCTTGATCAATGGGGGTATGTTTGATGTGGCATTAGACATATTAGACTGTGATGTCTTCTTTATCCATAATCTTCTTTTGCAATGTTATGTTTGACTTTGTTTCACATTGAATAAGGCACTAGTCTATGAGAGATCTGGGTTGTTTCAGGGATCCATTATTTCAAAATCATAAATGAAAATCATTTCCCTTTCATGTTGATAGGAGTTAGGACAGTTCTAGTTTTCAGACATACTCTATGCAAGTGGGATATTGCATGAGATTTGGTAAAACAATGAGGTAGATGTTACCTAAAGGTTTGAAAGCTATTCTAGAGTTATGTATGTGAAAGATATTGTTTGTGACAAAGAGGTCATGTGTGTATATTAGGTAGTGCCCACCTGAGTGATGTGGAACTCAAAGTGTATAAGGTTTTTGAACCTTTTCAATGTTAGCTTTTTCTTTTGTCCTTTTTTTGTGGAGGATGTTGAGTTTGTGTCCTAGGTTTGCAATCCCACAGCCTAGCCTCAGAATCTCATCTAGGAAAGGAGAGTGCAAGGAAAATACCTAACAAGAATGATGAATCTACTGGGGAAAGAGATATAAAACTTGATTTGAATCTCTGGTACAAATTGTTAAATCTAATATTCTAATGGAGATAATCAATCCAAGAGTCAACAACAACATATAAACTCATTCAGGGATAAGAGAGATTTGTTCTCTATTAAGTGAAAATCAATCCCAGAGTGATATGGTTGTTATAGATTCATATGCTAACAAATAAGTATTCCTCTTACTCAAAGTAAGTCAAGGTTTGTTTGGTTTTTCATTGCAACAGTGTCTGAAAGTCCAAATTCTTCATATATATATTTATACTATCTCACAAGTGGTGAGTGGCGAATCTGACTTCTCTGATTTTCACCAGTGTGCATGATTGAAGAAAAGCTAAAAAGAAAGGAGGTGGACTTGTAGCGATAATCAAGCATATTTTTGGGCTCTTATGACTAAAGCATAGTCAAGGGAGGAATCTATATGATACCCTATTAGTGGGGTGTGTTGAGATTTGGTTGGTTTTGAAGAAGGTCAGATTGGGGTGAAGAGATCTCAGTTGATTCAAATTTTTCCTTTGCAAAGAGGTGGAGACTCTACCAAAGTTTTGAAAGGTGATTTGAAGGTGACTTCAGATCAAGTATTTTTGTAACTACTCCAATACATCCAGGTATTTCATTTTTAGGCTATATATTTTTTCCTTATCAAGCAATTTAAGCACTAAGAACAAGGAACAAGGTGTGGTAAGAGGTTTGCATACTTCAAGGTTAAAATTGCATTTTGCAAAATCAAGTGGGAGCATGTATTAGTTGAAAAATGGAGGAAATAGAGATTAGAGATTCTGCCATGTCCAATTGTGAAGGATCTATGCTACACCTTGAAGAGGTTCTTGTAGACAACAAAATTTTAGAACAAGAGTTGCAAGAACAAGTTATTTTGTTACTAAGGAAGAAAATGAGAAAAATGGTGGGAGAATCTGCACTTATTTTTTATATGAGGTTTTTTATTGTAGTAGAGGAGTATATTATTCCTTTCTGTCCTAAGGAGCTTGTTTGGGCTAGTTTATTTGTGGAACTTTGTTTTCCTGATTCAATCTTGGCCAGTCTCCTTGAGGGTAGAATATGTGTTAGAATAACCAAGAGGGGGGGTGAATCAGTGGCCTCAAAAATATTCCAATAAATTAACCCAAAAACTTATTACCATAATATAAGCCTCTAGTTATCTTCAGTCCTACAAGATGAATGCCTTGAAATAATCTTAACAAATAACTACTACTCAAAGTTTACTGTTTAAACCTTATTCTTATTGTTTACCGATTAGCAGTCTTTCATTTACCAAAATACAGTAAATTACTTAGTATATACCGATCAATCCAGATTATTTATGTGTAATGCAAAACACTAAAGTAATGACTCAGAAACACATTGACACATGGATTTTTAATGTGGAAACCCTGTTAAGGGAAAAAAACACTTGGGACCGGTAACCCAAAATTTTCACTCTTCTGAAGTGAGCTCAGTGAAGAGCCAACCCTGTTAAAGGTTATAAACACACTGTTAGGTGTGACCTTGTAAGAGGATTTAAATATAATAGTTTGTCACTTGATATCTGGCATCTCTATGCTACCTTTTATGACCAAACCCAGTGTAGTTTGTCAAATGGTATCTGGCATCTCATGCTATCTTCATGATCAAACCTTTTGATACTCCTTAGGATGTATCTCAATATAGAAAGGATTGTTAAGTACTTATCAGTTAAGAGACTTTTTGATTCAATGGTTAAACTGAAATAGTAAATGATCTATTCACATATACAACTTAGACTTGCAGATTTTTAGATCTATTGTAAGCTCATAATACCTTTCTGATCAATTTCTCCTTTCAATACCTTTGCTCCACTTCTTTCTTCTCAATGATGTTGTTCTTATTTGTTTCTTGGTGTCTGCAGAATTAGCTCTTTTCTTCAGCTTGATTGATCAGGACTGTATGAAGTTGTTCTTCATCAGTTTCTCTTTAGCATCTTCTTTCTCTCTTCACCCCCTTAATTCATACTGAATTAGCTTGTCTCATTATAGACATGATATCACCATTTTTAGGTCTTAGTCTTTCTTGTTCTTGGCGTGATCCGCAATTCTAGCCAATCTTGCTTTAAAGCTTTACTTCAGTTTTATCCCATAGATTTCTCTTTGACAACTGGAATAAAACAACTTTAAAACTCTCTCTTATCTATGGCTTTAATCTTGTTGATGAAAAAAATATTAAAAACTAGTTAACTCTATATTTATCTCTTTCCAGCTAAGTCTTTTGTCATTTCTAAACTTCAGTTCTTCTCAGTGTTTAACTCTTTGATAGCTTTGGTCAACACTTTAGTTCTCCTTGGGAAACACTTCAGTTCTCCTCATGGATCTCCATCGGGGTTGTCTATTCGTTGGGGTTGTCTATCTGGCGGGCATCACTGTGAAGTTCTTCTCATCAGTAATTCTTGTGATTGTGCTCATTGGTAATGCCTGTGATTATGCTCGTTGGTATCACTGTGACTTTCTTCTCGATTTTCTCTGTCCATCAAGGTGCACTGCCTGTCGGTGTTTGTATTCACTTAGTGAATATTGATATTTTATGCATTACTCAAAGCATAACCTTTATCTTTCTAGTTCTCTGAAGTCTTTGACACTTTGTATATAACCAATCAGATTATATCAAGTTGACATCAATGACAATACAATACATTAACTAATTTAATGTCTTGCATTCATTTTTTGTAGCTTGGTGATCATCAACTTAACATCTTCAAGCATTTAATCAATTATAGTTCATCAATATGTTGTGTCTACTAGCAAATAGATATAAAATGTTGAAAATCTTCAGTCTAAGATTTCACATGAGGTTGTGCTTAATGATATTGTTTCTGAGAATGATGGAAACCAAAATAATAGAGATAGGTCCTGTGGGGATGATGTCTTTTGTAATCATGATAGTGATGCATTTTCTTAGAATGGAGTAAAGGATAAGGATGGTGAGAGTGATGGATATAAAATTAATATGGATGTTTTTATAAGATATGATCTCTCTTAAAGAAACCAATTGTTACTCTCAGCGGGTAACAGTAAATACCTAAGATAAACAAGAAGACCATATTAATGAAGATGTAGGTTGTTGTTATAATGATTCAAATGAGCTTCAGAGTGTTGATGAAGGGATATGAATTCCTCTATCAAGTTAAGATGAATTCAGTGATTTTTCAGTTTTGAATCACAAAGGTGATCCTTCTCAGTATAAGGAAGAGGATATGTGTAGTTAGCAAGAAAATATTGTTAGTATAAATGAAAATGTTTCTCATGACTATGTATCAGAAATGGATGAAAGAGCTGATAATGGTTCACTTCATAGTAAAAAAAATTTGATTTCTTGACTTGTGAATATCTCAGATATGCAGGTGGGGATAGCTCAGAGTTCTTACATCCATCACATATTGATTTTGACAAAGAGTTTATATCAGGTCATCCTGATTTTGACATATGTGTTTCTGATTCTCCTTGTACTTATATTTCAGTAGGCCACAACAAAATTGAATATGATAGATCATATGATGAAAGCATCAGTGTATTTATAGACTCAAAGGATAAAGATTTTCTTGGCATAATTTTGAGTACTGATTGGGATTATTATGTGGATTGTGAATCTGTTTCAGATTTTGAATCCTTTATTGAATCATTGTAGGATGGTTTTTCAGTTTCTCAATGTATGCAGATACCTAGTGAATGTGTGAATAGGTGTTCTCCCAGTAGAAAAAATGGTGGCTTGCATAAGGTCTGTAATTTGCAAGCAAGTTTTTTAGGGAACTCTGGTATAGTTATGCAAACTAGTGACAAAATAATTTTTGATGACTCCAGCTGTGAAACTGAAAAATGATTGCAATTATTATCAGTTGGAGGATATTTTTGATAAATGTGACAATGGAAGTAAAAATATAAAATGCTCTAGGGGTCCTGAATCTTTCAACAACCATGATTTGCATTGGTCACAAAATGATCAGTATTTTTAGATAAGGCCTAATTTAACGTTGTTGAATGAAGGAAGAGATATTGAAGGTGTGTTCTATAAGCTATTGAAAAATTTTAGCATATCTAATCATTCAAATGACAACTATGTTTTTAGCTTGCTTCCAGTGCAGCTATCAGAAGATTTTATGTTTGATAGAGGCAAACTAAATCAAAACTTCATTGATGGCAGAGAGTCATCAAGCCTAGTTTGATTTCTTTCAAATTAGGAAAAGAGGTGTAAAGATAGTATGACTCTGCTAAGCAATGTATATATTTGTAAAAATTTTCTATTTTTCTATTTTAGGTGTATTTTTTGTAGGGTTTTTGTAGGATTTGTAAAACATGCAAATCCACAGAACGCCAAGAACACCTGCAAGCAAAATACCAGAAGCTGAATCGAAACCTGTGAGAGAGAGAGCTAGGGTTTGGAAAATCTCAGCGGAGTGAGAGAAAAAATATTATTTCCCAAGAGAATGAATAAAAATTACAAAGCATTCGACCTTAAAGGTGAATGAAACCCTAAAAACATAAAGGCTAGGTTGCGCAATATAATTAATATAAAGTATTAATTATATGCACCTAAGAGATAGCTTAAGCGAAAAAGAGTAAGAACTAACTGATTACTCTAACACCCCCCTTAAGTGAAGCTTAGGAGGTAAGCTAACCTAGCACAGCTAAGAAAGCAGGAAATGGGTCCCGGCAACAAGGCCTGATCAGGTACCCAACAACAAAGAAATCTCTGTAAACCGGGGAAATAGAGAAAACCCAGTGGGAAAAACCCTACCCCAAAAAGAGATATAAAAGAAAGCAAAGAAAAAAATAAAGACTTCAAGAGACTCTCTCAAAGCCAGTAGTACAATGCGTGCTGCTAACCCCCCCGTGAGAGAGGGTCGAGGCTCCAAAGCCCCCCCAGAATGAAAGAACCCCTGGAGAAAAGAACAAACCACT
>MU225392.1:514181-619504 GCA_018584345.1 Thuja plicata
GTGAATGAGTCAGGTGCCAAGGAGGTGAACTCTGCATCTATCTGGAGAATCCTGAACTGATCCATGGTGCCAAACAAGGTGGAGAACTTGTCCCACATATCCCTAGGTGTAGTCAGGCCATCCAGGTGGAACAACAGCCCATCTGAAATGTTCATGGCAATGAGGCCCATTGCCTCATCCATCCTGTTTCTGTGCATAAGCGCCTCATAAGGCCTCTGAAGAACTGGCTAAATCACATCCATGCAAGACCATAAACCTCGTGACATGAGGAGTCTGGTCATGTGTGGCTTCCATGTGTGATAGTTATGGGGTGTCAGTCGGGCCACAGAGGGGTCCGACATTAAGAGAAGAATAAGAAGGAAGTAGAAGGGTAAATTTCTGAAAGTAAATAATAGAAAGTGAAATGCACCCCCTCCACAATGTATAATCCTATTCCCTGTGTACCACAAATAATCAACTACTGAAAGCACACAAAGAAATGAGAAGAAAACCTGAGTTTCAGAAGCTGAACAGGAGCACAAAGGAAGGTATGACTTTGACTTAAAAAAACAGCATTCAAATGGAAAAATCAGAAACTAAAACCTACACCAATACGTCCGTCTTGGAAACACCTTTCCGACGATATAAGATACTTGCATTTTTGAGTCCGTTTGCTCAAGTTACGAGCAAAAAACCAACAGGACCCCCAAAAGACAAGGCACTGAAAAAAATAGTCACTAGCATAAAGTTGACGGCCAAACGCCCGTCGCAGGTGGAGGCGCGGTGGTGACCCATGGGCGGTGCAACTGGAGGAGGTGGCGGACTGGCCAGGCGGTGGCGGCGGGATGGCCGGGCACGGGCGGCGGCCGAGCTGGGAGGAGGCAGCGGCGGCCCCAGCGGCGCAGGTGGTGGGGCGCTGGTGGCGCGCTGCCCAGTGGTTGCACACGGGCTGAGCGCTGGTAGCGCGATGGCGGCGCGGGTAGACAGCACCCGAAAATGATAAAAAACATGTTTTTTTGAAGTTTTTTGAGATTTTTTTCTCGATTTTTGAGCCGTACGGCCCTAGAAGGCCAAAATTTTTTGCCTGTGCTCACGGAGGCTAAACTAGTCAATTTTTATATGATTTTGACTCTCCCGAGCCTTCTAAACGCAATGGCAGAGTTCGTTTCTATTGAATCTGCTCTAGAAGATCATGCCTCCTCCAAAGTGACAAAAAAACCTCAGAAAAGTTGTTGCTGTCATCTTCAAATCGAGGCTTCAAGAATCTTCAACCTAGGCAGCGACAGGGTGGCTCTGATACCATGTAGGATTTGTAAAACATGCAAATCCACAGAATGCCAAGAACACCTGCAAGCAAAATACCAGAAGCTGAATCGAAACCTGTGAGAGAGAGAGCTAGGGTTTGGAAAATCTCAGCGGAGTGAGAGCAAAAATATTATTTCCCAAGAGAATGAATAAACATTACAAAGCATTCGACCTTAAAGGTGAATGAAACCCTAAAAACATAAAGGCTAGGTTGCGCAATATAATTAATATAAAGTATTAATTATATGCACCTAAGAGATAGCTTAAGCAAAAAAGAGTAAGAACTAACTGATTACTCTAATAGTTTTCATTTTTTGTCTTGGTCTTCTCTTCTCAAAGATCTGGAATCTAGCGTTGAACTTGCATTCAACCTTCCTCATTCAGAGCCTTTGTTAGGACTCAAATTTTCAAATCTCTTTGGTCCTATTTTTGCCTGTTTCTGCAAGGTTTTTGGCCTAATCCTTAAGCCCTAGTTTTAGGGTTTTGTATCCCTTGGTGCATTTTTTGTGATAAAACCCTAAGTCTCATGAACTTATTATAAAGTCACATTATATTTTTGCATCACTCAAGTTTTATAAGCCCATGTGTTTTAATTGATGTTGTCGAGTAGGGCCACTTTATAACTTAAGTCCTTAGGTTTCATGTGTTTTATATCTTGGTAGGGTTTTAATATTTCCCTAAGTCCTAAGTTTATTTCCCTGATAAAATTTATGCTTTGCATCTCCTATGCATGTCTTTCTTAATCTAACGGTTGTCAATATCCCTTCATCGTGAAGATGTCACTCCTTAGTCTTCATGGCATTGCAACAAGTTTCCAAGTGTTCATCTAAGATTGGGCGGGCCCTTTCTTTCTGGTTATATCTATTCTAATCATGCGGTTAGATCTATTCTAATCTGATGGTCAGCACTTTCCCTTGATCATGAAGATGAATTTCTTTATTCATCAAGGCATCATGATAGATAGCCACGTTGAAAGTGGTCAGAGCTCAAAGTCAAGGTAAAGTTCAATCAAATCAGAGGAAGATCTATGGTGGGCGCTTTGCCTTAATCAAGAGATGTAGTTGATTTACCCTTCAAGGCATTGCATCATTTTGATGCGTGGCGAGTTGTCAGATCTTGGGGCCTATCAAAGGTTATTGGTCATGCAGTTCCGTGTTGATCCTGTAGTCAGCACATTGCCTCAAACATAAAGATGAAGGTAGTTAATCATCAAGGTATTGCGCCTATTTGACATGTTTAAATTTGTTGAGGCTAAGGACAGGTTAAAGACAAATCAAATTGGATTTCATCCAATGATTGGTGCATTCCCTTAACCAAAGGTGCATAGGTTTTAATGATCAAGGCATTGTGCTTGAGTGACAAGTGGCAGTTCGTGGGACCTAGCCGAAGATAAATAAAAGTTAAAGATCAGTCAGTTTCTATTTGATCATGCAATCAGCGCATTGCCTTAATCAAGAGATGTAGGGTTTTTATTCATTAAGGCATTGCGACCGTCTGCCATGTGTCCTACCGAGATCAAGAATGCAGGAAGGTTGATGGACCATTAGATCTATTTCCATCAAGTGGATATCATTCACTCACACAGGATAAAGGAATATTCGACCAAGTGTGGAGAGTGTGCGACTGGCTGACACATGCCCAACCTAGGTTATGGGCACTATGGTTCCGTTAAAAAGGGTAGGGTTAATTTGTAGTCAGTTTGGATTTCATCCAACAATGGGTTCTATGCCTTAATGCAAAGATGATCAACAAATAGTCTTCAAGGCATTGTGCCTAGGTGATGCATGGCATTACTGAGGTCATGGATCCTGGGTTTTAAAGTAAAGTTAAAAGGGTCACAGGTTTGTGTTGATCTATTGGTTGGCATAATACCTTAAAGGGAAGATGCTCGATGGAAATTCATTGAGGCATCACACTAGCCTGCCACATCATGGGTTAGATCTAAGGTCAGTGTTGAATTATCAGGTAAAGGTAAAGCAAGTCTATGTTGATCAAACGGTTGGTGCATTGTCTTAATCCAAAGATGATCAAAGATTAGTCTTTGAGGCATTGCACTTAGATGACACTTGTCCTCCTATGATCATGGGGCCAGAGCAAGGGCAGGTTAAAAGGAAATCTAATGTAAATGAATCAGATGGACTGTGTAATGCCTTAAGTGAAGGTGATCGATGGATAGTCATCAAGGCATTGTGCCTGATGGACGCGCATCCAAGTGAGATCTTGGATCCTTAGTAATTAAAGGGTGATCAAAGGCTCGGGTTTAAAGTTGGATAGATTTTTAATGTGGGTCATTAATGATGGATTTTGCACCACCTGTAGCTGTTAGAGTTGGATATTTGAATATTTAAAATTGTTTCTCAGAGTTTCAAGCGGTGGTGCTGCTTTCCAGGTTACTGAGGAAGTTGGTGGATCGATATGATCTTTTGGGTCGATTTATTAAAATTATACAGTGCTGAGGGGATATTTCCTATTGAATTTGGTTTCATTATTGTCATTTGGTATTGTTTTAGGGTTTTTTGGTCATATTTATATATCTTTTGTAACCCTAGTCTGCTTCCTGTCATTTTTTGCATTAATGTTTTCAGTCAATTGGATATTCATATCAGATTGTATTTCATATCTTTTGAAGAAAGATCAATTTGGTAGAAGAAAGAAGATAAACTAATTTCCAAAAGGGATAGATTTCAATTAGATATAATTTTTAGGGTTTCCTTCTTCTATATGTATCTTTCTTTTCTCTATTGTAAAGCTTCTTGTTTTCTCTTCAAGAATTCAGAGCAGTTTCCAAGTGTGGTTCCTATGTAAATATTTATGCATTTTCTCTTCATATAGGATGTTCTTAGTTTCTTTTGGGTTTCATAAAAGAGCATCATTGTAATAGAAAGCTTCATGAATGAAATTTCAGTGTTGTTGTTTTATTATCAAGTTGTCTCCATTTGATTTCTGAATCATAGAGGCTAAGGCATCAAGGGTGTTTTGGTTTTGTCCATTGTTGATCAGCAATGGATTCATTTAAAGGATGGCTATGATTTAGGATTTGTCTTCATATATGTATGAGTTGGGGTATCAAGGGTATGTCAACTTTTCTTTCAATGGATGGTGAATAATGTATTATTTATTCGAGGGTCTCTTCCAAGGGGAGAGTTAAATACTTTGAGTAGGTAATTGCATATTTGAATACACTGGTGGATCCACAAGTAGAGCTTGATCAATGGGGGTATGTTTGATGTAAGGCATTAGACATATTAGACTATGATGTCTTCTTTATCCATAATATTCTTTTGCAATGTTATTTTTTACTCTATTGCCCATTGGATAAGGCACTGGTCTATGAGAGATATGGGGTGTTTCAGGGATCCATTATTTCAAAATCATAAATGAAAATCATTTCCCTTTCATGTTGATAGGAGTTAGGATAGTTCTAGTTTTCAGACATACTCTATGAAAGTGGGATATTGCATGAGATTTGGTAAAACAATGAGGTACTTTTTACCAAAAGGTTTGAAAGCTATTCCACAGTTATGTATCTGCAAGCTATTGTTTGTCACAAAGAGTTCATATGTGTGAAGATTAGGTAGTGACCACCTGAGTGATGTGGAACTCAAAGTGTAGAAAGTATTTGAACCTTTTCAATGTTATATTTTTCTCTTGTCTCCTTTCTGTGGAGGATGTTGAGTTTGTGTCCTAGGTTTTCAATCGCACAGCTTGGTCTCAGAATCTCATTTAGGAAAGGAGATTGCAAGGAAAAGACCTAAAAGATTCCATCCTCTTTCTTATGTTCTTATGTTCCTAAAGTGTATCAAGGTTTTTAGAATAAGTAACCCATAACTTATCGACCCATGTCATCATATTTGAGAATATTTTTAGTAGAAATATGGAGACTATTTCAAATCTTGCATTTCTCATTTGTGAGAGTAGCTATTAATCCTCCATTTTTATCTTTTTTTATTTGTCCTATGATTTAGAAATTTCTCCTTGAGTTAAAATCCCAACAAACCTCTTATTCATGCCAGTGATAGTGTCCTTGAGAGAATTATTCTCTAACAGAAACTTGTGTCTCTTCATTTCATAGTCATTCCTTTCTCTGATGACCTATTGTATTTGGGCTTTATTTAATTTGGAAATGTTTATGCCAAGGTATTATGTAATTACAAGATCAATCTCACCCACCTTTAAGGTCATCATGTGTCCAAATGCCTTCTCCAAATCAATTATTTTAGGCTTTATATGGGGTGGGTACAATTCCCATACCAATAATGAGTTATCACCTAGATTATATCTAGACCCAAGGTACACATCATGAACTCCTTCCATGTTCAATGTTTGTTTGTTGTCATTTCTACAAATAAAACTATTAAACACCAAGGTGACACTCAAGTCCCGCCTAGGGAATATAATTATCCATGCCTCCTATATTATAAATATCCCTCTCATGGGTCAAAATACTCATTTCATGATCAATTTATGCCTCAATCCTACTCGTTAGTTTCTCTTCATTAGCAGGTGAAATGTCTGGGATTGAATTTCTCAACAAATTGCCTTTGTATTTATACAAAAATGATTTAGATTCAAAGGATTTTAAAAAATCATCATCATAAACAAATGTGGTATAGGCCAATTGCCTTTCATCTTCTTTAATACCCAAGGACTCAGTCACTTCATCTTCTAGGTTCATTGAAATCTGATATCCCTCATCTACATTCTTTGAAATATGTTTGGATGAGCTTTGATTGGAGCTATGTTTACCAATAGATTCCTCATCCTCAGAATATTCTTCATCTATAGATGAAATAAAATGGAATTCTTGCATCTCCTTCACTCTTCTCTTTGCTTCCTTATTGTATTCATATATGGCCCTACTTGCTTCTTCTTCTTTCATATTCCTTATGAGGTCAACTTGTAGAAATGATACATGAATGGAATCTCCCAAATGTGTTGTATATTTTCAATAGTTTATATAACCCCCTAGATCAAAACTCATTTTGGGTCCTCCTATCCTCATATTATAGTGAGTGATTTTGTCAATGATAAGGTTATGTCCAATATTGGAGGTTACAGTGAAATTACCAAATGCTAATGTACCAGGAATAAAAGTATTTTTCTGGTGTGCACCAAGATTCATAACACTGGACTATTCTATTGTATTACCATCTATAGGTAGGAAACTCTATATGGAACAGCTTTGGAAAGCAGAAAAGGTGTAACCTCAAATCCATATACCCTAATCATTGTGTAGTCTAAAAAAAAATACTAGTCACCCCAATTGTGATCTATTCTTAATGAATCATCAAAATATTTTTCTCTTAGGGATATTTTTATCGTGGGAGACAAAGATTAATCACATGGATGGCTAAAAAATCTATACAATATTTTGACAAAGTTCTCTTCAAAAAATACATAACTTGACCTTGTGTATCTATTATCCCAGACTAGTACCCATAATTGTATTGGCTTATGTTTACCACCCATGTCTAATGGCATAACTTTCAAATGTTATGGCCACATACCAATGTCTTTTCTAGCATGCAAGATCAAATGCATAATATGAGATTAATGTTTGAAGAAAATCTAAGAAGGATATGTCTGAATTCTCTACAGCCTTCTGTACATCTATTGGTAAATATAAGATGCATAATCAAAAGACCCGTCCTCGTGGCTTTGAAAATATACAATGATAACCATAGGAACAATCAACATAAAATCAGGAGCATGAATAACCAACACCCATCCTACAAAATAGTAGGTGATCTTCATGTACCTTTCAAACTTATCAACATGGAAAGGAGGCTCATCCTTTTCACTGAATTTGTCCAACTCCCTGCCATTTATCCTAGGCCCATGTAAGGGAAACCTCCAACCCTTATAGGTAGTATCCATTCGGGCATACTTCTAATTCAACTCCTCATAATTAACAAGGTAATCACATCTACCACCCAAGTTAAGTACCAACAAAATGTAATCCTTTATGGTTAGAACAAACACTTCTCTTTGTAAGTTACAATTTTCTTTTACTGGGGGATCAAAATGCTTCACCAAGAGTTAGATTAGGTCAATTTTTACAAATACATTTGGTACTACCAATTTTTCTATATTGAGTTTCTAAGGATAGAATCTTGGTTCATGGTAGTCCTTCCTCCCATAATGGAACATGAACAATTCATGCCCTTTTATTTCAGTCCAAACATCACCACAATCCTTCTGCTTGTCTTCAAATTTCTCAACACCTGCCCTCCTTGACTTAGGTCCAAACCCAAAGAACTGATCAAGTAAGTCCTGGTTCAATTTCCTCTTCTTCTCACCCCCTATTTCAGTTGTCTCTTCTTCATGTTCTTTCTCAGGGTGTTCTTCAACTCTCTATTTTTTTGCTCTTAGTTTTTCTACTTTCCTTCAAGCCCTTTCTAGTTTTGGACTTTTGAGGTTTCTCCCTTTTGAAATGAAAGTTTTGAAATAGTATGAATGCAAGAACTATTCAAATCTTTAGAAGGTGTATATGCTTACTTGGTCGATGATGATTTTTGAATTGATCCCTTTGTTTTTCATCAATTTTGATTTCCTAAAGGGTTTTTACTTTTGATTCTACACATTCAATTTGAATGCGAATAGACTCATGGTCATCTTGGAATTAATGTCTCAAATTTTCAAATGTCGTGACAATGTGACAAGTTCTCTTATTAGAGTACTCTTCCCAATTGGATTTCATGCTTTGGCACCACCTCTATTTAGAGCTCTTTCTGTCATCAGCAAGAGATACAATATGCCCCTTCAATATTCATGTGTCTTTTAGATTTCATCATATCCCTAAGTAGTTTCACCAAACACATTCATCATTTTAATGCATCCATTTCATCATTATAAGCCTTCAGGAAAATACACATGATATTCCTTCGATGTTATCATCAATGAATAAATCCCTAACCTTCATATGGTTTTTATAGAAATGACTTGTATGGGGCTACTCTAATTATATTCCTTCAACTTTGTCTATACACCTATCAATGTAATTTCCCGATGGTTATCTTCTCATTTTGTTCATCGGCATAGCTTATAAAATTAGGGAGACACTTCTAGGTCACTTTGAACATATAAGTTTCTCCAATGCCTTTATTCATGTGTACTATCACGGAAAGTAATAAGTTTCTTCCTGATACACATATACTCAACTTGGGATATTCATTCAGGGTGATCCATGAAAACCTATCATGATGACACAATTCATTGACAAGAAAATGATATTTGCTATAAGGAAAAAATATTACTATGACAACAAAATTTCCCCCAACATGTTCTTTCTTGTCATTATTTTTTCTTCATCGGGATAATTAGGCCAAATTATTATAAATTCTTTGATTGCACATTCCTTCAGGATAACTTTGATGATCAGATAGACATGATAAATGTATTCTGATAGTTCACAATTCTCTAATACAAATATACTCATACATCGAGTTGAGCCTTATATTGCTTCTCCAAAAAGTTTCAATAACTTAATATTATAAGACCTTCATGTTGTTTCTTCCCAATTGGGAAAACCTAAGATCTCCTTTATCGATGACAGTTAGATCCTTTATGCTTTGTTATCTCCATTGGGGTAACTAATGAAATTATTGTAACCTTTTGATGTATTCACGACATTTATAGTTTTGTTGATATGCTTTTTTATCGCCATAACTCATCGTTCATCTCGCCAATGCATTACACTAAGCGACCACTCATTATCGGGGTAACTTACATAATCAGGCTAATCTGTCAAAACTTCTCCAACCCTTAAATTTTCTCTTATTTTTCTTTCCTTCATCTTTGGTTGGGGTAAGAAATGTATCTTTGTCCGATAGGAACCTCATAAGAAAAAAAAACACACTTAGTGTAATTTTTAATACCCCTATGATAGGCTTACTTTCTCTCATACCTCTTTTGATCAGGGGGATATGTAAAGTATCACTCCGAACTGACGTGAGTGTTTTAAAAAATTATTAATTGATTTTTATTTCTCAATAAATCCTTTCCAATGATCAACCTGCAAAGCATATTTTCTTTATCAGGGAAGCTTATATAAAATTTCTCTGATATAGAATTTTAGTGATATTTTGTTTTATCTATGGATTAAAAGGATTATGAGACCCAAGTTGTTTCGAGGACAAGAATTGAAAATCAATGGAGGGTAACAAATAAAACTTCAGTAGCTTCAACCTTTGTAAAGGTCTCTCACTACTTGATCAAATACAAAATCTTGGTGATGACCTATGGAAAGTGGCTATGGGAGAAATTTCTGTGTCTTCTCCTATTTTAAGATATATTATATTAACCAAATTTTATGTTTCCAACAGTGGTCATGTTATTGACTAGTTCCTTGAAATAAATAATTAACTCATGAATATTAGATAAAAGAACCCATTGATTCACCTTTAATTTGGTGACATCTTCTTCAAGGTGCTTCCATTGTTCCATAGAATGCATCTCTAATTTTATATCCTATCCATATTTATCCAATCTCTTCCATTTATAAAATGTAGATTCTAAATTATTCATAGCATTCTATATATCCTTGGCCATAGATTAGTCTAGCTAATCCTAGGATTTTTTGAATAGTAAAGATTAAAGAAAGTAATTTTTCTATTTAGTTATGTGCAATTAGACCATTTTCCACTTGGAAATGTTGGTCATGAGTTTAAAGGCTATACAAATTTCATTCATCTTTTCACAGTAACCAAATAGAGAGGATGGACTAATGTAGCTATTTTGATGGGAAAATAAAAAACATGTCTAAATTTTCATCTTGGTAATTCTTCTTAGGAGGGTAAGGGGGATAACAATACCTTAAGGTTAAATGGTACAAGAAGCCAATTAAACTAAGGGAAGCCTGGGAATTGAGAATGAAGGACCTAATAGAATAAGTTTCATCATTCAACACCAAAAAAGGTTATCTTCTAGGGGGTCCAAAAAAAATAAATTTACATTTAGAATTTGCAAGGAAATGCCAACCATAAGGTTTTAACATTTATGGGAGTCATCTTTGGCCTTTTAATAGGACCTACAGTTTAACAGCTGGTTGAAAACCTTGGAGGTTGAAAATGTATTCAAATCTTTTGAAACAAGAGAGTTCAAATGATAGAAAAATATAGAGTTTATTTTGTTAGGAGTGGATCCCTCACCACCTTAAAAAAAGGAGGCATTAAAAATCTGGGGGTGAGTGGGTAGGGCTAAAGCAAGAGCACCATTAAACTACAAAAGGTAAGATATAAGATATTGATGAAAATAAAATGATTTTCTAGAAATCACTACTTTCTTAATTGTCTCTTCCAAATAAATGTAAATCTTGAAGCAAAATGTTTATATAATATTATTCTATAAATATTTGTAGGAAAAATGAAGGCATGATACCACTTGGAGTGACTGTTGGAATTGGCTTCTATTGGATTTGTTGGCATTCATGTTTTTTCATTGATGTCAACATATGTTTGAGATGAAGACAGATAGACTGGTTATTGCTAGTGCATGGATGACTGACATAAGTGTACGGACATTGTATGGATGTTTCATAGTATGTGAAGATGGGGAAGTGTATAGGGATGAGCCTTGATCTTATATCTAAGGTCGCTTGAGTTTATGTTTCCATTTTTTTGAGTTACAGTGGTTTTGGTGAAGACTGTTTGTAGAACAATGGCAGAAAATTGTGACAGAGCTAGTCTCTAAGTTTTTTGGATAACTTGAGTGCGATCATGATTCATGTTATGTGAGCTTAGGGAATGTTAGGAGACATGTTGAGGAATTTTTTTTATGATTCTTGGGTTGCAAGACTCTTTGTGGTGTCATTCATGGCATGTGTTATGGAGAAGACCTATTTGGGACCAACTTTAGTGATGTAGCATGTATTATGGATAGCGAGCATGGATTGCAAATCTGGGATTATATTTGATGTTTACTTATTCAATGTACCATATGTATCTTAGCAAGGGGTTATATAATTATTTGTGCATTGAAGAATTCTTAATTGGCTGAACTAATTACTTATTGTAAACTTGTATAAGGAGAGTTGTTTTCTTGATTAGAAGTGTGTGGAGTGAACTGTGGAAGCTATGAGCTTGTATTTGAGGATTCTGATGGATGTAGAGAAGAGTTTGTCTTTGATGAAATTCATTGGAACTGTTTAAGAATATATGTTGCTATTAGTCAGTTTTCTGGATATTATATATGTGTATATCTATATCTCAAACAATGAGTCTTGAAGGTGGATTTAACCTTTTTTAGGCAGTGAGCTTGTTGTTTCTCTTGACTCCTAATAGGTTCTTTCCTTTAACAGGAACTATGTACTGTATGTAATAATCATCTCCTAACAAGGCTAAATATCCTAACCAGGATACTATAATTTTAGTGCATTATTTGTGGGTGCTAATTCCCACCGAGGTTTTTTCCTTAACAGGGTTTTCTTGACAACAAATGGTTGTGTTATGGTGTTGTTGTTAATTTTTTCAAAATTGCATTTATCTTTTGATTGTTAAAGGTTAAATTTTAGAGTATTTGGCATATAAATGATTCACCCCCCCCCTCTTAGTTTTACTGGTGGACTAGTATTGCTAACAATTGGTATCAGATATTCTAGTCCTTTGACGGGAAGCTTAACAACTTGAGGTGATCCTCAAGGTGGCATTCTATAGGAAAGATAGTCCAAAATTTTATCCTAAAAACTTTGACAGTTGGAAGAATAAGATGAGAACTTATCTATTGTGTTTGGGAATTAACTACTGGATGATTACAAAGAAATATGAGTCGATCAAGACTGAAGATGAATTAGAAACTTTAGATACTAATGAAAAAAAGTCTTTTTCTTGTAACATGGTTGTAAGAGAAGCGTGGATTAGTGAACTCTATCAAGGTGAATAAATAGAGGTTAAAGATTTGGCTTCTACACATAAAATTTGGTCAAGATTAGAAGCACTATATGAAGGAGATAAGTTTACTAAGCAGGCGAAGTTACAGAACTGGAAGACAAAGATGGAAATTTTGAAAATGAAAGATGATGAGAATGTTAGAGAATATGTACAGAGGGTTACTGAGGTTTTTATAGGTATTATAAACTCTGGAGGCACCTACACTAAAGAAGAAGTGACCCCAAAGATTCTTAGATCTTCGACACCTATTTATAAAACTAAAGTGCAAGCGATAGAGGAGATTGTACCTTTGAAAGTGAACTTCAATAGAGAGATGTTGATTGCAAAGTTAACTACCTTTGAGGCCTCAGAGCTGGGAGATTCCTTACCTAATTGAATCAGCATTCAAGGCGACTATGCATAATAACAAAAAGACTTTTTTAGGTCTTGTGAGCACCAGCAGAAGTGACTTGCAAGAAGAAATTGGTGAATATATTGATGATTGGAAAAATATATAGGAAGAAGAGAGGAATTTAGATGAAATTATGGCCCTAATCGCAAGAAGAGAAAAGCGAGGTAAGGGTAAGTTTGAAGGAAAGTTACCTCTAAAAAAAAATTCATGCAATAAGATAGGTCATTTTGCATCTAGATTTCCTACAAGGGTTCCTAAACATAAATCTAAGTTTCATAGATCTAATTACTTCTAGGATAAGGAATGTTACTATGCTAGTGAAGGTGTGTCTGATGATGATACTATAGATTATGATGAAATTGGATGTATTTCTATTAAATATGATGAACCTATTCATTAAGGTAAAACCCTAGTTTCACATGTTGAAAAGAAATATGAATGGATCATAGACAGTGGTTGTTCACATCATATGACTAGTGATAGAAACAAGTTTGTTCATTTAACTAAATATGATGGCGGTGTAGTCAAATTTGGTGACAATACTCCTAAGTTTATCATTGGAGTGGGATTGATTTATCTTGATGGTAAAACTAATACTGATGATGTATTTCTTGTTGATGGACTTAAGCATAATTTTTTGAGTGTTGGATAGATTTTAGATAAGGGTTATCATTTTAAATTCAATGATGGGAAATGTTCTATCAGAATTCAGACAAGAGATTTGATCGCATCTGGTACTAAGTCAAGAGGTAATGTATTTGATCTTAATAATACAAAAGTTTCTAGTCTTGTAAAGTTTCTAGTTCAGGCTTCTAGTTCACCGAAGGACTTAAGAGGTATGGGTTTCCACTTACTATTATTGAACATAGATGAAAATGATAAAGAGGTAGTTCAAAGTCCAAAGTTTGAAAACATGAAAGTCCAGAGTATGATGCATAACAAACATGGAACCTTCAAAGTCCAAAGTTTGAAAACTTGAAAATCCAAAGTCCAAAAGGTCTTTATCATGGATATGGATTGAGGTTTTGAGTTTCCCAGTTTTCTAATGGTTTGAAATATAAATCGTGAAATCTTGATGCTTGATGTCTGAAAACTACCAGTGGTGTAAGGTTGATAATTACATTTTGGTGCTTGGGGATAAAAAATGAACCTTTCTAATTTCTGCCACAAAGTTTAATAGAAATCTCTAATGTTTAATGCTCAACATACTTATACAAATTTAACAATAGAGAAGAGGCTTTTGGGGTTCAGAGGTCAAGGTTTTGCCTTACCTTTTTAATGTACTTAACGATCTTCACAAGACAAAGGCTCGATCCTTGAAGCTCAAAACATTTAGATTATTTTTTATCAATTTGACGATGAAAATAATGTTTAAGAAAGATTTATTGCTATAAATAGGAGATTCATGTTAATCTTAAGTCAATGTTCCTAAATATAATCTAACCAATTGCAACATTAAAGAATTAAAATAAATGCAAAAGATATTTGTTCTTGATGCCAACATCAAGGCACATGACTACAACTAATCTATTCCCATTTATCTAATTTATAATTCCCTCTTCAAGAGAGGTCCAATAAGCATGATTATAAGTTGTATTTGCATAGGACACAAATGCCCTAGAATTACGTATTCTTATGAATTGAACTTACTAAATAGCTTCCTTTTATCAATAGCTTATAGTCCCCAATAATGGTTACCATGCATCTGACCAAGTGGAACCCGTAGGTTCACCTCACTGAACAAGGAAATAATCACATGGACCTAACACAGATACTCATATAATGAAAATACACAAGGGATGAAAGGCTTACACTCAAACTACAATGGAGAATAAACAACATCTAATAAAGTAGAGTATAAATTGAAGCATAAAAAATATGCTACTTCTTTTACGTGCTACTCAAGCTACATTGGGACTAGATACTAAATAGATAGTTAGGGAGTGTCATCATAGACCACAAGAATAGCTACCTATTGGAACCCGATACCCTCTTATATGGACAAGGATACTCAGTCATACAAGTATAATGATCCTAGATTGGCCTTGTCTTCTCAAATCATCTTAGCCTTTATTAGTACTCAAGGCATGCAAGGGGCGTCCATTATCTTGGCTAATTAATTACACAAGTTTCATTACTTTTCACTCAATTAATCTACCTTGTTTGTTTTCACTAATAGTTGTACATGGTTCTAATGTTGAACATGATAATAAAAACTCATACTCTTATCAAGCACGTTGGGTAAGACAAAATGGGTATAACCAATGTGATACCTCCTTATAATCACCATTGTGAATTACTCAGACTTGTGAAGCTAGGTGGAAAATTTTCTAGTACCTGAAACCACTTAACACACATCAAGTGTACCTGTGCTTATATATAATAACCAAATCACATACAATCTCTCAAAAATGTGTGCAACATCATAATCATGAAAATAGTAAAAATATAATATACATATAGATATATGTATATGTATATTTACATATGTGTATGTATGTATGTATAATACATCTACACACACACACACACACACACACACACACACAGAGAGATATGTATGTATATATAGATATATATGTATATGTATATGTATACATACATACATACATACATGTGTGTGTGTGTGTGTGTGTGTGTGTGTGTGTGTGTGTGTGTGTGTGTTTAACATACACACGCGCGCACACGCGCGCACGCGCGCACACACACACACACACACACACACACACACACACACACAAATATATATATATATATATATAAACAAATGCATGTGTTAAAAATAAAGAACATATTTAGGAGAAGTGTATGAGTATTCAACATAGCTAACTTTGTGTAGTCATAAATCTTAAACGGTATATTTGATTTCTATGTTTTTTTATTGTCTTTTCATGAGACTTAAATATTAGAATTATATGATTTGTGTTTTCATTGATGTCAACCATCTCTGGTGTGACATTAATGTCTATGTGAAAAGGATTTAATTGCTAAGGTTAGATTGATGAAGGAGATCTGGAAAGAGGATTAAGGAAGTTATTGAGGCCATGACATTTATTGATGAAGAATATTTTCAAAAGATTTAATTTTTGAGGTTATGATTGATGAAGAAGATTTTAAAAGATGACTAAGGAAGTTACTAAGGCTATGACATTGATTAATGAAGAAGATTTTATTCTCGAAAATTGGAATATGCAAGAAAGAGTATTTAAAGATCTTATTATAGAATGTCTTGAAATTATGGATGCTTTTTTCCCTAGACTTAATGATTGATTACTATAAATATTGCACTATCATGTGTACAAGTTCCCAAACTAACTGTTTGAAAAATATATAATGCACTAGGTGGTTGACATTAAGGTTGACTATCAAGAGGGTTTGGATAGACTTCAACAATGACTTGCATTTCTCTGCAGAGGAATTTTAGGGTATGTTGTTTTGTGGACTTGGTTAGATGGTTTGTGTGGTGTTTCATGTCAAACATATCTTGTTATTTTTCTCCATAATTGTATATTTGTTGTCACGTTCACTATTTTTTTGTCTATGTTAGCAATTGGTCAACTCAACTATTTGTAGTCACTTGATTCATGTGGTTTGGGTCCAGATATAGGTCAAGGGGAGAGATAAGAGGCTTAAGATGATTTTTCTATGGCATGTCATGCTTTGTATGGAACTTCGCACATTAGAGAATTTTTTGAGGTAGACCTAGTAATCTATTTTTAATGCATTTTCGCATGTTACTTTTGGGTCCAACTTTGGAGTAGTCACAATGCTTATGGATTAATTATATTATTTGAAAAAAAAATATGGGGATAAAAAGGGTCCTCTCTACTTCCTAGAGTGGATTGCATTGAGTATTTCTATTCAAGGTGGCCAACCTTATATTAATAATGCCTATTTTTCTCTAGTCAACCTTGTTGGTGTTTCCAATGGACAAATCACTATATATTTTAATTATAAAGAATGAGAATGGAATAAGAGTGTGTGAGAATAAATATTAAATTTGTGTGAGAAGGAAAGATTGTGCGAACAAGGCATAACTAAGAAGTTGTTTGAAGGATCAGACTAGAAGTTAGTTGTTGTTGATCAAGAGATTCAATTATATCTTTGTTGAATCAAGGAGTTTCTATTTTCATTAATTATATCTTTGTGGGCCTAAATTTGTACGAACAATTTGTTCCTTGACTTCTAGCCTAAAACATTGTAATGAGATATTTGGATATAGTGAGTACATTTCTCACCATGGTTTTTCCCATCTTGGGTTTTCCATGTAAATCTTGGGTTATTATGTGTTCATGTGTATTTGGAATATTTAATTTATCTTGTACTGATCATGAACTAAGTTATTTTAGATCTGGGATAATATTGTTAAAATTTTAAGTGTGTTGATTCACCCCTCCTCTCAACACGGGATTGTGTTCAACAATTGGTGTCAGAGAAAGGCTCCTCTAGGTGAAGCTTAACCTCTTGAGGTAGATTCAGAATGGTTGGTGAAGAAAGTACTAGGGTACCTAAGTTTGATGGAACAAACTATTTATTTTGGAGGGAGAGGATGGAGTCTCACTTGGATTATTTTCCATATGGAGTTCTTGATGCAATCATAAAGTGATATGATCTTGTTGCAGTAGGTAATCTTACTACTCCAGAAGAAATCGGGCATGTGAGAATAATGCTAAGACAAAAAATATAATTATCAATAGTTTGAGTGATTAAAAATTTCTGAAATTTATGGGTTGCAAATCTACATTTGATGTATGGGAAAAACTTGCTAATATTTATGGAGATAAGAAAATCAAGCAGACCAAGTTGTAGAATCTGAAGCACAAATTTGAAACCTTGAATGTGTCCAATGATGAGAACATTTAAGGTTACCTGCATCAATTAAATGAAGTTGTTAACTCCATTAGAGGCTCTGGAGGAGTGCTTGAAGACGATGAGCTAGTATTGAAGGTAATAAGGACAATGAAGACAACCTATAACCCTATTTATTGATATAAAACAAAGTTGAGATATGGATAAGTATAATTTGGAGGAGCTATATGGTTTTGTCACTGCATTCAAGTTATTTGAACTCAAGGAGAACCAGTGTGAAAAGGTAGATGATTATTTCAAAGCTACTTAAAATACAGGAGAAGATTTTGATTTAGATGAATAGGACAAATTTGTTTTAAAGTTGAAGAAAGGATTAAGAAACTACAAAGGTAATTTGCACTTTAAATTTTTTAATTGTGTAAGAGTAGGACATTATGTTGCTAAATGTCCTTTTAGAGAAGGTAGGAAGAAACTTGATGTTGATGAAAAAAAGGAAATTCATAGAAAACCTAGTAGACATAGTAGACATGATGACATATATAAGAATTATTGTACAATGGAATCTCATTCATCAGAGGATAAAGAAGGGAAAAAATGAAATAATGAGGTTTTATTCTTGCCTATCAAGGATGAAGACAATGTTAGATGTAAAGAGAAGAATATTGTTATATATGCAATAGAAGATTCTAGATCTTGGATCATTGATTGTAGCTGCTAAAATCACATGACTGAAGGAAAAAAGTATTTGTCCACCTAGAAAAGTATGATGTGTTACAAATATGATTGATGTTGTCATTAATGGTTGTCATTGATGTCAACATGTCTTACCTTGTTGATGGGGTTTCGGTTGAGGTATTCTGGTTACTTACCAACAAATTTTGGTTCTGATTGGCTATGTATCGGAAGGCTTGTTATGATTGTCTTGGTCCCATTTATACTAATATGCATTGAGTCTTCTTTCTTTGGGCCTAGACCAATCTATTTATCAGTTAATGTGTCTTGGAGTGACCATTTGAATTAATGTATATTTACATGTTTGTTGGCTTTTCTGGTAACAGAGGATGTGTAGTGTATTGCTTTGTTCAAGGAGGATTGTGTGTTCCACATTTAATTTCTTACCATTGTGGGAATGACCTAGTGCGATCTAATTCAAAAATTTTCAGGCCGACATGAAATTTTTTTGCTGGCGTGCATCGGTACTTATAGAAGATGATCTTGAAAGGATGTAAGAGTGATAACTGATGTGAGCATGTGAATAAGGAATGTAAGTATGTATACTCTTCTCTTTGTGTGAGTGTGTGTTACTGAAGATAACATTATGTTATGTTTGGTGTTTCAGTGGTGGATTTATTGTTATCAGTAATATATTAGCAGTTGGCTAGTTTCTATAGGCAGTGAGTAATGGGGAGCTCCCACTCCTAGAGATTTCTTTCTCTCTACAAGACCTTTTCTTGGTCTTATTTAGGGATTCTATCACCAAACTAACTAGAGGATTCCTATCTGATCCTCTAACTCTGTAGGATCTCTCCAACTAGTTCAAAATCATACTAAGTCCCTCTCCATATTTCTTCACATCCATGGCTTGTCTTGGTCACTTTCTTTCCCAATTGTCCTATCTCCCCAGTGATAGGATTCCTAACCTTCCTTAGATCTCTTTCAACTCCCCTAGATCCAATTCTGTGGATATTTCACCCTAGTTTCAATTGGGTTCAAGATTTCTAGTTCTTAAGGCCTTTTAGCCTTTTAGGCCTAATTAGCCCTCCTATTCACTAGAAAAGTGGATTTTCTCCCAAACTCCCTTAATACCCTTGGGAAATAGTTATGGATTCCTTGTGGGTTTTTCCTACACTCTAGGATTTCCAAGGTCTTAAGTTCCCACTCTGTTCATACACTATTTTTTCGAGAAACCCCTATTTTCATGGGTTTTAGGGAACATATACACAGTCTGGTTTCTTGGCTCATTTTGGTTACCTTCCACAACTCCACTGAAATTATCCTTGCATCCAACTAACAAGGACTCACCCCTCTACATTACCCCACCATTTATTAGATTCAACCAATCCACTGAGCAACCTTTCTTGCTACTATTCCATTCAAGCACCTAACCAGAATGCACTTGCACTCGCCTACGTCTTGATGCTAAAATTGCTTCCCCTGCACAAAAAAACTCCACAACCTATATACACAATGTACATGGATTCCCCTACTTTAATCCAAGAGGCCATAGGAGTTTGACCATGGGAATTCAAGAGGGAGGTATATTTACATAGTTGCCTTAGAACCAGACAACGAAACAGTAATAACAAAAGAATTTACAAAACCTTCACCAGTCACACAAAATTATTAATTAAATGCCACAACAAGTAAGTACATGCCAACATAAAAGTTATCAATCCATTAATTAAGCAATTTCAATCCATTAAACAATTGGATCAAAGCACTGTCATGAAAATACAGTCTAAATCCTTCCTTCCTCACACACAGTCCATACAAAATGACAAATAACTCTTGGATTGGGGTTTTGTCTACCTTATATACCTTATCCTCACATGTCTGGACCCTCATGTCTGGATTTGGGAACCATTGGTGCAGGAGCACCTAGGCGAGCCTCCATTGGTTAGTAAATTCTAGCTTGTACTTGACTCTAGCCAAGTCAAGAGCTTAGTTTAAGTTGTTTGAGGAACTTAGAAGGTCTTGTTCATGTTGGCTAGGTGAGTTAGTCACTAGGACTAAGGTCACAATAATATCCTTTGTTAGTTGTTTATTTAATTTATTAGTGTTAGAAGCTTAGCTAAGGTGAGAGTCTTTAATGTGTTCTAAACATATCTTGTTGTTGTAAAGATGCCATAAGGATATAAATGGCTTTGGATCCTTGAGACATGGAGGCTAGAATCCATAGAATATAGGAACATGACATATGTGGAAATTTCCAAATGTTCAAAAGAAGTTGTCATCAATTTTGCACTTATTGCAAAAGATTGCATGCCATCCGGGTATCTTTTGATTCCCTAAGGTATAGGAGATGGTGCTCAGCCAACATGCCCTAGAAAGAAGGAAAATGGTATCTAATGTAAATGAAGACTCGAACATCATGCATGTTATGCATTGTAACAGTTTGAAAGTTAGAGAATAGAGCTCTGCAAGTATTTTTCAGTGAAAACCCCAAGACTTTGTGTGGAAAATCCTATTGGATGGATTGAAAAGCTAAATCTAATGATTGATTAGGGTTCTATAGACTGTTAGTGCACTTTTTCATTTGAAGAGAAAGTTGATTTGAGTAGATCTAAGTGTTGGTTTTTGGTGTTCTAGTTCAGGGAGTCCATTATTAGCTTGTTTTGAGTAGTTTAGAGAGTCATGGCTCCCCCATGAAATCTAACCATGGATAATAATCCATATTATATGGAAATGGTAGAGGAGTCATAAGTGTATATATTTTTAGGAGTTAGGAGTATGGAAAGTATGAGGAACTATTTTATATGCTAGGCCCTAGGCGAGTTTGTGAATCCCGGTTAGAGGTCTAGAGGTAGAAAGAGTGATGAAACATTGCATGGAGGTAGGGATTTGTACTAGGGAAAGAATTTTTAAAGTAGGTAACCATAATTTCTAACCATTCTATGTAGATGGAGGTCGTACCAATCACCAAGGAATTGGTTTGAGCAAGTTTTAGCCAAATTTCACTGTTCAGTCCTATAAATTAGGCCTACTGTCCTAGGTTGTAGGAACCCCCTGTACGATCACTATCAGACCCAGAAACTTTGTGAATGTTTTAAAAATTCCAAAAGGGTATCTGAATCAAGTCTTATTTTTCCAAGTTGTTTGGAAAAGTTTTGCCAGAAATAGGAAAAGGTGACTGGTTAGGGCTACAAGAATAGGCCTATTTTTAAGGTCAATTCATGATGAATCATGGAAGCCGATAAGAGTATGATTCAAGATCCTTCAAAAATGGATCAAGTGGGAAAGAATAAGAGTGTTTTCATAATGAAGAATTCCTCTACAATGTTCAAGCAATTTTATGGAGATTTGACACTTAGATCCTTCTAAGTGAGAGTGGGAAAGTGAATCAAAACTAAGGTGTTGATCCTACAAGGTGAAGTTTTCAAAGTGTGACTCGAGTAACAGAGTTATAATAGGCCTTTGTTAATGATCTAAGCCTATTGCAATATCCTATGGAAGGATAGGATACTAGGAGGAAAGAGAGGTCTCTTGGAGGGAGTGAAAACTAACATTGGAGTTATCATACATCATATTAGTATCAGAGCTTGGATTTGATCAAGCTTGTGGTGGATGTTGCAGCCTACTAAATCAGTGGGAGAGAATACACCTGGAGGATCAAAAAAATATAAATTCATGGTGACTAATGCTGAGCTAGCTAAAAAGGTGGATGAGCAAGAAGAAGACAACAAGTTGTTAAGAGAAAGGTTGGCTCAAATGGAGCAACTCTTGGGAGAAGTCCAAGACAAAGCAGAGAAGATGAAAGACAAGATAGATCAGAAAGAAGAAGAAGAAGCAAGGGAAAAGGGAGTGGATATAGAAGAGGAAGTTCCAACTCCTGACCCTATCAGTGATCAAGAACCCTTCTTAAAAGAATTAAAGGCTTTAAGTGGCAAAGATTTGGAGGGTGTGCCACTATTTAGTGGACAAATGGATCCAGATTCAGTTGTGGATTGGATAGACAGCATAGAGAACCATTTTGAATGTGATGGTATCACAAAGGCCCAAAAAGTGAGTGTGGCCAAGTCAATATTGAGAGGATCAACTCTCACATGGTGGAAGTTTGTTCAAACTGAAAGGGAGAAAGAAGGAAAGAGTCCTATACTCTCATGGAAAGGAATGGTAACTAAGCTCTAGCAAACTTACTTGTCTAATGATTATGAAGGTCAACTTCATAGAAGGAGACACAATCTTTGACAAAAAGATTTGGATGTCCAAGCATACACTAAAGAGTTCCGAAAATTGTGCCTAAGGTCACAAGTGGTTGAAGATGAAAGCATCAAGCTAGCTAAGTATATGAATGGACTCAAATGGTCTATTCAAGAAGACATGAGTCTTGTGAGATTCAAAACCATCTGCCAATGCTATCAAATGGCCTTGAAGATAGAGGAGAAAGGCAAAAGAAAGCAAGAGCAAAGTTCCAAAACAAGAGGTAGAGGAAGGGATAGTAGAGGAACAAGAGGTGGCTATGGTGGAAGGAGTTCAGAATCAAGAACACAAGGAGAAGTCAAATACAGTGAGCAGCAAGAAGGAAGCTCTAGTAGAGGTCTTAGAGGAAGGAACTCAAGTTTTAGAGGTAGAAGTGGTGGACAAGGAGGAAGAGGTAATTACTTTGCCAATATGAAATGTAACCATTGTAATCAAATGGGACACCCTGTCTATAGGTGTCCAGAGAAGAGTTGTACTTCTCAAAGAGGTAAAAAGAGAAATAATTTAGTTCATGAGGATACAAATGAAGCTAAGAAGCACTCTAAGGTGCCATTGAATTCAGAATAAGGTGAGAACCTCATGATGAGGAGAACATTGATCAAGGAACCAGTCAAGGAGGAGTCTAGAAAAAGGAGGTCCTTGTTTAGGATCAAATGCAAGATGATGAACAAGGTATGTAGAGTCATCATTGAATCTAGTTCTACTGACAACATTGTGTCAGAGGAGGCTGTCAGCAAGTTAAACATGACAAGGCTACCCCACACTAGTCCTTACAAGGTCACTTGGCTCAATAAGGGACATCATGTCTTGGTAAACGAACAAGCTTGGGTGGAATTCTCCATAGGAAGGTATAAAGACAAGGTCTTGTGTGATGTAATGCCTATGGATGCATGTCACTTGATCCTAGGTAGGCCATGGCAATTTGACCGTCAAGCTATCCATGATGGAGTGAAGAACTCATGTTTTTAAGAAGGACAATTTGACTTTCAGAATTCAGTCACTCTTAGAAGATGCAGAAGTGAGGACATAAGGTCCTAATGTCCTTATGGTTGGTGAAAAGGAGTTCTTGGAGGCCCTAGAAGAAGGAGAAGGGGTTGGTTTTCTCTAGTGTTGAAGCCTAAGGAAGAGGAAGACAAAACACTAAAGAGGACAGAGCTGCCACAAGAGATACAATAAATGTTGCAGAAATATGAAGGCATTGTAAGTGATGGACATCCATAAACCTTACCCCCTATAAGACCCATAAGCCATAAGATTTACCTTATTCTTGGAGCTACCCTACCCAATAAGGCAGCCTACAAGATGACACCTCAACAGAATGAGGAAATAGCTAGTCAAATTCAAAAGTTACTAGAACAAGGTCTTATAAGGAAGAGTATTAGTCCTTGTGCTATACCCAAAGTCCTAGCCCCAAAGAAAGGAGGTACTTGGAGATTGTGTACTAACTCTAGAGCCATAAATAGGATCACTATCAGATATAGGTTCCCTATCCCTAGGATACAAGACTTGATGGATTGTTTAGGAAGTGCAAGGTACATCACAAAGATAGATTTAAAAAGTGGATATCATTAGATAAGGGTGAATGAAGGAGATGAGTGGAAGACAACCTTCAAGACCATGGAAGGGCTGTATGAATGGATATTCATTCCATTTGGCTTATCAAATGCTCCATCAACTTTTATGAGGTTGATGAATGAAGTGCTCAAGGATCACATTGGCAAGTTTGTAGTGGTATACTTGGATGATATACTCATCTTTAGCAAGACAAGAGAGGAACACCTCAAGCATGTGGAATCAGTACTTAAGAGGCTACATGAAGAGAAGTTAATGATTAACTTGGAGAAATGTGAGTTCATCAAAACAGAGCTAGTGTACCTAGGATTTGTTCTATCTCATGGTAATCTGAAGATGGACAAGAGTAAGGTAGAAGCCATCATGAATTGGCCTACTCCAAGGAAAGCAACAGAGGTAAGGAGTTTTCATGGACTTGTTCAGTATTATAGGAAGTTCATAAGGCAATTTAGTGTTATTTTTGCTCCAATGTTGGATACAATCAAAGGAGGAATGACCAAGTTCATGTGGAATGAACAAGCCAACAAGAGTTTTGAGTTGCTGAAGGAAAATATTGCTACCCAACCAGTGTTAGTCCTACCAAGCTTTGAGAAGCTCTTCACAATTGAATGTGATGCAAGCAACATAGCTATTGGGGTTGTCCTAAGCCAAGAGGGTAGACCAGTAGCATTTCACTCTGAGAAGTTGAGTGAAGCAAAGAAGAAGTATTCTTCTTATGACCTTGAGTTGTATGCATTGGTTCAAGCCTTAAGAAAGTGGAGGCACTACTTGCTGCCCAAAGAGTTTATTATTTATTTAGATAATCAAGCCTTGAGTTTTCTGAATTCCCAAGAAAAGTTGAGCCACAAGCACATGAAGTGGGTTGAGTACCTACAAGCTTACACCTTTAACATCAAACATAAGAAAGGTGTCCTAAACAAAGTTGTTGATGCATTGTCAAGAAGAGCTCTTACCATTCAATAATTTAGTTGAAGAGCATGGGAATAGATCATTTCAAGGATCTATATGCAGATGATGAAGATTTTGCAGATATTTACAGGGTATGTGCTGAATACAAGAATCATTTTCATAGTAGATATGTTGAATATAATTTGCAAAGTGGTCTCTTGTTTAAAGGGAATAAATTATATGTTCCTAGAGGTTCTATTAGAGAGAATTTGATTCAAGAAAAACATAATGGTGCTTTGAGTGGTCATTTTGGGATCACTAAGACTCAAGACCTTGTCTCAAGGTTTTATTATTGGCCAAGGATGAATCTAGATGTTAGGAGGTATGTGGAGAGTTGTGTGGTATGTCAAAAGGCCAAGGGAACTTCTACAAATGTTGGTCCTACCAACCACTACCAATTCCTACTAGGCCATGCGAATTCTTAAGCATGGATTTTGTTGTTGGGCTACCCAAGACAAGACAAGGGATGGACAGTGTTTATGTTGTAGTTGATAGGTTTAACAAGATGGTTCACTTTTTGCCATGCAAGACTACAAATGATGCAAGCCAAATAGCATCTCTATTCTTCAAAGAGATAGTGAGAATCCATGGATTGCCTATCAACATTGTTTCAGATAGAGACACAAAGTTTATGAGTCATTTTTGGAAGACTCTTTGGCAAAGATTGGGCACCAACTTATCCTTTGGGTCAGCCTACCATCCCCAAACTGATGGTCAAACCAAGGTTGTTAATAGGAGCCTTGGAAACCTTCTAGGATGCTTGAATAAAGAGTATGGACAGCAATGGGATCAGTTGATTGGGAAAGCTGAATATGCCTACAATGACACCATAAATAGATCCACAGGGAAGAGTCCTTTTGAAATTGTATATGGCCTACATCCTAGAGGTGTCTATGAATTGAGGAATTTGAAAGATGGAGTCAAGGAAAGTGCATATGCTGATGACTTTGCATTTGCTATGCAAGAAGCTCATGAAATAGTGAGGAAGACATTAGTGGACAACACCAACAAGCACAAAGCCAAGGTGGATGAAGGTAGAAGGATGGTGGAGTTAAATTTTGGTGATCTTGTCATGGTGCACCTAAACAAATCTTGATTACAAAAAGGAGTACCTCACAAGCTGCAAATGAGGAGGATAGGACCCTGTCCTATATTGGAAAAGTATGGTGACAATGCCTTCAAGATAGACCTTTCGGAGGACAGTGGACTGTCAAATATTTTTAATGTTGCAGACCTTGTCCATTACAAGGGACCACAGTAGGACAGTGACCAGACCATACATGAGGTGATTAAGGATGTTGAAGATCTACAACTCCCTACTACTGCAGATACTGGACCAGACAGTGTACTAGATACCAGGGTGTACAAAAAGACTAGACTCAGGGAGTATAAGGAACACCTCATTTAGAGGTATGGACAGAGTGATGCTGATGCAAGTTGGGTCAAAGAATCAGAGTTTAAAAGGATGGGAATTGATCCTAGCATCCTCAACCCAAGGGTGGATTGAAGTTCTTATTTTGGGGAGGATGGTGCAAGAGCACCTAGGCTAGCCTCCATTGGTTAGTAAATTTTGGCTTGTACTTGACTCTAGCCAAGTCAAGAGCTTAGTTTAGGTTATTTGAGGACCTTAGAAGGTCTTGTTCATGTTGGCTAGGTGATTTAGTCACTAGGACTAAGGTCACAATAATAGCTTTGTTAGTTGTTTATTTAATTTCTTAGTGTTAGAAGCTTAGCTAAGGTGAGAGTCTTTAATGTGTTCTAAACACATCTTGTTGTTGTAAAGATGCCATAAGGATATAAATGGATTTGGATCCTTGAGACATGGAGGTTATAAGCCCTAGAATATAGGAACATGACATATGTGGAAATTGCCAAATGTTCAAAAGAAGTTGTCATCATTTTGCACTTATTGCAAAAGATTGCATGCCATCCGGGTATCTTTTGATTCCCTAAGGTATAGGAGATGGTGCTCGGCCAACAGGCCCTAGAAAGAAGGAACACAATATCTAATGTAAATGAAGACTCAAACATCATGCATGTTATGCATTATAATAGTTTGAAAGTTAGAGAATAGAGCTCTGCAAGTATTTTTCAGTGAAAAACCCGAGACTTTGTGTGGAAAGCCCTATTGGATGGATTGAAAAGATAAATCTAATGATTGATTAGGGTTCTATAGACTGTTAGTGCACTTTTTCATTTGAAGAGAAAGTTGATTTGAGTAGATCTAAGTGCTGGTTCTTGGTGTTCTAGTTCAAGGAGTCTATTATTAGCTTGTTTTGAGTAGTTTAGAGAGTCATGGCTCCCCCATGAAATCTAACCATGGATAATAATCCATATTAGATGGAAATGGTAGAGGATTCATTAGTTTATATAGTTTTAGGAGTTAGGAGTCTGGAAAGTATGAGGAACTATTTTATATGCTAGGCCCTAGGCGAGTTTGTGAAGCCCGGTTAGAGGTCTAGAGGTAGAAAGAGTGATGAAACATTGCATGGAGGTATGGATTTGTACTAGGGAAGGAATTTTTCAAGTATTTGACCATAATTTTTAACCATTCTATGCAGATGGAGGTCATACCAATCACCAAGGAATTGGTTTGAGCAAGTTTTAGCCAAATTTCACTGTTCGGTCCTATAAATTAGGCCTACTGTCCTAGGTTGTAGGAACCCCTTGTATGGTCACTATCAAACCCAAAAACTTTGTGAATGTTTTAGAACTTCCAAAAGGGTATCTGAATCAAGTCTTAGTTTTCCAATTTGTTTAGAAAAGTTTTGCCAGAAATAGGAAAAGGTGACTGGTTAGGGCTACTAGAGTAGGCCTATTTTTAAGGTCAATTCATGATGAATCATGGAAGCCGATAAGAGTATGATTCAAGATCCTTCCAAAATGGATCAAGTGGGAAAGAATAAGATTTTTTTCATAATTAAGAAGTCCTCTGTAATGTTGAAGCAATTTTATGGATATTTGACACTTAGATCCTTCTAAGTGAGAGTGGGAAAGTGAATCAAAACTAAGGTGTTGATCCTACAAGGTGAAGTTTTCAAAGTGTGACTCTAGTAACATAGTTTGAATAGGCCTTATTTAATTATCTAAGCCTATTGGAAGATCCTATGGAATGATAGGATACTAGGAGGCAAGAGAGGTATCTTGGAGGGAGTGAAAACTAACCTTGGAGTTATCATACATCAACCATTAAAGCCCTTTCCTACTTTTTAGGAAATGGTGTCATGACAACTTTGCGAAATTGCAAAAGTTGTCATGACAACTTTTACATCGTTTGCTCAAATGACATTTTATCATTTCCAATGCCCCAACTTGGTCCTAAAACTTATCATATGACATTTCAACACTCAAAAATATTAAAACCATGAATGCCACTCCATTTTGGAGTTTTGGTCAACCCTTTGACCTTTTGGTTGACTTCTAAGGATATAGACCCCTAGATACAACTTGACCTCATCACTACTAAACCCCAATAACTACTGACTCTAGACACACATTAAACACACTTGGGACTTTATAACTTAGTCCTTATTAATTAATGGTTGGCCAAACCAACATACAAGCCAAAATGACAAAAAGATCTATCAAAGACCTTGGGTGCTCCTTCACCATTCTCCCCCTACAAAAAACAAATTAGGGTATCTGTAGTGTCAAGAACTCTTCACTGATTCCATGTTTCTTGAAGTAACTTTCAGTTATCCAAGTAGCTTCTGACTCTGGTTGTTGTCTCCACTTTACTAGATGTTCCATATATATCTTATGTATGGTCTTCTTTTTTACTCTTGAATCTAGTATCCTTTCAGCTTATGGTTTGATCTGATCTAGAGTCTTGAACTCCCCCACATCCTTATTCACCTTAGTACTGTACTGTACTTCATCCATTTCTGGCCCTTTATACTTTATCAAATCTTTCACATTGAAGATAGGAGAAATTGACATCTTCTTGGGTAGTTCCACCTTATAGGCGTTGGGTCCATACTTGGCCAACACCTTGCAAGGCCCAATCCTTTTCATCTACAACTTACTAGGTATCCCCTTTTGTAGCCTAACCTTTTTCAAAAACACCATTACTATATCACCTACTTCAAATTACAGATCTCTTCTTCCTTCATCTCTCTTAGTCTTCAACTTCTGATTTGCCTCCATTAATGTCTTTCTAACTTGTTCATGTACCTCTCTCATTGACTGAGAGAAATCATCAGTATGACCACTAATGCCTTCATATCCTTTTAGATCTCTCAACTCAAGTACACCCCTTGGGTGTAACCCATAAACAATCTCAAATGGACTCTTACCAGTAGTCTGATTTGTGTTATCATTGTAGGCAAATTCTGTCTGTGGTATAACTTGCCCCCAACTTTGTCCATATTATTTTGTCAAACATCTCAACAAATTACTAAGTACCCTGTTGATCACCTCTATCTGACCATCTATTTGAGGATGATAAGCTGAGCTATGTGACAAGTTGGTCCTTAGCCTTCTCCAAAGTGTCTTCCAGAAATACCCAATAAACTTCACATCTCTGTCTGTAACTATGCTTGTTGGCAAGGCATGTATTCTCACTACCTCTTTAAAGAAAAAATGGGCAATATGGCTAGCATCATGTGTTGTCTTGCATGGGACAAAATGGCTCATTTTGCTAAATCTGTCTACTACCACAAACACATTGTCTAAACCAGTAGGTGTCCTAGGTAGTCCCATAATAAAATCCATACTTATGCAATCCCATGGTCTACTTGGGATGGGCAATGGCTGATATAAGCCTGCATTTGATGAAGTTCCTTTTTCTTTTTGACACACTCCACACTGCTCTACATATCTCCTTATATATCTTTGCATTTTTGGCCACCAATAGAATCTCTCCACTAGGTCCAAAGTCTTGTTCAATCCAAAGTGTCCACTCAAACTCCCATTATGTTTTTCTTGGATGAGATTCTCCCTCATGGATCCCCTTGGAACACATAATTCTTTCCCTTTGAACAACAATCCATTCCGAAGAGTGTAGTCTACATACTCATTGTGAAAGTGATTCTAAAACTCTTTACACACCTTGTAGATCACTGAGAAGTCTGCATATCCCTCATAAAGGTCCTTGAACCCTTCAACCCCTGTACTCTGCAACTGAATATCTTGTATGGTAAGCATCCTTCTACTAAGGGCATCTGTAACTTTATTTTGTACCCCCTTCTTATGCTTAATGGTGAAGGTGTATGACTGCAAAACCTCCATCCATTTGATGTGTCTCAAACTAAGTTTGTCTTGAGTATTGATATAACTCAATGCTTGGTTATCTATAAAGACAACAAACTCTTTAGGAAATAAGTAATGCCTCCATTTATTTAGGGCTTGTACAAGAGCATATAGCTCCAAGTCATAGGAATAGTACCTAGACTTTGCCTCATTCAACCTCTCACTGAAGAATGCCACTGGCCCACCTTCTTGGCTTAAGACAACCCCCACTGCTATGTTGCTTGCATCACACTCTACTATGAAAGGTTTGTCAAAACTTGGTAACAACAATATAGGTTGGGTGGCTACTTCTCTCTTCAACCTTTCAAACCCCTCATTAGTTGCCTTGGTCCACACAAACTTGGTTTTCAACCCTCCTTTAATGGTCTCTAGGACTGGATCATAGATTTCACTAAATCTTCTAATAAACTTCCTTTAGAATTGAGCTAACCCATGGAAGCTCCTAACTTTAGTCCCTATCTTAGGATTAGGCCAATTCAATATGGCCTCTACTTTGTCCTTGTCCATCTTCAAGTCACCTTGGGAAACTACAAATCCTAGGTAGACTAGTTATTCCTTTATAAACTCACTCTTTTCAAGATTGGTGGTGAGCTTTTCTTCCTGCAACCTCTTCAACACTAATTCCGAGTGTTTCATATGATCCTCCTTTGTTTTTCTAAAAATGAGGATGTCATCTAGGTAGACAACTACAAATACACCTATGTAGTCTTTCAAGACTTCATTCATCACCCTCATAAAGGTACTAGGTGCATTGATAAGCCCAAAGGGCATAACTAACTATTCATATAACCCCTCTGTAGTCTTAAAGGCTAAATTCCACTCATCACCTTCTTTCATTCTAATTTGATAGGAACCACTTTTTAAATCAATTTTAGAGAAGTACTTTGCACCCCCCAAACAATCCATTAAATCTTCTATTCTAGGAATAGGAAATCTATATCTAATAGTTATCCTATTAATTGCCCTAGAATTAGTACACATCCTCCACTTACCTCCCTTCTTAGGAGCCAACACCACTAGGACAACACATGGGCTTATGCTCTTTCTAAATAGCCCTTGGTCCAAAAGTTCTTGTCCTTTCCTGGCTATCTCCTTGTTTTGCTCGGGTGTCATTTTATATGCAGCCTTGTTTGGAAAAGATGCTCCTGGTACAAAGTCAATCTGATGACTTATCTCCCTCTTTGGTGGTAGTGTATCTGGTGTACCCTCACATATTATGTCCTTAAACTAATCCAAGAGTTGTGTCACTTCTTCTGGAATAGGTGCTTGCTTATGAATCTCATCCTCTTTTAGCTTCAACATGATTGCATAGCTAATTCCTTCCTCTTTCATGTCCCTTAGTAATTCCTTCCCAATCATCAATAATGTATTGGATTTTGTCTTCTCCACTAAGTCTTCCTCTAACAAAGACTGAATTTTGAAAGTTACCCCATTCTTCTTGAAGGAGTACTTGTTCTATTTCCCATTATGGACTGATTCCCTGTCATACTGCCATGGTCTACCAAGCAACAGATGGCATGCATCCATTGGAAACACATCACAAAGTATCTTATCTTTATACTTTCCAATGGTGAAGTCTACCCACACTTGCTCATTTACCAAGATATTTTGCCCCTTGTTTAACCAAGTAACTTTATAGGGACACACATGTGGAATCTTGGTGAGTTTCAACTTCTTTATTGCCTCCTCAGATATAACATTATCTGTGGACCCTAAATCAATGATAACTTTTCACACTTTTCCCAATATCTTGCATTTGACTCTAAAAATAGCCCTTATATTCTTATGTTCATCTTTAGTGGGTGTCTTGATCAAGATTCTTCTCAACATGAGATGCTCTCCCTTTTCTGAATCTAGACTCACCTCTAATTGTTTAGAACGGTCCTCTTCTTGGACATGGGCAATCTTTTTCTCTCCTTGTGAAGTTGAGGGTTTGTCAGGGCATCTATATGCAGGGTGCCCTAATTGTCCATAGTTGTAGCATTTCATGGAAGAAAAGTGAGAACTTCTTCCAACACCACCCGATCTTCCTCTTCCACTATTATAAGAACCCCTTCCTTTATTGTATCCACCTCTATTGCCTGACTCATGTCCTTGTTTTGTATATTTGGAGTCACCTTGGCTCCTACTGTCATTCATCTTCCACTTGAACCACCTCTATGGCCACCTCTATTGTCTCTACCCCTTCCTCTTCCTCTAGAGTTAGAGTCTTGTTTATTTATGAGTTTCTCTTCCACTTTCAAAGCCATTTGGAAACAACTATGAATGGAGGTTAGGGTAAAGAGACTGAGTTCTTCTTGTATATTCCACCTTAATCCATTAAGGTACCAAGCAACCTTGATGTTCTCTGTCTCCTGTATCCTTTCTCTAAGATAAAGCTTCTGAAATTATTTTGTATATGATGGCACATCTAGGTCCTTTTGCCTAAGGTTTTGCCTTTTCTTATGTAGCTGAATCTCATAGTCTTCTGGATAGTAGTTCTCCTTCACCTTTGACACCATAGATTTCCAATTTTCTATGGGCTTATTGACCTCTTTCTCCCTTTCTTCTTGAAGAAACTTCCACCATGTGAGTGCTTTTCCTCTTAGCCTAGACTTGGCTATATTTACCTTTTGTGCTTCTGTGATTCCATCACATTCGAAGTGGTTCTCCATGCCTTCAATCCATTCCATAACCATCTCTACATCCATCTTACCAGAGAACATTGGAATTCCTTCTAGATCCTTGCCACTCAATTCTTTGAGTGCCTTGAGAAATGGTTCCTCAGGTAGAGGAGGGTCATGCTCTGGTTCTATCTCCTCCTCTACTGGTTTCTTCCCCTTATCCTTATCTTCACTCATTTGCTCTTTTATCTTGTTGGTTGTCTCTACAACCTATTCCATCTTTATCTTCATTTATTCTATTGCTTCTTTAAGAAGCCTATTCTTGTCTTGCTTCTCTGACAAGTCCCTTTCCAATTCGGCATTGGTCACCATGATGTTCTCTCCTATGAATTCACTCCTCTCTGACATACACCAATCAACTCCCAAGCCTTTCAATGGATCTGATACCAATTTGATGGGGAGATCCCACTCCTAGAGCTTTATTTCTCTCTACTAGACCTTTTCTTGGTCTTTCTTAGGGCTTCTATCACCACCCTAACTAGAGGATTCCTATTTGATCCTCTAAATCTCTAGGAGCTCTCTAACAAGTTCAAAATCACACTAAGTCCCTCTCCATATCTCTTCACATCCATGGCTTGTCTTGGTCACTTTCTTTCCCAATTTTCCTATCTCCCTAGTGATAGGATTCCCGACCTTCCTTAGATCTCTTTCAACTCCCCTAGATCCAATTTTGTGGATCTTTCACCCTAGTTTCAATCAGGTTCAAGATTTCTAGTTCTTAAGGCCTTGTAGCCTTTTAGGCCTAATTAGCCCTCCTATTCACTGAAAAAGTGGATTTTCTCCCAGAATCCCTTAATACCCTTGGGAACTAGTTATGGATTCCTTTTGGGTTTTTCCTACACTCTAGGATTTCCAATGTCTTAAGTTCCCACTTTGTTCGTACACTGGTTTTCCAAGAAACCCCTATTTTCATGGGTTTTAGGGAACATGTACACAGTCTAGTTTCTTGGATCATTTTGGTTGCCTTCCACAACTCCAATTAACTTCTCCTTGCATCCAAGTAACAAGGAATCACCCCTCTACATTCCCCCACCATTTATTAGATTCAACCAATCCACTGAGCAAGCTTTCTTGCTATTGTTCCATTCAAGGACCTAACAAGAATGCACTTGCACTCACCTAGGGCTTGATGCTAAAATTGCTTCCCCTATACAAAATGAATCCACAAACTATATACACAATGTAAATGGAGTCCTCTACTTGAATCCAAGAGGCCATAGGAGTTTCACCATGTGAATTCAAGAGGGAGGCATATTTACATAGTTGCCTCAGAACCAGACAACGAAATAGTAATAACAAAAGAATTTACAAAACCTTCACTAGTCACACAAAATGATTAATTCAATGCCACAAAAAGTAAGTACATGCCAAAATAAAAGTTCTCAATCCATTAATTAAGAAATTTCAATCCATTAAACAACTGGATCAAAGCAATGTCATGTAAATACAGTCTAAATCCTTCCTTCCTCACACACAGCTCATATAAAATGACAACTAACTCTTGGATTAGGGTTTTGTCTACCTTATATACCTTATCCTCACATGTTTGGACCCTCATTTTTGGATTTGGGCACCATTAAAGCCCTTTCCTACTTTTTAGGAAATGATGTCATGACAATTTTGCAAAATTACAAAAGTTGTCATGACAACTTTTACATCTTTTGCTCAAATGACATTTTATCAACTCCAATGCCCCAACTTGGTCCTAAAACTTATCATATGACCTTTCAACACTCAAAAATATCAAAACCATTAATGCCAGTCCATTTTGGAGTTTTGGTCAACCCTTTGACCTTTTGGTTGACTTCTAAGGATATAGACCCCTAGATACAACTTGACCTCATCACTACTAAACCCTAATCACTACTGACTCTAGACGCACATTAAACACACTTGGGAATTTATAACTTAGTCCATATTAACTGATGGTTGGCCAAACCAACCTACAATCCAAAATGACAAAAAGATATATCAAAGACCTTGGGTGCTCCTGCACCAGTGAGCCTCTCATTGACGGTGAGTCATTTCTCTTAGCTATGATAGCCTTATTGTATTCAAGGGTAGTTAGCCTGAGTGAAAGTGTGCCTACCAATAGTAGTTGTACCTATAGTGAGAACTTGTAAAAATAATATTAACCGGTTTCACCTTAATTGGTGTTTTTATACTTGAGAGTAGTTCTCCATGGTTTTTCCCATCTTGGGTTTCCACCTAAAAATTTGGCATTTATTGTGCATATTGTTATTCATTGTTGTTCATATTTTAATGCTTTATCTATTTTACTGGTTGGAGTTGATTTGAAGAAAAAATGTTGAACAACTGATTCACCCCCCCCCCCTCTTAGTTATTCGACCTATTAAACAATTAATATTAGAGCTTTGATTCCTCGGTATAGAGCTTAACCGCTTGAGGAAGATTTGATGGAACAAAGAATGGATATTCTAATGTTTGATGGATCTGATTATAGTACCTGAAAGGAACATATGAGGAGTTACATGATTTCACTGAGTTACAACACTTGGAAGGTTGTGGAGACTAGGTATGTTGCACCGACAAATGTGGGTGGTCCGTCCACTCCTAATGAAGTTTCAGCCTGTGAAGACAATGAAAAGGCAAGGTATGCTATCTTTAGCACTTTATAAAAAAATTGAGCTTGCAAAAGTTATTTCTTTGAAAACTACTTATGAGGTTTGGGAAAAGATGAAAGAGATCTATGAAGGAAAAGCTAGAGTTAAATTATCAAAGAAGCTGGTTGCTAAGCGTATGTATGAGAACTTGAAAATGGATGAAAATGAAAATATATCAAGTTACTTTCAGAAGATTGACAATGTAGTTAATGATGTCAAAAATCAAGGAGGTACCCTAACTAATGAAGACATTATGGAGAATATTCTAATGACCCTACCAGAAAGTTACAATGATAGGGTTTCTACTATTGAAGAAGTGTATGATCTGAAGAAATTTACTCGAGAGAAATTGTTTGGTACCTTGACCACATTTGAAATAAGGAAGTTCAGAAAAGACAGAGAAATCTAAGACAACTTGTAAAGCCACAAAAAATAAGAAGACACAAATGACGATGAACGTTTAGACAAATTAGAAGCAAATTTTACAAGGAAATTAAAGAAAGGTACCAATAATTACAAAGGTATGTTACCCCTTAATGCTTTAGATGTGGAAAGATTGGTCACATTGCCACTAGGTGTTTGGAAAAAGTAACAAAATAGAAGTTTAAAAGGTATAACAAGAAAGATTATCATCTCAATGATAATGCTAGTACATATCAGATGATGAATCAAAAGATGAAGATTGTTTATTCTTGGTTGAGGTAGATGAACCTAAATTTGATACTTCTAATATTTATCCAAGATATGATGAACTTACTACTTTATATGTTAGAAGAAATAAAGATTACTGGTTGATTGTTAGTGGTTGTTAACATCACAGGACTGGTGACAAGAGGAAGTTTGTAAAACTTGAGAAGTATGATGGTGGAACCATTAGCTTTGGAGATAATCAAAAGGCATATATTGTTGGAATTGGTTCTATTACTCTTGAGGGGAAGCATAACACTGACAATGTTTATTATGTGAAAGGTTTATATCATAATCTATTAAGTTTTGGTCGGATGTGCATGAATGGCTATAACATTGTATTTTAGGATAATGGTTGTGAGATTCAGAAGAAGTCCAATAGGGTTATTGTTGCTGGAAGAAGAACAATGAGAACTATGTATCAATTAGAAAAAGCTACAGAAAAATGCTTGGTAACACAGGTCGACAATAGTTGGCTTTGGCACCAGAGAATCTATCACATAAACGTTCATAATTTGGTAAGAATTAGCTCAACCTGTGCTATGAGATATTTACCAAGACTGACAAAACCAAAAAGTTTTATTTGGAAAGGATGTCAGGAAGGGAAGCAAACAAAAGCAACATTCAAAGGAAAGGAACAATCATCTACCAATTTGTTGGATCTTGTGCATATAGATCTATGTGGTCCAACTAGAACAAGGATCTTACAAGGTGATAAATATTATATATGCGTTTGGTTGCTGACTTTTCTAGGTTTACTTGGGTTGCATTTTTTAGAGAAAAAATTGAGGCTTTAGAGAAATTCAAGATATATTCAAGGCAAGGGTTGAAAATGAAAGTGATAAAAGAATAAAATGTTTGAGGTATGATAGAGGAGGTGAGTTTATGTCTGATGGATTTAACAATTTCTATGAGAAACATAACATTAAGAGATAGTTGTCTGTCCCAAGGACGCCACAACATAATGGTGTGGTAGAAAGGATGGATCAAATAGTTCAAGAATCCGCTAGAATGATGATCAAAGAAGTGGGGTTAAATGAGGTCTATTGGAGAGAAGCTATACAAACTATTGTATTCACACTTAACATAGTACTTTTCATAAAGAAGCATGGTAAAACATCTTATGAGCTATGGCATGGAAGCGCACCGACAGTGAAATACTTCAAAAAAATTGGGAGTAAATGCTACATTCAAAGATATGAGGATAATCTTGGAAAATTTGATAGTAGAGATGATGAAGGTATTTTTCTGGGATATTCTACAAAGATAAAAGTATGCCAATGTTACAATAAGAGACTGAATAAAATGGTTGAAAGTGAAAATGTGAAAATTGATGAGGATATTCACAGAACACCAATTAGGCACATTGAATATGAGTCTAATGAACTTGATGACAAAGAAAAAGAAGAGAAAATAGAATCAGAAGAGACAAAGGAGGCTCTGACATCAACAACTAAGACAACAAGGTATGTGTGAACAAACTTTATTAATTTGTATTATTATGAAAAATAGATTATAGAAGATAAAGATAAAGGCTTACTCACAAGAAGTAAATATGCTCGAGAACAAGTTTTACTTCATTTAGTTTTGAAAATTGAACCAAACTGTAGAAGAGGCATACAATGATCAATGTTGGGAAAATACAATGAAAGAAGAACTTAATCAGATTGAAAAGAATCAAACATGGGATCTTGTACCCAAACCGACAGACAAAAATATAATAGGTAAAACGTGGGTCTTTTGGAACAAGCTAGATTAGAATGGAAAGGTAAGAATAAATAAGGCAAGATTGGTTTGCAAAGGTTATACATAGATTGAGGGCATCAATTTTGAAGAAACATATGTTCTTGTTGCCCAGATGGAAGTGATTAGAATATTTTTGGCTTTGGCGACCTACAAAAATTTCAAAGTGTATCAATGGATGTCAAATCAACATTCTTGAATGGAGAATTGAAAGAAGTATATACCAAGCAACTAGAAGGTTTTAGGTCAGAGAGTAACTTGAATTTGGTTTGGAGATTAAAGAAGGTGTTATATGGATTGAAGTAGGCACCAAGGGTCTGGTATGGAATATTAGACAAGTACTTGATTGGATAAGGATTTAAGAAGGGACCCACTGACAGTAATTTGTACTACAAGATGATTTTAGATCAAATTTTAATTGTTATAGTCTATGTTGATGATATTATATTTGGTGTAAATTATGATATGTGCAAAGATTTTGCTGAAGAAATGTAGAAGATATTTGAAATGTCTATGATTGGTGAATTGAACTTATTTCTTGGATTGCAAGTAAATATGAACAGTAAAGGAATTTGTATTTCTTAGTCTAATTATGTTAAAGAACTATTGAAATTTTTTGAATTGGAGAACTCTAAAATAATTTGTACACCTATTGTTACTAGCTGTAAAATAACAAAAGAAGATGAGTCACCAAAGGTTGATGCTAGTTAGTACAAGTCAATGATTGGAGACCTGCTATATTTGACTGCTACTAGACCAGGCATTATGTATGATGTTTTTTTGGTAGTCTAATTTTGGCAAGAATTGGAGGAATCTCATGTTGTTGCAGTAAAAAGGATTTTTGGATACTTAAAAGGGACAAAAGATTTCATCTTATGGTATCCTAAGGATTCAAAATTTTCCCTGATATCTTACACTAATGAAAATTTGGCTGGTTGTGTGGATAATAGAAGACATACTAGTAGTGGAGCTTATTTTCTTGGCTCCCGGTTGGTTGCATGGTCAAGTAAGAAACATTATTTTGTAACTTTATCTACTGTTGAGGTAGTCTATATTGTAGCATTTGCTTACCGCACTTAGGTACTTTGGATGAAATAAATATTGACAGACATCGACATATTTTATGATGATTTAATCTTAATTATGTGTGATAATACCAGTGTTATAAACATTTCTAAGAATCTGGTACACTATTCCAGAATTAAGCATATAGAATTTAGATATCACTTTCTGAGGGAGAAAGTATTGGATAATGAGGTAACTCTTGAATATGTTCTGTCAAAAGAGAAGATTGTAGATATTTTCACTAAACCATTATGCAAGGACACATTTTAGTATCTTAGGCATAAATTGGGGGTCATGTCCCCTTCTGGTATGAACTAAGTTCACAAGGGTGTGCATTGGTCTAGGGCATTCCATGGTTATATATTTTTGGATTAGTTCTTGGAAGCTTCCTCTCAGGGAGAGAAGAGTGAGCTTCTCAAGGGGAGCATTTGTCATTTTGTCATTGTTCAAGGGGGAGATGTACAAAGTTTTTTGTTGATATCTTAAGTTTTATTTGTTTGTTTTTTATGGATGTTGCCATCAATAATAAAGGGGGATATTATTGCAAATGTGATTGATGTTGTCATTAATGGTTTTCATTGATGTCAACATATCTTATCTTGTTGATGGGGTTTTGGTTGAGGTATTTCGGTTACCTACCAAAAAATTTTGGTTTTGGTTGGTTGTGTATCAAAAGGTGTGGTGTGATTGTCTTGGTCCCATTTATGCTAATATGCATTGGGTCCTCTTTCTTTGGGCGCAGACCAATCTAATTATTGGTTGATGTGTCTCGTAGTGACTATTTATATTGTAACGTATGTTTACCTATTTGTCAGCTCTGATGGTCATAGAGGATGTGTAGCATGTTGCTTTGTGCAAGGAGGATTGTGTGGTCCACATTTCATTTCTTACCACTATGTGAATGACCTAGTGTGACCTATTTCAAATTTTTTTAGGATGACATGAAATTTATTTGTTGGTGTGCATCAATACTTATAGAAGATGATCTTGAAAGGATTTAAGAGTGATAACTGATGTGAGCATGTGAAGAAGGAACATAAATTCGTATGCTCTTCTTTTTGTGTGAGTGTGTGTTATCAAAGGCAACATTCTATTGTGTTCGGTGTTTCAGTGGTGGATTTACTATTATCAATAATGTATTGGAAGTTAGCTAGTTTTTGCAGACCCTCCTGTAGTGAGTTATTTCTCTTGGTTGTGATAACTTTATTGTATTCAAGGGTAGTTTTCCTGACTGACAGTATGCCTACCGACAGTGAGTCATACCCGCAGTGAGCACTTGTAAAAATCACCTTAATCTGTGTTTTTATACTTGCGAGTAGTTCTTTGTGGGTTTTCCCATCTTAGGTTTCCATGTAAAAAATTGGCATTTATTGTGCATATTATTATTCAGTATTGTTCAAGTTTTAATGTTTTATAGGTTTTACTGGTTGGATTTGATTTGAAGAAAAAGTGTTGAATAAATGATTCACCCCTCCCCCTCTCATTTATTCGGCCTATTCAACATGATGGAGGGTTAGTTTTATTTTCTAACGAAGTATCAACTCCTATTTGTGGTAAGTGAACTATTTTAATTGATAATAAACATAAAGTTATTGATGTTTATTATGTGAAAAGATTGAGGAAAATCCTCTTGAGTGTCAGTCAACTATGTAACATGGATTTTCAAGTTAGTTTTATTTGAGGGAGGTGTGAGATCAAAAATGGGTCCAAGAAACTTATTGCAAAAGGGATAAGAAATGGAAATATTTATTATCTCAAAAAGAATAGTGTAAGAAATTGCTCATTGGCATTGAAGAATGAATGCTAGCTTTGGCACAAAAGGATGAGACATGTTAACTTTGAAAATCTAGGGAAGATTAATTCCTCCAATGTTGTAAGAGACATGCCAAGAGTTACTACATCTACTAATAATATGTGCAAATACTATCAGATTGGAAAGAAAACCCAGAGCATATTAAAAATCAAAGAGTATTCGATTACACGACCTTTAGAGATGACACACACAAATCTATGCAAACCAAATAGAACAAGAGTTCTTAATGGTGAAAGGTAATTCATGTTACTTATTGGTGATTGAATTAAAATGACATGGGTAATATTTTTGAAATATAAATCTAAGGCCTTCAATAGATTTAAATTTTTTAAATTTTTTTTAAAAAAAAGGTGGCAGGGCCACTTGATATATTAATATAATAATAAGCTCGTTCAAAGAGCTCCCGGAGAAAAGAACCAGAAAGAAAAACTCTGATCATTGCTCATATACATAAAATATGAATTTTGGAAGAGTAACAACCCCTGATAGCCGAAGCTACTTCCAACAAAAAGTATGAGGAACCCACTACAAAGACCTAGCCCTAAACTAATACAAAAAGACCTTAGGCAGTACAAAATTGTTTAGAAAAATACATCTGTAACAGTTACAAAAGCCCATAGGCAAATAAAGGAGCCCTGAGGTGAATTACAAAGTTGGCATCAAATACTGATAGCCCATAGATTGGAAGAAGCAAAAACTTCTGCTTGTCGGTAGATCACCATGAAGAAAAACATAGTGAAAAGGAGTTAAACACAATACAAAGCTATTAACTGCATAGAGGGATGAGTGCATACAAAATCTGTATGAAAGAAAACCTGCAAAACAAAGCAAAAAAAGAATCCCTGCAAAACCATTAACTTTTCATAAGGACCAAAGTAGTGTCACCCCCTGCCATAGGAGAAGAATCACCACCCATGCTGAGGTTTAGATTGAGATCTGGGATGGGGTGAGCAGCCACCTCAGGACTATGAGAATGTGAAATAGGTCTAAAAGAAGCAAAGGGTTCTTTAGCAGCAGCAGATGGGTCAACCTCGAGGAGGTCAAGGATGGAAAAAACTTGGTACACAACAGTTATACATTCTTTTGTGAGAGAGCCATTAAATTGCTGGAGGGCCAATTTAACAGGCCTAAAATATTGTCACTCGAGACCCTTCTTGATACTTTCAAGGACAATATATACACCATGGTGATTAAGGGCCGAGTGATGATGAAAAAGACCACCAATGAGGCTGACACCACCCCACAAATCATATTTCTGTGAAGCCTTGGAAAGTTTTTTCACCCCAAGTATCTTTGGCTTCACATGTTGAGATGCAATTAAACCCAAATGGTATGGAGATTGTAAAAGATCACAAAAATTTGACCAAAAAACTGACAGAATCTGGGATGGGAAGGTAATACATTTACCAAATGGGAAAAGGATGTCATGGCCAATGATCCTCTTAATTCCCCATCAAATGTGGGGATGATCACAAAAGAAAATTGTTGCTAACATATCATCTTTTACACACCCCACAAAGGGTTGTTCCCAATCTTCCACCTTGAAGAAGATTCTATAGTTACGAGGATAATAATCCATGTGGAGATTAGAACAAGAAGAGTAGACATCAACCCTAGTACTAATACCCACCTCTGGACTCGGACGAATAGACATTGTAAGCTAATGTAACAACCCTACCTAAATAACTTGGAAGAAAACAAAGATAGAAACCAAATCCACAACCAGTCAATAAAGAAGATGGAAAACGATCTCCAAAATAGAAAATCAAGATAACCTCAATGACAAAAAATGGGCGTAATACTCAGAATATAAGGACAGAAAAAACCTCATGATTAACACACAATTAAGAACAAGATATGCAATCCCGTTAAGATCACATAGTACTATCAAGAAATAAATGACCAACATGTATACAAACATAGAAACTTGCCACATAAGTGTTCCACACACCAACTCAACTTCACAAAAGATAGGAAAAGACCCCAAACCATCACATCATGAAATGCGAAGTAAGGAGAAATAGAGATTATGCACGAGCCCATCAGCCCAAGATGATGTAGGAGAAATGAGTGACAACATAACAACCAACACCTCAGAATCTCAAAATTAAAAGTTCCATCAATTTACATAATGGATTTATGATAAAAAGACCAAAGGCTTACATGTGTCATGATGTACAGCTATAGGTCTAATCATAAACCAAAAAAAGGACAATCTCAATGTCTCATGAATCAACATGTAGATTTTAGAAAAATAACTAGACATCAAAACCCAAATAAAACAATAACCACCGTAATCATAAATCATCATGCTTAATGGAAAGAAGTGAGACAATAAAATTATGAGACAAGAAAATTGGGCTTGCTCAACAATGCCTATTAGGAATGCATTGTCGAAGTCTGACGAAAAATAAAGCAACCCCAAAATCCATCGGTATATCAACACCGAAGTCCGTCGGTATAGTATACACCGATATCTGAAGGGCGACCTAAACCATGCTTGTCGGTAAAAGTATCACAAAAAATCCATCGGTAAAGCTCACCGACAATCATCGGTAGAGCATCATCGACCATCGTCAGTGAAGAAACCAAAATCTGTCAGTAATCACTGATCACCATTGGAGAAGAAAAATCCAAATCTGTTGGTATACCTGCCTAACAACTTGGGAAGGGTGAAAACTCAAAATCCAGAGCCAAAGCCAAAGACATTAGATTAATAGAAATAGCTGAACACCAGAGCACCAAGGCTGACACCAACAACTATGTCCCACTTTTAACATTCTTCATTACGAATGATAGAGATCAGGGAGGGGAATTTATCAAATGAACAATCAACAGAAAGGGTGTCAAGATGGACTTTGTCACCACCCATATTTGCTAAACAGTCCGCAAGAGCATTACCTTCCCTAAGGGTATGTGAGATGGAGAACTTATGGAAAGAGTCAATAAGGGACTAGATTTGTTGCATTATGTATTTGAGCTGCCAATTGTGAATGCATTTATTAACACAAGCATTAATGATAACTGAAGAATCACCTTCAATATGAAGGCATAAAATTGAAAGCTTCTTAGCGAGGACTAGACCTTCAAACAGTGAGATAGCCTCTGCCATATTATTAGTATTAACAAAAATGGGGGAAGATTTCAAAGCCAACACTTGCCCTAAATGAATCCTAAAACAAACTCCAATACCTACAACACCAAGATTACCACGAGAGCAGCCATCAAAATTTAATTTGATGAAAGGGGACTGAGGAGGCTTCCACTTGACCAAAGATCTATCAATAGGGACTTTCCTAATACGAGGAAAGACAGGAGAAGAGGGGAGAGAAAGGGATTTCCAAGAAGTTAGAATCTGACTATCCCAAGAAGAGAAGACAACATTTGGGTTAAAATGGGAAGAGATAGTGATATTAACCTGTTCTGAAATATGCTTCTCAATGGTAGAGAGAACTAAAGAGAGATCAGAAGATGAGCTACAGAATATCCTTTTATTTCTCTCCCACCAAATCGACCAGATTATAGTGGATGAGATAATAATCCATAAACAAGAAAACAAGGATTGGGAATACAGCACCGGCCAAGATTGAAAGAGATCCCATAAAGAAGAAGGAAGTGGGAGAGCCACATCCATCTTATTCATGACAAAATCCCAACAATGGGAGGAAAAAGTACATAAAAGAAACAAATGATCCACAGACTCAACACATTCCCCACAAAAGATACAATTAAAGGGAGTAGCAATTTGCATTCTGGCCAGTCTGTCACTAGTTAGAATCCTATTTTGAATGGCAAGCCAGGAGAAGGCCCCTACTTTAGGCAAGAAAACCTTATCCCAACAAAAAAGGAATGCCCTGTGGTAATTAAATTTACTGTTCAAATGATGGATAGCATTATAACTCTCCATAACTGAATACTTACCATTCTTAGTAGGACACCAAATCAGGCGATCAGAGTTATTGGAAAGAAAAACTACTCTAGAAGAGAGGATAGAGTTGAAAATATTAATGTGATCAGGAGAAATTGGGAGAGAAGAGGGATCTTTCCAAATTGCCTTACAAGAGAAAATATCTACATGATCTACATAGTCCACCAATTTGTCACCCCAAAATTGGATGAAGGTATCCATAACCTCAGCAAGAGAATTAATAGAGACTAAAGGGGGGAAGCCATTCCAGGAGTCTACCCAAAAAGACACAAAATCCCCATTTTGAACCTGCCAGGACAAGAATTTAATTACAATATCCCTTGAAGAGATCATTAAATTCCACGTGGGAGAACCTAAGGGAGTGTTAGAAATGGAGAAAATTCTAGACGAATCAGGGGAATCTAAATACTTAGCTTGCGAAATCTTACACCAAAGGGAATGGGGTTTAGAGTACATGTTCCAAATCAACTTTCCTCCAAACGCTTTGTTTCTGGATGGAAGATCATGGAGCCTAGCACCCCCTTCTGATTTATCCAAGGAGAGTGTTTGAAGGGAGACAAGAGGAACCTTTTTCTCATTGGTCATATTGGCTGACCAAATGAAAGAACGAATAATTTTTTCAATTTGGGTAATAACAGATTTAGGAACATGAAGGAATGAAATGTAATAATTAGGAATGGCTAACATAATAGTCTTGATTAAAAGAATCCTACCAGACAGAGACAACCACCGAGCTTTCCAAGCAACAATCCTATTTTTGAGCTGAGTGATGATAGACTCCCAGAAGGAAGGTTTGACTTGACCTTGGAAAAAGGGTATCCCAAGATAAGTAGAGGGCAGGGTGTCCAAAGAAAACCCAAGGATGGCTACAATTCATTTTTGGATGAGGGTTGGAGTAAATAAAATGAAGAGTTTCAACTTCAAAGGGTTAATGATTTGACCAGAACCAACAGAATAAAGGTTGAGAACATTTTTAATACACTTGGCTTCCTGAATGGTAGAGCTGCCAAAAAGAAAGGTATCATCAGTGAAAAGGTTGTGAGAGATGATTAAATCTATATTAGGAATGTTAACACCTTTCCAATCCAAAAGAAGGACATGTTTCTGAATAGTATGACTCAGAGCTTCCGCCATAGCAACAAATAAGAATGGAGAGATAGGATCCCCTTGATGAACACCTTGAGAAGCTCAAAAAATCCTGAGGAGGAACCATTAATTATAACAGAGAAGGAAGCTCTAGACAGGCAGTTTTGAATCCATTTACACTAGAGACAAGAAAAGCTAAATTTTCTAAGAACTTTCAAAAGGAAGGACTAACAAACCTTATCATAAGCTTTCATCATATCTAACTTTTCCACAAAAGAAGGGATTTGGTGTGACTATATACAATGGAGAACTTCTAGAGCAACTATTGCCCCATCAGAAGTTTTTCTTCTAGGGATAAAACCTCCTTGCTGAAGTGAAATAATCTTAGGGATCAGAGGTTTAAACCTTAAGTATATAGCTTTGGTAATGATCTTATAAATTACATTACAAAGAGAAACAGGCTGAAAGTCTGCAAATGTCTGGGGTGTTTTAGACTTAGGAATCAGGATGAGGTTGGTAGTATTGAGATTTTTGAGAATGAAGCCCTTCATACAAGATTCTTCCAAAACAAGGAGATCAAAACCGAGGACATCCCAGCACTTATGATAGAAAATAATAGTAAAACCATCAGGACTAGGAGATTTATCTAACGCCATAGAGAAAACAACAGAATGGAGTTCCTCGAGACTAAAAGGTTTCATTAGAGAGTCATTATCAGAGTCAGAAATAAGGGGAGGAATAGCTTGTAGAAGTATATCCATAGCTAGTAAGTCTTCTACTGGTGGATTAGGGGGAGCGAGAAGGTTAGTGAAAAAAGAGACCCCTCATCAGCAATTTGTTGTGGTGAAGACAAAAGAGAGCCAGATACAGTGTCCTTAATGGTGAAGATAGAAGAGGAAGCTTTCTTAATTTTTGCAGATGCATGAAAGAAATTAGTATTCTTATCACCTTCCTTCAACCATAATTCCTGAGATTTTTGTCTCCAATACATTTATGCTCTAGTACAAAGGATATCCCAATAGGCCTGGAGGTCTTTCTGTTTAGCAGTAGAAGTTGCATCTAACCCAAATTTGACTATGTGCTCCGATAAAATGGCAAGTTCACTTTCTACCCTACTCTTTTCTTCAAAGACATTCTTGAAGACCTCTTTGTTCCAGACCATAATCGTATTTCTAACAAAGTTTAATTTTTTATGGAATTGAAACATTCTATTACCTTTAGTAAAAGGGGTAGAAACCCACCATTGACAAAGAAGGGAAGCAAAATGGGGATGTGTAAACCACATAATTTTGAATTTGAAAGAAGATTTAGGTTTGGAAATATGAGATGAAAGCAAGAGGCAAAGGGAGATGGGGAAGTGATCTGAGATTGGAGAAGAGAGAATCTAAGATGTCAATTTGAGATTCATAAGAATAAAGTCACATGAAAGAAGAAATCTATCTAGTCTAACAGAGATCGGGGAAGTTGATCTATGATTTGACCAAGTAAAGGAACCATTTCCTGGAAGGATATCAGAGAGGGCATTATTATAAATGAAAAGATTGAATTCCTTAATGACGCATGGAGACGTAGGATTTCCACCACATTTTTCAAGAGCAGATGTGATGGCATTGAAATCACCCCCTAAGATAACTGGAAGATCCTTGATATAAGAAATTCGGGCAATAAGGGTATCCCAAAGAGCCAGTTTGTCCTGAGGGGAAGAAGGACCATACACAATGAATAATAAAAATTTGAAATCAAACCATGAAAACTTCATCATCTGCTAGTTAGAATCTGAGAACAAAAGTTCACCCTTAACAGATTTAGGATTCCATAATGTAATCAGACCCCCAGACGCACCAGATGAGGGAACAAGAAAGGGTACCCAGCAAGACCATTTAGCAATAGTCTTGTCAAAAGATGTTTGAGACAACTTAGATTCTTGAAGAAGAAATATATCTGCCTGAGAGGAATCAACAAATTTTCTGATCCATCACCTTTTGTCTGGGGCATTTAAGCCCCTGACATTCTAGGAAAAAATCCTCATGAGGGGGTAGGGGAGCGAACTGCACTCCTCCTTGTTCTGATGATAGGGGAAAATTTATCTAGAATTGTAGACTGGAGGCCAACTTCGATTTCAATTTTAGTTTTGGCCGCTAGGGGTCTTCTACCTCTCTTCTTAGGAGTTTTAATCTCATTGTCCTATAGAATGGGAGAGAGGACACTAGGGGTCTGGGCAATTGAAAGAGTTTGAGAAAAGTCAAAGCCCTTCCCACCATGGATCAGAATATCCTCAGAGGTCACAACCAAAGTAGGGGGAGAAGCAAAAGGTTCAGCCACAACCTCAGTAGCCACTTCCTCATAGATTTGAGAGGATACTGAAATCAAAATATTGTCATACATTAATTGAAGAACATGCTCAGGCACCGGTGCTCGATGGGAAGGAGGGACTAGACAGAAGGGTTGGCTATTGAAAATAAGGTTCTAGATAATACAATCTACGGAGATAGCAGAGACAGACGGGCGAGGAAGAATCAGGGGCTGATCAACCCAAAGAGGGGCAAGAAATGGGAAAGCCAAAATAGGAAGGCAGGGGGAATCAATCAAAGAAAAAAAAAGAGAGGGCGGGCCAGGGGAGCCCAAATTCACCCAAGGGGAAAATTTAAACACCGGGGACCCTAAAGCCAGTAAAGGGGGGCCAGAAGAGAAAATCAAAGAGAGAAGAGAAGAAGGGAAAGCATTGGGGCCAACAGAGATGAGAAAGGAAGCAGGTTTATAATGAGGGTGAGAGGACACAGAAAAATTGAACTTCAAATGAGGCCTAGAAAATGATGAAGAGAAGGATGATAGTTTACAAAAAATATGGGGTGAAGGGAGATACTCCAAATCAAGAGCATGCAGTTTAAAAATAGGGACCTGAAGAGAATGGTTTGCTGGAGAGGGCCGAAGAGGAGAGGAAGGGCACGACCGGAAGGATGATGTTGGGTTTGAAAAGAACACCCTAGAAGCCTCAGACGAACCCTGGAATTTTTGTGATGGATGGCCTAATGAGACACCCAAAGCAATAATAAGGGAGGGATCCAAGATAATGATCAGTTGAATCTAAAACCAGAATTTTGAACAAACAGAAAGTTGGGAGGGGATTGGCTTGGATTGATTGAGAAGAAGGAAAACCTGAACAGGAAGATGAGGATGAGAAAATGGGGAAAAGTCATGCTTCACAAAAATACCTAATTTGTTAGCAAATATTTCCACCAACAAGGATCTCTGTATTCAAGAGGGAGATTGGGAAGGGCTACCCAGTAGGGCATAAACAAAGGACGGATAGATTTGACATCAAAATTCAGAGTCCAAGCATAAGTAATAATGCCAATACCATTGTAGAACCAACCTTTAAATTTATGAATATCTACCCTAGCCTGTGACGAATAAAAAATAGCTACAAAAAATAGAGATCCTTTTTCATAGAGAAAAAGCTCTTTGAGACCCGACTATGAATCTTGAGCCCACGAAAGAAGTAATTGAAAAGGGAGAAAAGAATGAATCTTACCAATTATTGCAAAAGATCGAAGGTAGTCTACCGTAAGTTGGATCATGTGAGATGGTATAGCAACCTGAGGTTCTAGAGGGGGATGAGAATGATGACCCAAAAATTCCAAGTCCCAATTCTGCAAAGGCACCTTAGGAAGGGGGGGAGCTGATCTGAATTTGGTTTGAAGGGAGATCGAGATTTAGGCACAATTTTAGGGCCACAAATTGGGGTGGAATTTGGCTAGAAACAAAGGATGAAACAGGGGAGGAGGGCTCATAAGGGAAAGGACTATTGAGAGGTGGGTTGGTTGGAGAACAATCGGGTAAAAGGGGAGGGGTGCCATCGCAGATATTAAAGGACGAGGGAGGAGAGAGAGGTCTGAGTAATTTAGGGTGACACATGAAAGGATGTTTGTACAATGGCAGATGCTTTGCAGGAGGTGGCCCTAAAATACCTTGAAAAATTGAAGTCCTAGAAAGTTTTGACACCCGATGTGAAGGATAGGAGGGTGGCCGCTGGAAGTTACGGAAATACTAAGAGGTAGGCTTCTTACTGATAGCGCAATCTTTCCATCTGCCATTCTTGAGAACCCATTGAGGAGTATGCCCTATGATCTTTGATCTGGCTAAGTCATCATCATCAAAAGGAATATCACCCCATTTGACCCTAACTGTGTCTACCTAAGAGGATTCCGCACCAGGAATATTTTTGTTGATCGTTTCATTGAGGCCGCCTATATTGCCAGAAATCACTTTGTTTGAAGCAACACCCTTTGTCTGTATGACTACTGATGGACAAATCATTGCCTGCGAATCCCTTGCTTGCGAATCTATTCCGCCAAGATGCTGCTGCTGATAGATTTAATTTTTTTAAAAGCTTGGATTGAAATAAAATGGATGCTAGGATTAAGTGCTTGAGATTTGATAAAGGAGGAGAATTCACATCATATCAATTTAATTTCTTTTGTGAAAGATACGATATTAGAAGGAAATTATATGCATCAAGGACACCTAAGATTAGAAGGAAATTATCCGCATCAAGGACACCTTAGTAAAATGAAGTTGTTGAAAGAAGGAATATTATTGTTGTTGAAATGGCAAGAACAATTTTGAAATATGCCAAACTGTTAAATGTTTACTAGAGGGATACAATACTCACTGCAATTTATTTGTTCAACAAAGTGCAATTCAGAGTAAATCATACATAGACCCCTTATGAGTTATGGTTTGAGAAGGCGCCCACTATCAAATATTTCAAAAAATTTGAAAGAAAATATTACATCAAAAGAGATGAAGGTAATCTAGGAAAGTTTGATGCAAGATTAGATGAAGTTATATTCTTGGGATACTCTAAAACAAGCAAGACTTATTAGTGCTATAATTCCAGACTAAAGAAAGTGGTATTAAGTACAAATGTTAAGGTCAATGAAACATGGGGTCCAACTACTTTTAAGCTAAATATTGAAATAGAACATGTTCCTATTACACCAAAAGAAGAAAGAAATTCTCTAGAAAATAATGAGAAAGACTCAAAGAATGAAGAGAAAGAATATTAACAAAATTCAAAGACACATGCTAGGCATCTTCATAGAGATCATTCAAAATAATAGATCATTGAAGATGAGGATAAAGGAATTTAGACAAGAAGAAGGTTAGCTAGAATAGGTGAACAATCAAAATAGAACAAAAAAACTATGCAGAAGCTAGTAAGGATGAAAGTTGGATAAAAGCCATGAAACATTAATTGGACCCAATATAGAAAAACCAAACCTGGAAACTAGCACCCATAATGATGGACAAAATGTAAGTGGAATAAAGTGGGTATTTAGGAACAAGCTAAATGAAGATGTATAAGTTACTAGAAACAAAGCAAGATTGGTATGCAAAGGTTATACTCAAGTTCAAGGAATAGATTTTGAAGAAACGTTTGCTCTAATGGATAGAATGGAAGCTATTAGGATGTTATTAGCATTTGTTGCATACAAAATTTTTAAGGTTTATCAGATGGATGTTAAATTTTCAATTTTGAATGAGATACTTGAGGAATAAGTCTACATTGAGAAACCATATGGTTTTAAACTCTCAGAAGATCCAAACATGATCTGCAAACTTAAGAAAGTGTTATATGGTCTCAAACAAGCTCCTAGGGCCTAGTACACCATGTTGGATAAGTATTTACTGCAACAACAATTCAACAAAGGTATGGAAAAGAGTAATCTTTATATTAAAATTGAAAATAATAAGTTTTTGTTACTAATAGTATATGTTGATGATATTATATTCAGAAGTAAGGATAATACTTGCAAGAAGTTTTCTAAAGAAACGTGGGAGTTTGAAATGTCTATGATTGGTGAAATATCCCTTTTTTCTTGGTCTTCAAGTTATGCAAAAGGAGGATGACATTTTTATCTCTCAAACTAAATACATCAAAGAGCTATTAAATAAATTTGGAAAGGAAGAATATGTAGGAGTTGATGAAACAACCACAAGAGCCACAAAGATCATCTGCAAAAAAAATACCTATCACATAAGAGAGACCAAGCAAAGATAATATGCTCTATAACAACCCTATAATTTTGTATTGGGGTGGTCCCACAATAAAGGGTTACACTTTTTTTTTCCAACCTTGACATTGAAATGAACATTCTAAAAAAAAACTTTGCATTCAAACACCTATTACTGCTAAATTGTTAGGGATTTGAAGATGATGTAAACTAGTGATTTTTAGCGTTTTGTGTGTGGATTCTAAATATATTTTTTTGAATTTTTTTAAAATTGATTTTTATCCATAGTTCCATCTCCTTAAAAAGCTATTTTTTAACATAAAACAACATTTTTAAAGAGTGGTATTCACTTACTCCTCATATCTTTCTTTCTAAAAGGGATAAAAAAATGATTCTTTAGAATTTAGATTTGCAACACCAATATTAAGTGATTTTAATTGGTTTCATTTGATTATGTTGAATATTTTATATTTTAAGTTTTAAAGTGACGTTAACTATAATTTAGATGTAGGTTCACTTACAGATCCATAACTTGTTTTGTATGTATCAAAATTCAATTGTATATTTTTTGTTAGAAAGAAGACATCAATACTTAGAGCCTAGTTTTTTTTTTTTTTTAAAATTATTTATTTTTTAAACTTAGTTTACTATTTTTCCTTAAGCGTGGAACATATAAGTTGATATATGGTGTAAATCTTATGTTTAGTAAAACTAAAAATACAAAATCATAATAAACTCAGTATATATTAAAATCATAGTCATTGAAAATATTTCTTTGAGTAGTACTATCCTACATCTAGGTTTATCAATTGAATTCATTTGATCCCCCATAAGTTAAAGTCAAAGTGATTTTTGGTCAGCATTTCGATAGGTGCAAAGGAGACTCCATTGCATGTATGACTGAGGAGTAGAGAGGTTATATCAAAGAGGGTTTGATCTAACCATTTTAAATCAATTCCTTAAAATGGGACCTCTCAAGGCTTAAATCATCACATTTTCTAAAAAAATGTGTGATTTTAGCAAAATCATGATGTTCAAAAAAGTGTAACCTAGTATTGTGGGGTCGCCCATTGATTACACAAAAAATGAATTCAGATTGGGATATGAGATACATTACAATGAATTAATGACTTGCTTTATTTTTATATTATAGATCGTTTACAAATCTTATGCTCATTCGAGCATTACAAACTTTTACAGCCACTAGAAACAATGAATGGAAAATCAAGAGTCACAACTCATAAATCCACCTTTTACAATGAGACAAATACAACCAATGGAAGACCAAGAGTCACAACTTAGAATTCCACAAAGATGTTCCTCTTGGGATTTGAACTAGGGTCTCCACAATGAGAACTCATTTCTTCAACCAACTAGCTAAACCCGTTGGATGATGACTTGCTTTTTTGAAAATAAGAGTGCTAAAAATATCCAAAAATTAGTTGATACTAAAAATATAAAACTAGAGCTAAGCTATGCAAACTAGAAGTGCATGATATGCACAATGTGAAAACTAGAGCCTAACTAGACTAGACATTAAGCTAGAAGATGAATGTGTAAACATGTACTCAATTATGCATAAGAATATTATTGAGCATGTGCACAATTGATTAATGAAACATATGCAAATGTGCCTAATGCAACTAATATTCATGCTCTATCACCCCCCCCTTAAGTGAAACTTAGGGAGACAAAAAAAATCTAAGCATGAAATGTATGAATGAGTACTCGAAATGAAGGTCTGATTAGATATTCATTTACAACACAATGCAACTCACACCAATGAGGTCTCTCTAAATAAATAAAATAATAAAAACCACATGGGGAAAAACCCCTCTCCAAAAGTGAGAGATGTAATGAAAATAAAGTACATGTGACAAGCATGAAGGACTCAAGATGTCCCCCCAAGTATCAAAATTTTCTCAATGGTACAATGAATATCCCCCCATAAGAGAGAGAAATTAAGGATAAGAATCCCCCCAATGAAGAGGTATCTCCGGTGCCAATAATAAATGCCTGAAGACAAAATATGATCCAGTGCATGCAAACATCTCTCCCATTTGGAAGAAACAAATCCACTAGAGATAGAAGAAACACTCCCATGAATTGGAATATGTGAAAATCCAAATCCAAACTATATATGCCTCTAGAATCTGTTCAAATGTGTCTATGTTGATGATAGATGATGATGCCAAAAACCAATCAGGTATATGCCCAATCAATGTAGTAGATGACAAATTAGGACTGTGCAAATACTGATGAAGAATGAGATCCATGCATGATAAAGATAAGCTGGAAACACTAATGTGGCTATTAGAAAAGAGGAGATGAATGTCCTCAAAATAATCCTCCAGATCTGCAACATGAGATTCCACAAATAAGGATGATATATCTATAAGATACAAATCCCAAATAACTATGTTTGGAAGAACAATTTCCATCCGCATTGAATCAATGGGGGCTATGCATGAGCCAATGCCAATCTGATTAAGAACAACAAAAAAAGAAGATGATTGAGATGAAATCTTAATGGGAAGAGTAGGAACACGAAGATATGCCTATGATCTATTAAAACATGCAAGACCTCTGATATAATTTAGCTCCTCTATAGTATCATCATGAAAGGGTATGCAATTTGCATGTTCTAGGAGAAGAAGATAATCTGCTATAGGATCCTCTAGAAGCAAAGAGACATGAGGGGCTGCATGCATCTCCCAAAGTTGAGTCCAAAGTGTGCGAGGACACTCAAGGTACAAAATAACACACATAGTGTCATAATCAACACTAGAAAAAATCACACCTACAAAATGGTATATGAGATTACCCCAAGTTGATTTACCTCCTAAAGTTTCTGGTTCAAGTAGAAGTGCAAACAAATATGGCAACATATATAGCCACCTAAGATGTGTCAGGATGCTATGTTTCCAAGACTCATAGTTTCCCTTTGCCAGTATGATAACAGAAGGGTGAATAGAAATACCCATGATACCTCCTCAAATAAAATTATCAAACCCCAAGAATATCAAACCACATATAACACATCAAATAAAACCCTCTCCAACAAACAAATCCATTCCAAGTCCTAAAATGTCTAATAATCAAGTAGATAGTGAAAATGCAAAAGAAGAAGAAGAAAAAAATGCACTTGGAGCACAATTTGGAAAAAATGATTTCATATCTGAATGGAGGACTTTGAGAGCTTTCCAAAAATGTACAAAATTCAAAAAATAGAGTCCGTTTTCTCAAGTTATGACCCCAGAAGTGCAAAATTGAAGGTTGCCTTTGGAGGCCTGATACATAATTGGTTGAGAACTTGATAATTCTACCACATGAGAAGATTAGCACTAGAACCAAATTTCCAAGGATATCTTGTTTGTTGGATTTTGATATTGTATGACCAAGTTATGAGCCAAAAATCAACAACTTCTCTATATGGCTTGGCGATCAAATTGGCCAATGCTTCTTGCGAGAATTTTTTTTTACAGCCATCACAGTTGCTAGAATATTTTGTTGCTTATCGAAATATTCTTACCGGTCAAAACATTCTTTCCTGTGTGCTGGAATATACTGGGAATCTACGCCAAAGTTGGAGAAGCTTCACTAAATTTAGCGATCTTTTTAAATATAGAAAAATTGCTAAAGATGGAAGATGTCATCAAACGTGGTGGTAAAATCAGTGTACTCAACAACCTGCATGCACAAAAAGTATGTAAGGTATGGACCTATGCAGTAATGGGTGCACCTATGTTGTAAAAAGTTTTCAAGAAAATTCTTTTAACAATTTATTTTTGCAAAAACTCCTCTGACTGCCTGTGCTTTTTTTTTGTGTGGGATGGATGATTGGGTGCACTAATGTTAGCGTCATAGTTTTGTTGATGTCAATGCAGATTACTCCATGAAGCGTGCCTAAATTTTGTTTGCCTAAAATTTTCTTCACTAATTGTGATGATTTAAAGGTTTTTGGGCCTTCTGAGCTCAACGGTGACCTCTATTATGAAAGGAAACCAAGTGTACGAAAAATAGTTCCCTACGCTAAACTCCCGAGAAGAGGATCAGGCAAATTCAGATTTAACCCTTAGAAATTACATAATGATAAAACAATAACATGCATACATAGAAAAAAAAGAATGACACAATGATTTACCCTGGGGAAAACCTTTCGGTAAAAAACCCCAACACTCCAAAACCTGCACAATGTATTAATCAAAACTATTATTGTTTACAATACACTTGCAATGCAAGTTCTTTTAGGAGATAATCAACACTTGAAGACAAATTTGGCAGCATAAAAATGTCCCCAAAATACACTAACTTCTCACTCAGATTCGCAACCCTAAAAAATGCTTATATCATGTGCTTCCCTTTTTAGGGCAACTTCCAAAGACAACTGTATTAGGGTTTTACCATTCTTCGAGAAAATAGGAACCCAAATTTTTTTTTTTGGGCTGATGCCCCGAACCCCATAGTTGCAGAAGAGTGTACAGTACTCAACATGACCAGTTTCCACATGTCTTGCATGTCTTCACCCTTCATCAAATCTTCCATAATTAGCTCTTACAAATATTAATGACTATCACAGGAATTCGTCATAACCATTTCAGTCATGATTACCTTACACATTGTCCAAAGTGCCGGCATTTGGAAAATATCAAATGTAAGGAAATATACAAGGTTGAGACACCTTATTCCTAACACGTTGCACCAAAGTGCACATATTTTCTAGCTACCCTTAGATTTTTCGTTTATTTTTGTGCCTTTAGCCAAATTGACCCAATTTTTCAATTGCTCAAATTTTGACAAAACAAAAGTTGATCTTAGGGTCTTTTGATGCTGCAGACACAATGACAACCTCTATTTGACCCCAAAGTGCATAGAAAATTCACCCGTGGTTGAATCTCTCAAGCATGCAGACAAGAACTTGTCAGATCTGACACTCCTATGCCATGTAGGAGTTGATGAAACAACCACATGATCCAAGGATCATCTTCAAGAAAAATACCTATCACATGAGAGTGACCAATCAAAGATTATATGCTCTATAAAAACCCTAGAATTCTATATTGATTACATAAATATTGAATTGAGATGGGAATATGGGATACATTTAAAATGAACAAATGAATTTTTTTATAGAAAGCAAGAGTGCTAAAAATATCCAAAAAGCTAACTATTACTAAAAATAGCAAACTAGAGCTAAGATATGCAAACTAGAAGTGCATGATATGCATAATGTGCAAACTAGAGCCTAACTAGACCAAGCTATACTAACCTAAATTTAAAGTCAATTGAGTGAACTTAAGCTATATCATGAATGTGCAAATATGTGCTTAATTATGCATAATAATATGCATGAGAATATTCTCGAGCATGTGCATGATTAATTAATGAAACATATACAAATGTGCCTAATGCAACTAATATGCATGTTGTAATAGAATCAAAATTGGCAGCAACACCAATGACTATTGGATGTAAGTTAAGTAAAGATGATGATTCTTCAAAAGTTGATTAGAAATTGTAAACATTTATGATTGATTGATTACTATATTTGACTGCTTTAAGACCAAATATTATGCATGTTGTCTTTCTAGCTGCCATATCACGCAAGTCCATGACAATCTCATGAGGTAGCAGTAAAAATGATATTCAGATATTCAAAAGGCACTTCAAATTTTGGGTTATGGTATAGCGAAAATGATTATTTCTCACTAAAAACTTTTACAAATGTAGATTGGGTAGGATGTGTATATGATAGGAGAAACACTAGTGGTGGAGCGTTCTTTTTATGAGATAGGTTGGTCTTTTAGATGAGAAAAAAATAATATTTTGTCTCTCTATCCACAACAGATGTAGAATATATTACAACATCTTGGTGTACCCAATTATTTGGATGAAGCAAACTCTTAAGGATGTGGAGATATTATTTGATGAGGCAATTCTGATAATATGTGATAACAAAAGTGCCATCAACATCTCCAAGAATCCTATAAATCATTCTAGAACAAAACACATTCCTATTTGGTATCACTTCTTGAGGGAGAAAGTTTCTGAGAAGGAAGTAAAATTGGAATATGTGCCTACCAAGTAATAGATTGCAAACATTTTTACTAAGGCTCTGCCTAAGGATACTTTTGAGTATCTTAGGCAAAATTAGAGGTTATTGCCCGTCCTTTTTCAAACTAGATGCATAAAAGTTATGCATTTCTCTAGGGGGAGAACAATTGCCCATCATTTATCTCCTGGATTGATGCTATGAGTGCTCTTGGGGGGAGCAGTGCTGGTGAGTGATTGCATGATGGATTGTAGAGAGTGTTTCCTAAAGCAGGGGAAGAAATCATGGTTTTTCTTGCAGAATCAAAAGGGAAGGTTTGTCCTTAATCGTTGATGTCAAAGAGGGAGAAGGAAATTGAGAAAGATATATTGTTTCAAAGGTCATTGGTGTTTCCATCAATGACAAATGGGGAGATTGTTAACATTATGATTTGTATTGTCATTGTTGTCAACCATTTCTAGTGTGACATTAATGTCTGTCTGCAAAGGATTTACTTGTCGAGGTTATGATTGGTGAAGAATATTTGAAAATAGGATTAAGGAAGTTACTAAGGCTATGACATTGATTAATAAAGAATACTTTTAAATGATTTACTTGCTGAGGTTATGATTGATGAAGAAGATTTTAAAAGAGGAATATGAAGTTAGTGAGGCTATGATATTGTTTGATGAACAAGATTGGAATATGCAGGAAGGAGTACTTAAAGATATCATTAAATAATGTCTTGAAATGATGGATGGTTGCGTCTCTAGACTTAATGAACGATTAATGTTTAAATATTGCACTATCATGTGTACATGTTTCCAAACTGATTGATTAACAAAGATATAATGCACTATTTGGTTGACAATAAGGATGACTGTTAGGATGGTTTGGAGAATGTGCTTCACAAATGAAATTTAGGGTATGTATTTTGGTGGAATTGGTCAGATGGTTTGTGTGGTGTTTTAGTTCAGACATCTCTTGTTGGTTTTCTTCATAGGTGTAGATTTGTTGTCACATGCATTATTATGCTATTTTCGTTGGGTTTTGGCTGACTTAGCTATTTGTGGTGACTTGATTCATGTTGTTTGGGTATGATATAGGTTAGGGGGAGAGATAAGAGGCTTAAGATGCTTTTTCTATGGAACGTCGTGCTTTTGATGGTACTTCATGCATTGGAGAATGTTTTGATGGCAACTCGTAACCTATGTTTAATGCATTTTCACATGTTACTTTGGGTTCAACTTTGGGAGTAGTTTTGATGCTTATGGATTAATTATATTATTTGGAAAAGATCTTTTAGGATGTAATTGGGTCCTCTCTACTTTCTATAGTGGACACATCGAGTATTTATATTTGAAGGTGGTTGACCTTGTATTAATAATGTCTATTTTTCTATGACCGACCTTGTTGGTGTTTCCGATGGACAAAATCACTGTGTATTTGATTGAAAAAATAGAATGAAATGAGAGCGTGTAAGAATAACTGTGAAGTTTGTGTGAGAAGACAAGATTGTGCGAATAAGGCAGAACAAATAAGCTATTTGAAGGATCAGATTAGAAGGTCATTACTGTTGATCAAGAGATTCAATTATATCTTTGCTGAATCAGTGAGTTTATATTTATGTTCATTAAGGATAAGTGTAATCCTTGGTATTGTGCCTAAATCGGTAGAGACTCTGAGTTCGTTGGCTTCTAGCCTAAAATATTGTAATCAAATATTTAGATATAATGAGTAAATTTCTCATCATGATTCTTTCCATCTTGGGTTTTCCATTTAAATCTAGTGTTCTTATGTGTTCATGTGTTCTATAATCTTTACTTTATCTTCTGCTGATCATTAATTAAGTTATTTAAGATCTGGGACAATATTGTTACAATTTTAAGTGTAATAATTAACTAGAAACAATTAATTAAGTTTGTCGAGTTAATAGTTATTTATTTAATTAATAATTATCATTAATTAAGTTTATTTATTAAGCTGAGAGGCTTTCTACAGTGGCATCAATCTTCAAAGTAAACATTTAGTCTTTTAGAAAAAAATTGACAATCATTTAAATGTTTACTTCGAGAGGTATAATCCTACAATAGTTACAACCTCTATAAGAGGTCACTAAATGTAATAATGTAAGAAAAAAAAATGGTTCGCATTCTAACCCCAGCTAGATACAATGATCAGTACACATTCAAAATAAAGTTGCAACTAAATTGCAGCGATCAAAGATTCAGGAAAATAAAGAAATAACCGATAGTTACAAAATCATGACAATAACAAATGGTTATAGAAGATGATGATACATGAGAAGCTAATGGACGATATGGCTTCTGGATCCTTCACTCACTATCTATATTTATCCATGGAGGAATAATATGCAAATCTTGTCTGTAGGAAGAAAATTCATTTCGGTGGAGACATAGATTCATGCGTACCATAGATTTCAGTGGCCTTCGAATATAGAGAATATTAGTGACAAATAATTTTGTTATGTAGATCTTTTGATGGTGAAGAGGTTATCCCTTCAATAATTTTTGCAAAAATAGAAGGACAGGTATGTTTGAATTTCTTGCTGGATTTGTGTTGAAGACTTAAAAATAGAGCGTTTCAATGTTGAATTTTGACAAAATTGTGCGGGGTATGTACAAACTTAACAAAGTCGTTCCCTACGTGATGTCATCAAAGTAAGGAATTTCAATTGTTACATTTCTTGCACTCTCTCTCATCCTGATGATGGATCACAGAGTGTGATCCAAAATGTTGATGCTAAAAACAATTACACAATCAAATCCATAAGTAAATAATTGAAAGTAAGGAATTTCAATTGTTTTCTTGTAAATGGGAAAGCAAAAGAAAAGATAGGTAGTGGAGTGCTAGATATTCCAACGCGCTTTGACCAATTCACAATCTGATCACTATGCACAACAATGGATATTGGAATCAACAACAAAAATATGTTTTTAATCACGAGATTGACATTATAGAAATGTGTCCTTCGCATTTGTGATTGCACTGCTTCATATATTCATTTAGCAATAAATATATCCAACATTACGAAATGCCTTCGAATATAACAAAAATTATTTTCCTCCTATTTGTATAAACTAAACATTTTTGTGGTATAATGATTAATAAATCAAACAAAGGCATTCATATGTTTTTGAATTTTGTGTTGATGTCTTTTAAAATCCTTTAGTCTTTTCTATTTCAATACAAATCCTCTGACTTTTTTCAAAATGTATTTAGAGGGGTTTTAAAAATATTCAATATGATAAATTAATCAAATTAATTATATTGATTGTCTAACCAATGGCGTCTTTTGATTTTAATCTTCTTGCGTACCTACTCTCCACAAAATTCCTCCTCTATCTACTTATTTTGAATTAGATTGTCGTCCTCTTGAAACATTTATGCTTAAAATTAAATTTCAAAAGAAAATAATAATATAGAGATTTTTGGAGGATAATAAGAAGCTGGCACATAATTTCCAATCTTTAACTTACTATATAATGCTTCAATCACATATTAAGTTTAGAAAATCATATTTAATAAACATAAAATTTAAATCTCTTCATTTATTTTTCTTAAATATATATATATTTTTTTATGAATAGTGCCTTTCCTATTAAGTTAATATAAAAGTTAGGTATTCACAAAAAAAAGTTAGGTATTCACAAAAAAAAAATATAGGTATGCTACTTTACAAGTAGTGATAACTGTTAATTCATAAATGATTTTCTAGTTAAAACATATATAGCTCTTCCCGTAGTATACCGATGTATATTTCTTCCTTCAAATTTATTGGGATATATTGCTGAAAATCTAGGCTTCTTTGGCTTTCAACATTTGCAGGTCTAGAATAATTTGTACACTCCATTTTGAAGACACCAGGTAAGGATTTCCCTCCTCTCGACGAATGTTTTCTGATTCTATAATATCTTCAAACCATCACCTGATCAATTTTATGCATTCTAGTTACTTTGTGTTTTTGCAACTAGGATATGATATACATGTTTTTTCCCTTTAGTTTGGTTCGAGTTATTCGCCTGTTGGTTAGGGTTAGTGTGATTTTCTGGGCTTAGGGTCTAATTGGGATTGAACTGGTTCTCTGGTACTACTTATAGTCGGTAGGGAGCCCTGCTTACGCATTGGTTCAATTTTGATTACAAATTCTACGCTGCTTGAACGTTTGATTAAATTCAGCCATGGTTTCTGTTGAATGACGTGTAAACTTTCAGTAATTCTGGGTTGATTCGCCATGAGGGACGCGCGACCGTGGAATGCTATGGATCCTATCTCTTCCCTGTCCAGTGACGATTCTTCAAGTTCAGATTCAGAGGAGGATGAACAAACATTGAAAAAACACACTACTAAAAAAACAAGCAACCGATTAGCTCAAGGTGGAGATTGTACTGCTGGTATGTTTCGTGTCATTTAGTAGATCTGCGTAGACGCTGACAGATAATCTAGATGATAATTTTACTGTAATTGCTAGTCAATCACGAGTTATCAAATTAATTATGGAATTTTCCCAAAAATAGATTTCCTTTTCCCTGCTTGGTAGATCATATAAATAATTAAGCGCGGGTCAATACCTTTAGACTTGTAAAGATGTGTCATGGTGGAATGTCCCAGTTATCGATACGCGACAGCCTCGCACACATTTAAGATGAGTTATGTGTGGTTTTATAGCAATGAGGATATTTTGAACCTGGAACAGTACATGCCATCTCTGTGGACCAAAAAGTGAAAACTTATCTTGTGTTTGCTTTCTTGCTTTTAATTGCATCCCTTTTTCCTCCGATTTTGTCATACTTAAGCAATCTACCGTCAGCATTGTTTTCCTGAAACCTTTCCTAAGTGATAACTTTTGAAGCCTTGCTAACTGAATATCATTCACTACTTATGCAATATTCTGATGGAGGTCTAATAATTGATTTATTTGGTGCAACTTAATTACTGAAAGTGATTATCTTAAACACAAAATTGGAGTGACTTAATGTGATTTGACATCAATCATATAAATCAACAAATTGATGCAAGTCTCTTCTGCAACTTATATGCAAGTTTGTTAGATTTGGTAGTACGCAGATTCAGAAAGCCGGCATTCATAATGTTTTTGAAGAACTTGTTGGAAATGGCTATCCACAACGTTGAAATGTAATAGAAAAGTCTTTTATCTATCTATTGCCTCATTAGTTGCAAAAAATTTGACTGCATTCGGGCAATAAATGTAGTAGCAGAATCATATTTGTTGTTGAAGGCTATTGTGAGAATGTGTTAAATAAGTGTATTTTATCCAATTTTTGGTTTTGTTAGTTTTTGAGTTGTCTGAAATCAGGAAGGATATTGTTTGACATTTCAGGAAAAATTGAAGTGGAGAGAAGAAAACCTATTATAGATTATGAAGCTTTAAGCAGGCATGGATACAATGGGGGACCTTCAGTTCTTAAAGTTCCTCCTCCGAGGCCAAATGAACCTGTGGAACAAGACTGGTCTTGGTCTGGAGGAAAACGGAAGCTTGACAATGAAAAGTCCCAAGAAGAGGAATCCTACGAAGAGCGGGAGCGAACAAGGCATGCTGTTACAGAAGGTGCAGCATTGGTATGCTTTATGTTTCTTAAAAAAATGTATAATTTAATGAATTTTGATGCACAGCTTTACCGAGGAGTTAATATCCTTGTTTCCTTACCTTATTTATATATCTTACTTATATGTTAAAATGCACCTGGATATCTAGAAGAAGAGCATTGGCCTCTCAAAGAGTATTCCTAAATTTGTTGGCCATTCAACGTCTTCAACTGATCTTTTTCTGCAGGCACATTTCCAACTTACTTGTCATTTGTTTCACTCTATCTTTGTGTTCTTAGTATTTTCAAACAAGTCTTATATGTTTCAGTCTTTTTTCTGCTATAAATATTTTCCCACGAGTCTTACTTCTAAAACAAATCACAAGGGCAATCAGCATTATTTGTGTTGGTATTCAACACCTTTTGTAATGAAGCAGAGCATGTCACACCATTTGTCTGCAAGTCTTAGAAGAGTCTGAAACATCCACATTGGCACTCGCAAGTGCAGTGTTACTTGATCCCATAGAAGAATTGCAGCCTTACTTGCATAACATCCTAGACAAGTGACAACTACGTCATAAGATGTATCAGAATTATATCCAGAACCACCAAAGCTGAAGAGAAAAGGACAGGAGGAAAGAGAGGCATGAGACTATTCTCGTTGAGACATCTTCCCCAAATATGATATTGCAGAGTAATGTCCCCATTTTGACAGAGTGGTCTGTCAGCATAGACATAGCATTGATGGGTGTTGTAGTTTCTGTTAGATAGTTAGGACTGAGGTGAGATTGGTGTGTTGTCACATTTTAGGTCTGCAGTGGACTGGGATAAAGTGGTCAATTAACTGTTTGGTTTCTGCATTGGTTGAGGAGTGGCGTTATCAGTTGACTGCTAAGAAACCACCCTCAATTGAGGAAAGCTGCTCAGTTATATTCTGAAATCAAGGAAAGAACTGCTCAGTTAAGCACTGAAATTGTGGAAAGGACTGCTCTATTAAGTGTGGACTGACTTCCCATGAATGAGGATCACTGAGAGATGGATCTATAAAACAGAGCACAAGGCAGAAGAGAAGGGACCTTTGGAAATTCAAGAAACTTTCAACTCTCACTTCAGTGTTTGTGGCATACTACAGAAGCTGGGTGTTTTGTGGATGAAACCCTTTAGGTGTGTACCTATCATCATGGGGATAGAAACACTCAAAAGCAGTATGTATCAGTTAGCATAGAGTTTGTAAGATGGAATACCCATCGAGTTGTATTAAATTGGTAGACTTCCCTTTGAATGAATGTTGTAAGCAAAATATTATAAAAAATATAAAAAGAGTATAATTGTTGCTGTAGGTTTTTTTTTCTGTTATTTGTGCAATTAGTACAGGTTTCTATAGTGGTATCAGAGCTAACATTCTGCCAGCCTGTAGAAAATGGAGAGAAGTAGAAGATCCTTGACAAAAGAGGAAAGATCAATTTTAATTCAAGACAAAAATTAAAACAATAGAGTTGCTATTAAGCATGACAGTAGCCAAGAAAATGATCAAGCAGTTGGACAAGGGTTGCTGCTTCTGAGTAGCATTGCAGAATTCAGTTCAAGCTAGAACATTGCAAAGAGGAGAAAGCTCAAATTTCATTCCAAAACTTGTTAGGCCCATGTTTTTGCAGAAGGAAGAATGATCAGACCTAGAGCTACAATAAGCTACAGGAGCACATCATCGAGCATGAGCCAGAGAAATCAGCAGATGAAGGTGCAGACACTAGTAGCAGTTCTCTTGCAACTTGTTTAAGAATAGAATTGGAAGTTCAGAACTACAACAGACAATAGAGGAGTAGATTGCTGAGCTTGAACCTATGTATTTGGCAGAGCATAGGTTGTATTTTTCTTCATCTGAAATATGTAGTGGACTGTATTTATGTGGAAATGATGTCACATGAGCCACATCAGATGATTGTAAGGTTTTTCTTAATCACTTCAGCGAACAAGAATGCATTGGCAACTCGATATATTTATGTTGTTCACAACATCCTAAATTCGTAATGATTGACCAAGTATGGTAGATTGCTGAGAAGTTGACTCATTCAATATTTCTTTTTGTAAATTGCTTTGCGGTACTGCACTTGAATGCGAATTTAAGTGTCAAAGCTCTTGTCATCATGGGAAGCATTCCAGTGGTAATGAAAACATTATGGGTATAATGCATTGAAAATGGCAAAGAGCTCCTTTCTCTCAAGTCTAAAATACTTGCTCTTGTAAAATGGTTTGGGATATTGATCCATTGGAGGAATCTATGTGCAAAGGATATACTTAGGAATGACCAGAGATATTGGATCATCCAGCATTTTATTGCTTGTGAGCAAGCGATTTCAGTAAGGGCAGATTTGTAATGTCCTTATTTTGACAGAGTAGGCTGTTAGCATTGAAGTAGAATAAATAGGCGCATTTGTAGCTCTGTCAGATAGTCAGGATTGAAATAAGATGAATGTGTTGTCAGTTTGTTAATTCTGAAGTGGACTCAGATAAGGTAGTCAGTTAACTGGTTTCTGCATTGATTGAAGAGTGGCTTTGACATATGACTCTTTAGACACTACCATTGATTGAGGAGAACTGCTCAATTATGTGCAGAAATTGGGGAAATGATTGCTCAATTAAGTGCTGAAATTGAGGAAAGGACTGCTCAATTAAGTGTGGGATGTTCTATAAAACAGAGCATAAGGAAAAAGAGAAGGCACCTTTTGAAAATTAAGAAACATTCAACTCTCATTTCAGTGTTCATGGCATTGCCACAGAAGTTGGGTGCTTTGGAGATCACCCTCCAGGTGTGAATTTATCATCTTGCGGACAGAAACCCTCAAAAGCTGTACATGTCAACTGTTAGTATAGAGTTTGTAAGGTGGGAATACCCAACAAGTTGTGTTAGATTGGATGACTTCCCTTTGAATGTATGTTGTTATCAGAAATTTATAAAAAAAATAATTGAAGTATAATTGTTTGCTAGAGTTTCTCTTTTTGGTCTTTTATTTGTGCTTTTAATAGAGATTTTTACAGCAGACCAATCAATCTTCTTAGTTTTGAGATAACATGTAGGTTTTAGATTTTTCATTATAACCAAGAAGATGAGCTTACTACTTTGCTTCTTAATTTAATTTTTTTTTCCCTATAATCTAAGCTTAATCAGTACAACCATAGGCTCAGATGTGTGTCACTGCTGACTTTCTACAATTCCGTGCTTTTCAATGTATACATTCCTAACAGCATTAAGAGGAACTTTATTCACAATATGTGCCCACTGTAGAGGGTTTCAGGCTTTTAGCCCAAACTTAGCATTTATATTTCTAGAATGCAACATTTAGGTAGGAATTTTTGCTTGTGTTGTATTTTTTATTTCAGGTAGCCTCATTTTGTTCAGGTGTATAAGGGATGCTAAACCATCTTTCAACACTTATGGGGCTTACAAAAAAATGTGAAATTATTTTTCACATACACTCTTTCTTAATCATCTTAATATGTTTTCCATTTTCTATTTCAATAAGTGCCATATGTTTTTTGCAATCTAATACTCCATCATTGTAGATTAGGAAATGACTGAAAATTTACCTTTGCAGCGAATGTAATTGACAGAAGTCAAGAAATACCTTCCATCTTGAAGTGGTGTTTTATCAATTAGATTTTTCAAGTCATTGTGCAAGAATTGGGACAATCAGCTCTCCAAGCTCTCTACGAGGCTTTCTGAATTGATATTCATTCTATACACATCCTTACACTGTTTCATACCACAAATAAGAAGAAGCTCATGAACTGATGTCAATTTGGCAATAAATTATGAATGGGTGACAAATGTACACATTCCAAGAGGACTAGAATTATGAAACTTGTATAATCGATTGGTAAGGTAACTAATATTAAATTGTCATCCATGTCTATGATTAAACACCTATCTGAGATCCACAAAACTATCAACCATGTAAATGTTATCAACTTATCATCGATTTACTTGTAAAATGTATCAATTGCGGCACACGTTATTATTTGCAGGATAGGATAAATAAGGTTGAAGTTTCAATTAAGCGCCTTGATAGATCTTAATTGAACTATTGTTTGTGTCAGTCCACATATTTATATTACAATTTTAAGGTCTAGGCTATAGTCACATATTCTTAGCCCATAGGAAGGATAGTGATGAGAATCCATGTAATGTGCCCAAGTTACACTTTTTGTACTTTTTTGTATTTTTGAACAAAATACAATACTGGTTACAAAATGTAGGCGACTGAAGATACTTGAATTAAACCCTCTAGGTCACTATGCAGCCAAAGGAAACCCTCCAAGTATTGAATATGAATTGATTTTGTGAATAGAAATGAATTTATTCTGCTGGAAACATCATCATATAAATCTAGATCTGATATGTATTCAAGGAGAATAAGTACAAAAGCTTTTATGTAGGGCAGCAACATCTAATTTCAGAATTACATGATCAAATTCAGTCACAGGCTATTCAAAACTAATAGTACAGCAGCTGTACAGACTGTAGGCCACTATTGGTGGTGAAATCAGACTTGTATGGTCACCTCCAAACTGAAATACACTTGTATGGAAGGCTCTACAGACTGGCAGGGCACCAATATAGCAGATTTGGAACCAGAAATCGTCTGGAAGCAACAATGAAGTGGTATGGAATTGCACACTTCCCAAATTGCTCAAAATGGTACGACAAACCTCTCCAATGATGCTGATCAACATTAAATGACAATTACTAGCTGCCAAGGTGCTGTATGATCACCTGTATGGCTAGAAATGGGCAATCAGCATGATATTGGTTGGAAATGGTATTAAAGTTTCCTCTGCTTATGTGGTGCTCAAAATTTGAGCATTACTAACAAAATAAATAATAGTCCAGCAACAACTTTGAAAATCATCAAGGAAGTCCCCCAAAATCTTGAACAATAATTTGCTTGCAAATGTTGATCGCTCAATCCTGAAAATAAGCACAAAATCTCCAAATCAGCTCACCATGCAACCCCTGTTGTGGAATTGCCAATATTAGAGGTTAAAGATTTTTGTCCTTACCTTTAAATGTAGATCCAAGAGGGTTATTGTCCTCCTAGACCTCAGAAAACAGCCAAGGGTTTTTGTCTTTGGATGCAAGTTGAGCACAAAACTCAAGTGAAAATACCAAAATGAATTCATGATGATGAAATGAAGCTAGATGCTCCCTTGAGATACCTTTCCAAATTGGTTCCTTGGATTTAAATTTCTCTCCAAGTATTTAAAAGTACTTGCTACTTTTTTTTATGTCTTTTTTACTTATTTAAATACTAGTGTTTAAAAACATTTTTAATGAATTATATTAATATTATTAAATTTCCCCTAAAATGAGAAATTACATTGGCCAACTTAAAACAATATTATTAATCATTTTAGTCCAGAAAAGGAGATATGACAGTCCAAGGACCTAGAAATTGCAATGGTTGGTTAGATGGATGAAGTTGTTTCATATAATAAACCTTTATGGCGGGTTAGTAATGATTCCAACTACTCAGCCATCTTTCTCCATTTTATAAACAAGAAATTAAAAAATTAAGAAACATCCAACCATGTTTATATTTTACGTCTCATAAGTCTTTTCTTTTTAATGTCGAAGCCTTTAAATATGTAATATATCTCCACAAGATTTATCGTGGATTGATGGTATTGAAGTTTTATGCAGCTCCTTATACATCGTCCATTGCATAATTTAAATATCATTGATTTGGATACTAATTTTTCCTCTCTGGTTACTATTGAGCTGATGCTATTGAAACGAGTTCACAGGAGGGAGGAATTACGCTGTTCCATTTGTGTCTTGTTACTTTAAAGCAAATACTACCATGTTGATTAGTAGTACTAGGATTTGATCAGTGTTCTGTGCAGGGTATATTATATAATGTTTTGTTTTCTAATGTAATGATTCTGGCCAATTCTTTGTTGATTGCGAACTCTACCCTTCTGGTGATCTTTGTCCAAGTAGATAGATAATATTTCAGATATTTATAGCTTGAAGCCATACTTTTGTGGTGAGTTTTCCCACAACTTTTCATAGTTGTTATTAGTAGTACAATGCAATTTAGGAAGGTAGCCAAATATTTAGAGCTAGAGTGAATTTTCTTGTTTTATGTTGGTGGGTCATTTTGAGCCATCAGCGTGCAACTAAGTTGCTGGTAAGGGTACACGCACGGGTATGGGTAGGAGGATTGGGTATGTGGGTATGGGCAAATTTGTTTTTTGCCCTTGGGTATGTGGGTTTGGGTATGTGTACACACGCACACAAAAACTTTAAAGAAATATATAGAATTGTAAAAACTAAATACATTTGATGGTATGATGCTTCATCATTGATCAATGTCAAATGTCAAAATGGTCGTGAAAAAGATAAATATTAAATGCTAGTTGATAAATTTTTAATATTTATCTTTATCAATTGGCATTTAATAGTGATAATTTTAGTTGTCTAATTTCTTGATTCTAGTCTCCACTTCTAGGCCCTTATTTTAATCAAATTTCTTATATGACAAGAGATCCCACTAAATAGTGGGGGTTTGGGAGTGGAGACCCTAATGGGTTTGAGGAGCAACAATGATAAGTTGCACAAGGTGTTAGATGTGAGAAAAACCCAATGATCTAAGAGGTGTGGGGAAATGATTTTTTTTAGAGAAAATGAGAAAAGAGAGCGTGAAGCGAGCAAAATGATCTTTGTATTAGGCGAAATGATTCTTTTAGTGGTGTTTTAGGGTTTTGATGCAAAATTGAAGTCAAGAACTATCTTTTGTTGTACTATTTGGTGCTTAGTGTGCTCAGGTATGCCTGGATACGTACCTAGGCATACTTAGACACTCGGGTACGTGCCTAGGGCATACCCTCAGGTGAATCCATACCTAGGCATACCCAGTATGGGTGTGGGATGCCCTAAGGGCATACCTAGTAACTAAGGTTTAATGGATTCATTGTACTTTTGAGGCCCAAATGGCCAAAAGGAAAACTTGCTTCTAAATGACATTTGACATGACAAAACACAAATTCAATGTTGTTGCATTTCTGATGCCTTCATGCCCCTTCTTCCAAAAGGCCAAGAATGTTTCAAAAACACAATGGGCAAAAATGTCTTGAAATAACATTGGACATAAGATAAAACACATTGTTTAGTTTCATCTTTAAATGCTAACGGAAATATTCCTCATGGATGCTAGAACAAGGGAGAGGATTGGAAACCTATATTAAAGAAACCAAGTTGACTATTGCAGAGAGATAAATAGGAGACCTGAAAGCCTAAGGAGGTTGGTTGTGCATCATTAGTCAAACCTTTTTGGCAATCTCTCCCAGCTCCTATAAAATGTTAATAGAACACTATCTTCTCTTTTTCTACGTCTAAAAACTCACATTTATGTAGAGCACAAAGCAAGAACAATATCGATGACCACTGTAGTAGAGACAAATAAGGCAAAGGAAGATCCTTTTTTGAGAACAATGATGTGTGATAGGTTAAACAATTAAAAGAGAGTTCATAACAATGAAAATAAGTTGCTAAGAGTTCGAGGGTAGGAGAGGGTTGTTTTCCTTTGCAAATGGTAGTTTGAAGTGATTGGGGAGCTTGTCCTTTGTTCAAAACACACATAGGGAGGAAAAACAACAACACGAGACTAACTAGACAAAAGAACAATGACGATTCTTATTTACAAGTGGAGGGAAAGGAATTGAAGGTTATATGAAACCATTTACAGGTTGAGAGAAATAACACCCTTTACTTGTCAATTTGGAAGAGAAAAGTGGAAATGAGTAACCTTAAGAATAAAAAAAGAGATTTCTTATGGACAACAGCTTAGGACGCACAAGATGGATTTATTAGGAGGAAACACAAAGGATATATGGATGCCATCTTTCATCTCAAAACATATAGAAGGGTCAACCTGAATGGAGTGAAAAACATACTCGTTTTGTGCATCAGTAGCAAGGGCATGATGCTAGTTCACCTAAGAAGTGAAGACCTCATAAGTGGGTTCATCATCACTAATACAATATTCTTTTGCTTCAATGATGAAAGTCTGGAAGTCAATTAAATGACAGCTTTGATATCTCTTAGAATTTTGAAGGACATCTTTAATCTCATAACTAGCATATTTGACTTCAGTAGTGCAAAAGAAGCAAGTAAAAACTCCATGTTGGGATCAATTTTAGAAGTGACTTCTGAAGGTGCTTGAATGTTTTGGCCAAGGAGGTACCATCAATTGGGAGCATCATAATACTTGTCATGAAGAGTGGAATATATTTTTTCAAAACCAAAAAATGTCCTAGCATATGAAGTCAGGCACAATAAAGGGCAGGCACAAAGTTCTTTTCATAAAAAAGTTGCAGCTAGAGTATAATGGCATGCGCTACAGAGAAGAGGAATATATTTTTGAAAAACCAATCTACATAAGTCCATGGTGAAGTGTGCCATGCTAAAAGAGGAAATATCAGTTGGTTTTTTTCGAAGTCAAAATCCTGCAAAGACATGTAAAGTTGTGCATCCTATTACTTCCAACCAAAAATTGCAACACCATGAAGAGGCACATGACATACAATAGGAGTTGCACATTTTAGTAGGATGACAATTTGCTTTTGTGTGCACAAGCATGCACCCCTGATTGGATGAACACATTTTTGAAATTCGAAGTTGCAGGCACAGTTAAGAGGTGAATGCCATCAAAGGTTTGAGTAAGTGTTCGAGTCAAAAGCTAGCAATTTAGTGTACTGGCATGTGCTGGCATACATGGAATAAATTTTTAGGAAAATGAAATTCTGCAACCCCATTGCGAGGCACATTTTTAGAATAAATTTTTAGTCTTTGAGGGCATTGCTTTGTGAAAAGTTGCACCTACAGTATCAGGGGGTGTGCCCTTATGAAGACAAACAAGGGACTCAAAAACAAAATATGCAAACAACTATTCAGGCATGTGCTGTATAGTGTAATCACCAGATTTGAAGATATTAGATAAATGCAGATACTATTCATCAGAGCATGCCACTTTTAAGTCTGACCTGATTTTCCAAACTGTGAGGTTTGTATGCACATGATGAAGTGCACACAAATATCTAGGGCTGACTGATTTTCTTCATTCTTCACACCATTTGACTTCAGCAGATCACTAAAGAGTTATTTTATTATATCAAGAGGATCCTATAGTTGTGTGAAGGGAGATTTAAAGATCCGATTCAGTCTTATTATTAGATTTTTTGGCCATCTTCATTGATTTCCTGTGAACTTCAGCTGTGATCTCTCTTGGTGGTAAGCTACAGCAATGATCACCTCTTAACAGTGATCTACAGCAAGAATTTCAATCGTATCAGCAGGACATTTCTTAGAAATTCATATTGCCAATCATATAGGCGGTGCCTAGGGTTTTGGAAGTCTTCATCATCAAACGGGCTGCTGTTGATTTTTGGTTGCTAGGGTTTCAAATAAGATAAATCCTTCATTTTGGTGAACATTTTTAGAGCTGATTAGGGTTTTTCATGGTCTTAGTAAGTTCTTTGAGTGACCAAAATCAATGATGACAGCACACATAACTTCATTGTATTAGGGTGTTTGGTGAGTAATATGTTCATTTGCTGTAGGGTTTCTGATGACTAAGGTTGCAGATTGCAGTTATGGGTTGATGCAAAGGTCAACAGAATGAAGGTTCTTTAGATTCAAAGCATCAGAATGTGAGTTTCAGAACTTTGTTAGAGGGATTGCCATTAATAATTAGAATGGAAATTTTTTGTTAAAATTATTGCCAGGGCCAACTTTTAGAAAAGTATTTTATGGATGGTACTACTTTTAGCTCACTGTTTTTGAGTAGAATTTTTAGATGACCTAGAAGTTATATTTTTAGCTAATGTTAGCCTTATCAGAAATCTATCTGAAGGTTGCTTAAGTTAGTGGTTAGTATTTGTGGACATAGCCATATTATAAAGCTTGTTTCACATGCTAGCAATCTATTCTTAGGGTGGATGTGTTAGCTTTTTTATTATTTTTCATGCAACGCATTGCAAACTCTCATAAATTAACTCACTTGGCACATAGTATGTTATTCAATATCATTTAATAGAATTAGTAATGCCTATGTTGCTTTTAAATTCTTGTTAAGATGTACCATGCTATTGTGCTTTTATGAGTTCAATATTGCTAAAAATGTACAATTTACTAAAGCTTTGTATTCAGTAGGTGTTAAGTTGGTTGTTGTAGTTTCAAATGTAACCAACATCTTTATCTTATAGCATCTTGTGTAGGTGGGTTGTGGTAAGTAGAATTGCTTTTAGCAAGCTTTCAAGCTTTATATTGAAAGTTCTGTAGAAACTTGAGAATATGGCTTTGTACATAATTCCTTAATTCAATTTACCGAACTAGCCCTGTCCTTGTGTTTTAACATATTTAATTCTCACATCATTTCAATCTCTGCATTTAGCTAGAAAGGGTGTGACTGATAGCTATTTAGGTTGTTTGTTTTCAATAAAAAATTATGAAAGCCTCTTGCCTTGAGAAAAGTGTTAAGTCACCTTCTATCTTAGCATGAGACCTGAAAACAAAAAAGATAGGTTTTAGTTTTGTTTGCTATGTGTGAACCATCCTAGAAAACACATTTGTCTATTTTTTAGATCGCGAGTATATACTGCTTGGGATAGGTTTTTAGCCCTTTAGGTTTTATTTTTGCTAAAGAGAGCTTTCCTGTTTAATTCAAGAAATAGTTCTACTAAACATGCTCTTCTGTTTGTTGTCACCCTGAAAGGTGCAAATTAATCACCTTCTGCACTAGCCTGAGAAACAAAAAGATAGGTTTTAGTTTTATTTGCTATGTATTAAACATCCTAGAAAATATGCTTGTGCATTGTACAACCTCATTGTCTACTATCTTTCTTTATTTTACTTTTGGGTGCAATGTGGCAGTGAAAGATCAAAACAAATTGTTCAGACTTGTTAGAACTGAAGGTGGAATTAATATTAGCAACCTATTGAAAAATTCCACAAAGGTGGATGACAAGCTCATGATTCTTTTGAATTTGAGAGATTTGGAGTAATTCACATTCATTCAATATGCTTGAACTTTGTCAAAACTATTCTTTTGTAGACTGCTCAAATCTACCATGCATGCATCATTATTTTGTTGAATGTACATAGTAAAAGAATCAACCAGTATTTCAACAAAAATCCTTACAATGACATCTTCATTAGGAATCCCAAGGATCCCAGCTACAGTAGTGATGGCTTGAGTATGTTCATCTGTACATTGTGAGCCATCTTCTGCAAACATTGGAAAATTATTTCAGGTTGTGCTGAAAAAGAGCTAACAATTCAAAGTGGTTGCCCTATGGAAAGTTGGGGAAAACAAGGACAAAAATGCTTTTCTCCAATAAAGCGGCCAAAAACTGTTGACATTCTGATTTTATGCCTCAATTCATTGCAAATATATGAGTGACTTATTCAATTACAATTGAAAATTCAATAACAGCATGTATAGTTATCACTATGATTAGGATGATTTCCTTTTGTGTTGGAAAGGGGCAGCTCCCTTGTAAAATGGTGGTTTGTATTTTGTGTACCATTCACCCATAAACATAAAAAGAATAGGAAAGTAAAAAGAGAAGGGGAGAGAAGAAAAAGAGAAGCCCTAGGTGGAATAAGCATGCAGGGGGCAATTTGAATGACTTTAAAAAGAAGAAAACAAATCAGATCACAAGCTACTCCCTCATTGCTAATGGAGATGGGTGATTAATTTACACAACGGAACAGCTGAAATCCCAGACACACAGTATTCACCAGGTCCAGCATTATGTAGGTCTAGCATAACAAAGTATGAGAGCAAGGATACATGACATGCAGTTGAAAATGGCTTACTGGGTGTGATTTAATTCTTTTCAAGAAGCTGATAATTGTATTTCATATGAAAGGACACCACATTCATTTACGAGGATAACTGGATTCCATTTTGTTGAAATTGCATTCCATTAACACTGGTAAGAAAATTACTAACACAATTGTCAATTGCATAATCTAAGAGGAAAAGGATATGTTGGTTTTTTACAAAAAACTTCAAAACCTAGCAGCTCCTTTCCCACTTCTAAAATCATACTTCTTCGGATTATTTTATGGCTAAAAACTAATAGTCTCCCTAACCCTAAATGCCTCTCACTTCTGCATTGCACTGCATGGTGGAAATTATTGCTCGGTAATTTTCCACATTTCCTCAATCATCTCAATTACAAACTACAATTTTTTTTTGTTTTCAGGCATACAAAAAATATCTTTGCACATATTAATAAATATTTAATTTCATTAAATCTTATTATGTGACAAATATAACTTAAAGTGGACACCCTTCAAAGTCTTAAAAGTATATTATAAGACATTTTTAGAAACAATTGATTGACATATCATGATGACAAGACTACAAGGTCACTTGTGATACTCCTATGAGTTAGTATGTTGTCATTAGTTTTGTCAAAGTCATAACAGTCAAGAAAGACAATCGGTAAAGAGAAAGAATACACTAATAAGGGAGAGAGTCAGTAAAGCAAAGTATCAATGACACCGAACACCGAACAATAGCATGTTACCAAGTTAAGCAAACAACTGACACCAAGCGGAGTTAGTCACCAAGACACAAAACAAAGTTAGTCACCGAGACACATAGCAGAGTTAGACACCGAGCGGAGTTAGTCACCAAGACAAAACAAAGTTAGTCACTGAGACACAGAGCAAAGTTAGACACCGAGCGGAGTTAGTCACCGAGCAAATGGTAATGTCACCGAGCAAGATCAAAGCTCATTACCGAGCACACCGGAGCCGACATAACAATTCAAATTTGAATACACTAAACCTGGACGCCGAGCGGGAAAACTTTCACGTTATTCAAGACAAAAGTTAGGTTGAACATTGGGATTACACCAATATGATTGCACATGACCACGAGGCAATTCAACCAATGATATTCAAGAACATTAAATGCGTTGGGAATGAAACCAACAATGCACTGCCTCACCTCCACCATAGAAGGAGAAGGATCAAATTAGGTTAACCGCCTTAAGATCATGTAAAATGAACAAAAACAAAAGGATGAAGAGAGAGAGCTGAAGATAACACAAAGAAGAGGGAAAATATTCCAGAGAGAGAGAGAAGCAGTTGCAACGATAGAGCTAAAGATAGAATGAAGAAGATATAAGGTGCATAACAGTTGAGTCATCGAGTGCAGAAAGAGGTAATGCACTTGTAGAGCATAAAGAGTGTGAACAACATTAAGGTTGATGCATACTTGTAGACATTTTGTAATAGTTAGGAGTTTAGATATCCCATCCAGTGGGTAGGCCCTAAGAGGTCTTATTTTGTAAATCCTCTAACCGGGTACATCTCTTAGATGAGAGATTGTAAAATCCTTTAATCAGGTAGACTGAATAAGTCTTTTTGTACTCTTAACCGAGTATAGTACTCCTAATAGGGTAAGCTATCAAAAGCAGCTAAATTTGTAGCTCTAACCGAGCAACCTTTATTCTGCAGAAGTGAAGGATTGTGGGTGCCATCCCCACCACAGTTTTTTCCTCTAACAAAGGATTTCTGCTTGACCGAAAATCATGGTGTTATGTGTCATGGTTTATTGATTTACTTCATATGCTTTTCAATGTTTTATGCAATGTACTAAACTCGGTAATGGTCAGCATTGTATGGTAAAAGTTTTATGAGTACCGATTCACCCCTCCCCTATCAACACTTACCTTTCCATAAGATTAATCCAACAATTGGTATCAGAGCTAGTCTCTTAAGATAAAGGCTTAAACACTTGAGAGTAAAGATCATGACCATGGAAAGTTACAAGCAATCCAAGAAGATTGATAGTCTGAGTTTGAGTTGGAGGAAATGATTGAAGATCTGAAAAGCAAGTTAGAAAAGTCCATAAAAGTGAGGAAGCAATTATGTAGTGAACTCAAATCCACACAATAGCATGTTGATACTCTTGAAACATCTGAAGGTAGTCTGAGTGGTGAAGCTGATTTTGCCATTGCAAAACTCATGGAAAAGAGCAAGAAACTCACCGAGCAACTAAAAAGTTGGCTAAGATTGATCAAGAAACACAAGCATCGAGGATGAGTAAGATACTTGACTGTAAGGGAGCAGTTGAAAATGCACTGAGAATAGTTGAAGAAGACAAAGGACAGTTTGAAACAAGAATAGCTGAGAAAGACAACGAAATCATGAGGATGATGCAAGTACACTATAATATGACCGATCAACTAGCTTGTGCTGATATAGAGTAAGCAAGAAAACAATTTGAGAGTCAAGCACTAAAGTATGAAGCTGATAGATTGACCAGAGAACTGAAATCTGAAAGAGAAGCCAATGCGATACTGAAGAGAAATGAAGAAACAGTGAGATCATTGGATGCACAACTTAAAAGTCACAGACAACCGACAGACAAGATTGGATTAGGATTCAATAGTAAGAGCACTACTTAGAAAGGAGAGTCCTCTAATCAAGCTGACAGTCAAGGAACTTCTACCCCACCCAAGTTAAACAAACCAAGTTGCCATTACTGTGGGAAGCCTGGACATACTGCAAATGTGTGTAGGAGCAAAAGAGGCAAGTCGCTGAGCTCACCCAAGTTTGATGGGCATTGTTATAATTGTAACAAGTATGGACAACCGAGCACATGAGTGCAAATCAAAGACTGAGAACAATACAAGAAAGCCAAAGTTTGATGGCTACTACAACAATTGCAACAAGTACGGTCACAAATCTGAGGAATGCAGATCACAAAAGAGAAATGACAAGTGGGTACGGAACCGACAAAACATGCAGAGCAACCGACAGGGTACATCCATACCATGGGTCTATAACACAAGGATATCTTGTTTAGTTTGTGGAAGAAATGGGCACATTGCTGCAAATTGCATGTTGTTACATGACAGGAACAATAGAAGATCTTGGAGAAGCCTTGGCATGGCATGCTTCCATTGTCACAAGCTAGGTCACCTTGCCAAAGATTGCAGGTATCGAGGCAAAGCCCCTACCGAGGAAGAAACATCTGAGAAACCTAAAGTGAAAGCAGAGGAAATGAGAGATCAAATGAATAAGACATGGAAAAGAAAGACCATGGACGATGGAACACCATTCAGAACAGTTGAAGGCACCTTGTCCTCCGGATCAGGTGCAACCGAATCTACCTAATCAGGTAAGAGGTATGAGTAGGAACTGCAAGTTAACATTCAAATCTTAATCGGTTCTTAGTATATGTACAAAGATCCATATGAGCATACTTAGATGCATTTGAATATATATTGTTGTGTTTATGTTTCACATTCATTCGGTATAAGGAAATGAAAGTTAGGTATTCGGTAAAGTCGGCTGAGCATTAATTGCCACTTTAAGGCCATTGGAAACCCTAAACCTAGAAAAAGCCATACATAGACTATATAGTCTATTATTATCACTTAATGTTTTCTAGAGTAGCGCGTTCAGAGTTGGAGAATGGAGTCCTCAAGTGGTTACGAGCGATTGTGAAGGTAATCCTATACCATTTTGAGCTTATTTGAATCTATTCAGGGTATTTGTGGTGTTGCCCTAGGTGTGTTAGTGCAACCGAGTCTTAGACGCAACCCTAGTTCAAAAGTTTTTGCATTTGAGAAGAGGATATGGACCCGAAAGCTTGAAACACAGTTGTAGCTGAGAATGTTGAGTCTGTGAAATCCAAGTACAAGCCATCTCCTGCGAAGGCAGCTGAACCATACATGATGGGACCACTTTCGTCCATTCCAAACAAAGTTCTATTGATTGAAGACGTTCGAACTTTCACCCATTGCAAGGTTGAGGAGATATGTGAAGCAGAGATTGATGCACCTTATTAGAAGTTATGTGCAGATGACAAACTGAAGAGCGATCATGTTCATCTAGAGTCAAAAGGTTTGACACATGCCTTGCATATCCTGAAGGTATTTAAGACCGAAGGGATAAGGATGGTACCTAGCTGAGTACACAACCAATGTATGTGGCTAGATCAACCTATGAAGATCACAAAGGATGTGTTACATATTGTAACTGGTTACCCGATTGGAGACAAGCCGAAGGCAATCAAACAGATTGAGAAGACCAAGCTAATTGAGCTAACCAAAGCCAAATGGGATGGGAGAGGTCTGAAGATTTCTACCATTGGAGACCCCGAGTTGAAGTTTACAAGCAGCATCTTGTCCTACCGAGTATTCCAATCATCCCGAGTGGTCAGTGTACCGTGTGGAGCTATAGATCTGGCTTATAAGATTGTAAAGAAAGACATGCAGATTGATATATGTGAGATACTGTTGAAACAACTTGAAAACAACATGAACACTATAAGGAAAGCAAAGACAAACACATTGAAGTTTGGTTCATTACTCGTATGCATATACTTTTACTTTGAGAACTTCTTTCCGTCTATTGGAAATGTGAAATGGAGTGTTGATAGACCAGTCGTTTATCAAATCAGTGAATAGATAAAGAGTCTAGGAGAGAATCTTGACATTATTATGAATGATTACTTCTCTAATTTCCAAACAAGAATGCATAAGAGATTCAAAGTTCCACCTCAGTTAGTGGAGAAATATCACGATTCTATCTGTTTTGAGGTAGACACCGACTCATGTTTCATCAACGCAGTCGAGCCTAGGAGCATATGTTTAGATCCTATGGGATGTGAGATGGCTATAGACTTTGCATCTCAACAAATTGAAACTCTCTTAGCTAAGCCTGTTGATAAAGGAGCCAAGAGGTATGGAACATATGAAGAAGTTAAGGCTAAGATCAAGCAAGGTATCTTAGTACCTAAGATTCAAAGAAAATCTAGGAAGATGAGTGCTAATCTGACTAAGGATTTGGGAACTGATAATGAAGAAGATGAGGCAAAAACCTCTAGTGGAGGCAAGAAACCACAAGTATTGAAGCCTTCACCGAGCCCCAAATCTACTAGATCATCAGCAAGGTCTACAACGTCACCGAAAGCAAAGAAGAATTCTGCTGAACCAAAAGAGAGGATATATGTAAGAGGCAAGAAGGAAAACACTAGACCAAGGAGAAAATTCAAGCTACCACCAGATACCGACTTAGAAACTGAAGAATTGAGCAAACCCAAAGTTGTGAAGATCAAGCCTCCACCACAAGGAAGCCTTGATGAAATGTTAGACACAATGAAGAAGCATGGATCATTCAAAGGAATGAAGCAAGCAAAGTATAATACTCAAAGCAAAGAGAACAAGGTAAAAATTGAAGATGCAATTGTTTTCTCTTTACACAAATTCAGATACACGCCACTTGAAGTTATCACGTTCTTACCTATAGAGTTATACAACAACATAGATGCAAGATGGAAATATACTATGAATGCAGAAAAAAAAATGAGAGAAAGATCTCTTCTGCTAACTGTACCAAATCTATCTGTTGAAGAAATTGAGGAGACCTTGAAGAAAAACTCTAAACAATTCCTTGTTAAGGATAGATCATTAAGGATTCTGACAAGAGACTTGGAGAGATTACAGTTGGAAACCGATGCAAAATGGAGAGAGATATTCGACATTGAAGTGCCTAAATCCCAAGTTGAACAAGAAAAAGAGAACATAATCGATGAAGTTGCCAAAGATGACCAAGGTAAGAATAATCCTATTGATTTGACAATTGATACTGATGAAATTGTTATTGAGGATATTATAGGCAAAGATCCCGGAGATGATACATCACAAGATGAGAATGTTAAGGCGATCGAGAACATCAATACAAAGCAAATGCACACCAAAGATAGAGCTACTACTCTACAGCCTGTATTAGAACAAGTATTAGATTATCACACGCCTCGAGGTGATAATGATCCAGTTGCTATGGATACAAATAATGTAGCAACCGACCAACAAAAGGGAACAAAGAAGGAAAGGAAATAGAGAAAGAAAAGGTAAAGGAAGTTGAGAAAGACAAGAACACCGAGAAGGATATGGTTACCGAGAAAGCAACAACACTGAACACCGAATCGGTTCCCCCAACCAAGTCCATTGCACAACAACAAGAACCAGACAAAGATAAACCAAAGGAACAAAATGAACAGAAAGAAGTTGTGAAGCATATAAATGAGCAGAAATAGGACACACTAGGAGATACGAAAGCAGAAGGGAGACATGAAATGAAGAAGAAATAAAAGAAGTCAAAGAAGAGAAAACATGTAGATTTGAGTCAACCGATCATCATACCAGATGTCGACCTATCTACTATGGACTATGATGAAATGATTGAGTATGCCGAGGTAGTGAGACTTAAAGCAATGCAAAAGAAGACACTATAAAAGAGGAAGAAGACTGACGTATTGGAAATCGTCAAGGATGTCTTACAAGACATTGTACCAAATGCCACCATTAATGAGACAAAAGACATCATTCGTCAGGTAGGACTATTGGAGCAAGTCCGAAATCCCAATCAAGACACTATTGACTACATGATGAAGATTCATTCAAGGAAGATGGAACTAAAAATGTTTGAGTCCATTCTAGACACCATTGCAGAAGACAAGGTAACCCTTTCTGGGGCTACTATCGAGATTGAGACTAAATTGTCTCATATACTTTCAATATTTTAGAAAGTTTGTTCTATTTCAAACTTTACTAAGGACATAAAGTAGAAAGATGAGTCTGTTGAGTCTGTGCTGGCTGAGCAGCTAAAACATGTAACCACCGAGCCTGGTTCCTTACAAGTACTACTCAAGGTTGAAACACCTGATGGGGATGCAACAAGAACTACGACAAGAAGAGAATAAGAGAAGGATGGAACTTCTAGAGCTGCAAGCATTTTTGATTCCCCACATGGAATCTATGAAAACACATGTGAAGACGGCCAAGGATTTGGTCAACACCCCCGATGGTAGTTCACTTGACACCATCATTGGATTAGCTGCTGAGGTTGCTACTCAGATTGTTGTACTTCAAATTCTCAAAGATGCATGGGAGTCATCTTTAGCAGATATCCAGAGGAAGTACACACATGTTTTTACTAAGGTACAAGTTTACCCCACCGAGCCCTAAGCAATTTTGATTTTGGCATATTTGTCAAAAAAGGGGGATAATACAGTTAAGTACAGTTAAGGGGATAGTATAGTAAAAGAGGGATAATACACGGATAATATAGTATGTATTGATATAGTACAAAAGGGAGATATAAGCATGTGTATAGGGGGAGTTACACATTATTCTAATGTACAAAAGGTGTACAAGTTTTGATGACTTTGAAGTTTTTGTCAAAATGCCAACTAATGCCAAAGGGGGAGATTGATACTCCTATGAGTTAGTATGTTGTCATTAGTTTTGTCAAAGTCACAACAATCAAGAAAGATAATTGATAAAGAGAAAAAATACACTAAGAGAGAGAGTCGGTAAAGTAGAGTATCAATGACACCGAGCACTGAATAGTAGCATGTTACTGAGTTAAGCAGACAACTGACACTGAGCGGAGTTAGTCACCGAGACACAGAACAAAGTTAGTCACCGAGACACAAAGCAGAGTTAGACACCGAGCGGAGTTAGTCACCGAGCAAACGGTTATGTCACCGAGCAAGATCAAAGCTCATTACCAAGCACACCAGAGCCGACATAACAATTCAAATTTGAATACACTGAACTTGGACGCTGAGCGGGAACACTTTCACAGTATTCAAGACAGAAGTTAGGTTGAACATTGGGATTACACCAATATGATTGCACATGACCACGAGGCAATTCAACCAATGATATTCAAGAACATTAAATGCGTTGGGAATGAGACCAACAATGCACCGCCTCACCTCCACCGTAGAAGGAGAAGGACCAAATTAGGTTAACTGCCTTAAGATCACATAAAATGAACAAAAAAAAAAAGGATGAAGAGAGAGAGAGAGTCGAAGAGGGAAAATATTCCAGAGAGAGAGAGAGAAGCAGTTACAACGACAGAGTTAAAGACAAAATGAAGAAGATATAAGGTGCAAAACAGTTGAATCACTGAGGGCAAAAAGAGGTAATGCACTTGTAGAGCATAAAGAGTCTGGACAACATTAAGGTTGATGCATACTTGCAGACATTTTGTAATAGTTAGGAGTTTAGAAATCCCATCCAGTGGGTAGGCCCTAACATGTCTTATTTTGCAAATCCTCTAACCGGGTACATCTCTTAGATGAGAGATTGTAAAATCTTTTAATCAGGTAGACTGAATAAGTCTTTTTGTACTCTTAACCAAGTATAGTACTCCTAACAGGGTAAGCTATCAGAAGTAGCTAAATTTGTAGCTCTAACCGAGCAACCTTTATTCTGCAGAAGTGAAGGATTGTGGGTACCATCCCCACCGCAGTTTTTTCCTCTAACAAAGGATTTGTGCGTGACCAAAAATCATGGTGTTATGTGTCATGGTTTATTGATTTACTTCATATGCTTTTCAATATTTTATGCAATGTACTAAACTAGGTAAATGGTCAGCATTGTATGGTAAAAGTTTTATGAGTACTGATTCACCCCTCCCCTCTCAGCACTTACCTTAAAATAAGATTAATCCAACAACTTGACGGTGCATGAAGATCAGCTAGTGATGTAGAATGCCAAGCTAGGGTCTTATCCATTAGGCAAGAAATTTGACAGAGATTGTGGACTATGAAATCTCATTTTTGTTGTCTTGAATGTATGAACCGCAACTAATATCATATGCCTTCTTTTAAAAATGAGGTGGAGGACAATTTTGACCATGATGATGAATTAAAGATGATTCTGTACAAGAGGCTCATACATGGTGAGATCATGTAACCGTGTTGCTGCATACCCAATTTTGAAAAATATAGACCCCTAAGTCAGATAGTGTGTTCAATTGTTTCAAAAGGTGCAATTGGAGGTGCTATCCCCATTTGCAGAAATAGGGGGTAACACTATTGGTATCTTTAAACTAGCAATGTGATATACATAGTATATAGGAATATAATTTGTGACCCTTATTACCTGTTATTGCTTATGGATTTCTAGATCATCTTCTTTGTGATTGGCTCTAAAGCATCGAATAAGTCTTCGTAGTGCTATAAGCCTATTAAATTATCATGCACATAATGCAGTTGGTTTATTATCAGTGTCATTGTATTGATCTTTACTGCAATAATTATCATCTACTATAAATTGGTGTGCCTTGTGGCAAACATGTTTGTGAGTAAAATGCATATTGCATAGATGAATATTCTGATATTAATATTCTTATAGACTTGCCAAGATTTTTCTTTGTTTAACTTGAGCTTATTTAATCCTTTTACTATAATTTGCAGTCTGCTGTTCAAGGAGTAGATGAATGCAATTATTTGAAGAAACAGAAAAGAGAGCTTGCAAATGAGCATAAATCTCTTTCTTTCTCACAGAAAGAGAAAAGAAAAAGGAACCTTGGCCAGGCGAGTCGAGGAAAGAACTATGTAGAAGAAGAGAAGAGGCTTTTGAGAGATCAGGGGGTCTATTCTGGTTTTGATAAATAGAGTACATTTTGTACAGCAGCAGAGACAATCAGTTGCATTACCTACCACTGAATTCCACGAGTGTTATGAGTTACTTGTATCAATACTCAACTTCCAAAAGATGTTGGGTTTGATCCCTAGATGCCCTTCAATAAGACACAAGTTGTTTTATTTTTCTAGAGTGTACGTTAAGCGAGAGAAACATTTCTTTGTACTGAACTAACTGCTGTAGGGGGACACTAGTTTTACTTTTGGCCTTTGCATATCTTATTTCTATACCAGGATCTTACTAATTTTGAACTATTTCATTTATGCAAGGCATTTGGGATTATACCTGTATTGTACATTCATTAGTCTGGAAACATCATAATTTTTTGCTAACGCAACAATTTGGTGCTACCTGCTCCTGTAATATTCTAATTTATAAGGTCTAGCTGAGATATGATACAGTCGTGTAACTATGATTAACTAAATACAATGTTCACTAAATCAATGGTGGTTTAAGGAACTTGATTGGCACATTAATGGTGGAAGTTTTTGGATGCATAATCAAATGTTATAGATGGCAAAAATTACCAAAAGCTGAAATGAAAAAACAGTTTGAAATAGTTTTCATTAGCAATAGTTACGGGCTTCTAGATCTTATGTGGAATTCAAGCTAAAATAATTGAAGATAAAGAATAAACAGAACAGCAAATTATTTGATTGATTTATTCATTAATAGATTACAAATTTATAACTTCCGAAGACTCAAAGACCTTTCTATAAAACAGCTAATTCATTTGATAAAACACTAAAACAATTGACAGCAAACTGGAAACTATTGAGAACTAAGTAAGAGTTATTGACAGCTAATTAGAGATGCTCAATAACAAACTGGATACCTAATGGCAGCTATTTATGTTGGAGCATATATTTCAACACCACCTCTTAATACCACAACGTTAAATTGACTAATAACATTAAACAAAACAATAGGAAATAGATTATGCAGAAGCTTTTCTTTACAAAACAATTCTGGGACCAATAAGATATCTTCAAGCCATTCCCAACTATAGTTGCCTAGCTATAGTCCAAGTTCCAACATCATTGGACACCATTTGCATAGGAAATGCCTTATCACCCTCGTAAAAGTATAATGCCGAACTTCCAGATTTCGGATCCCCTTCTGAACTATTGGACAACAATCCTTACATATTTATCTCATAACCCCAATGAGGTATAATTTCTTTGATCCACAAACACCTTGGACTATTGAGAATCTAACTATATTCCGTTGCATCATTCATTATCTTCAAAGTGTTGGCCTCTTCAAAATAGGATAAGTGTCTCATCTTCAATGAAGTCATCATCACCATCAATATCTGGTGGTTTTTCCACAGGCCTCATCACATAGTGATTTTGGTCACACAAGGCTCATAGAGATTGCAATTTCTGAGCGGATCAAGCACCTTGTCTCTACTTGCTTTTCTCACTATCAGGTCGGATAAGCTTCAAGAGTAGTTTCCAACTTTTGTCATCTCAAATCTCTTCTTCCTCAATATAGACCACAGCCAGCATGTTGGAATTTTCTTCATTCGACAATGAGATAACTTCCTGTTTCTACCACCACCATGATATAAACAACAGGGGAACTAAGCCACTGCATAAGTTTTGTCCACTGCAGACAGTGAAGGAAGAAGATTTTTCTTCTCAGCAGCAACTAACACCCTTTGTCATTTGGCTACAATTCAGCACATAACATAACATATACAGCACTTAAAAGTTGTTCAAATAGAAAACAGAAACAGAGGAGCACAATGGCTCTGATAGCAAATTGAATAGAAAAGAATAAACTGAACAAAAATTATTTGATTGATTTATTCATCAATAGATCACAAATTTATAATTGCTGAAGACTCAAAGATCTTCCTATAAAACAGCTAATTCATTTCACAACGCACTAAAAGAATTGACAACAAACTGGAAATTAGTGACAAGTAACAAGCTAATTGGAGATGTTCAACAACAAACTGGACACCTAATGGCAGCTGTTTATGTTGGAGCATATATTCCAACAAAAATAAATCTTTGAAGGTTGATATCTAAGGTACACCTCTATTCTCATGATGTGCTCTTCCAGTTAAATGCCTTTATACTGTCGGGGGATTGATCTTTCTATCATGTCTGTAAGTTCTAATCATTTTGGTATTATATTTCGAGTGTCTTAAATCCATGCCTGATTGTAATAGCACAACTGTTTAGAAATAAATTATTATTACCTTTTAACATTGATAGGCTTCCCTTACAGTTCCAATTTTCACTGTTGCTTTTATTTATATAAACAAAACATCCATCATATCACATTTTTTTAGCAGGAAGGAAATGTATGATTACAGGTGCATTAAGTTTGGGCAAATCTCAACAATGTATGTAGGGCTCTTTTCTCCATGTTCATCAATATCTATTGACAACATTGCAGAACCTCAACAGAGGTCCAAGAGACGAATATGCATTAATAGAGTTCATGAATTCAGAAAGGAAAAAGTCTCAGTTCTAAAAATTCAGTTTCGTAAGTTGCTGCAGTTGTAATTGAAAATTTTATTTTGTAAGTTACGAAAGTTGACTGCTTTTCTTCTCATTTGAAAATTAATGTATAAGCCACCAGCCATGTCTAACATTTTTGTATTTTCCAATTAATTTAATTAATACACATTTTGAGCCACCCACTACTAAAGAAAAATGAAAAAAGTGAAGTTTCCATTATTAATTTGGAAAGCTACCTTCCATTAATAAAAAGATGTTATCTACCGTGGCAAACGATGATTTCAAAACATATAATTCTCTCGATTTCCTTAATGTGTAGGCTACATTACTTTATCCCTTGGTTTGTTGTTTGTTGCAAATTTTCTTTCTAAAATGACATTTTGATGCAGACGAAGGAACTTAATTTGGCTTGTCAAATCAAATGGTAAGGGCTACTTCCATAACAACATGAACTTGACTCTCGGGGCTTCCCTCTAGACCCTTGTCTTGAGACTCACTTTGAGACATTTGAACCTACAATACTTGATCTTTTCAGTGACATTGGACAGGCCTTATAATGTGGCATAATGGCCAATGAACAACTTCCAATTAAGACTTCAACCGTGCATCAATACTTAGGTTTCACATCTATTGTCTTATTGAGACTTTGGAATGACAACTTAAAGGGAACAAGGCCAAACAAAGACCGAATGGATTCAACCCCAACCAATTACTTGAGGAACCCTTACACCTTGTATTCAAGTGATCTCATGAAGTGTTTGGTGATGACAAACAATAGGGATGCAATTCTGACTAATCACTGACTAGTTATGACTGTCGCATACAGTCCTTCGAGGACAGTCACTATATTTTGACATATGATCATCACAAAGACTTAACCAATCACTGAAACAGGTCTGTTCTTCCAAGATCCCTTTCAATATGTGACATGAACTTCCCACACCTTTGATCTTGGGTTTATGCAATTTTCCCTTCACTGCACTGGCATTGTCCAAACTGTGTTCTTAAGGACAGTCACTACAAAATGTATTTCAAATACCCTATCAAGGTTACCCACGCATTGGAACATGTCTCTTAGACCTTCACAGACTCTCCAATTACCTTCACTTATCACAAGAGCCCCAACTTACTTTGTGGCATTCAAATAGGTTCTTCAATTCCTTTGACAGTATGATACATCAGGAATATCAGACCTGCCGTCCTTCAAATGCACATGCCTTTCCCCCCATTTTGGGAATTTTCCACTGGTGGAAGGCCGAGTTACATAATTTTTACTCTCACTAGTTACCCTAGGCAGGGTTTTTACCAGTCTTCAAGAAAAATGCAATATCTTTCAAAATGCCAGATGAAATTGGATGAAACCAAAAGCAAAGAGAGTAGATTCACATGGCAAACAAATCCAATAGGTTTTAGAACATTAATTAAACCATACAATCTGTACAACGTGCAAGAGCAGGACTGTTGTACGAAAATGCAAGGAAATTGCTCCAAAATAATTCAAATTCTTCATACAACGTTCACCAACCTCTGGGGTCATGTTTACAAGGCCTATTTATGTTATTACAATCAGTTCCTCACATCCAATCGATCCACAACTATCCTTTAACAACATTTGAAAAAAGTTGTCATTTCAACATTGACAACATTGACAATGTTGACAACATTTCTGTCTTTCCTCCTTCAGCTCCCAATACTTTGCAGAGACCATATACTATATATTTGAAAAAAATGTAGAATGTATCCAAATCAAAAGGCTCCTTCACGTTGTTTAGGATTGGTATAGGTATTTTTCCATCCCTAGGCATGCATTTTGGTATTGCATTCTTCTTCAACACATTCTTATGCAGATGATATTGCCTCTTTTCCTCGTCCAAGTCTATGTCAACACTCATTGCACCAAAAATGCCAAATGCTTGTACAAAACTAGCTCTATCAATTCTTACCACAGTAGCTTTGTCTTCCTTATAAAATTTGTAAGCGGGCAATAGTGTTTTTCTAGCACCCTCACTAGATCAACGTCCACGAACACATCAAGAACAATTAGTTTGGCCATGTTCAGAACCCATGGATGACACACTGGAATATACCTCATTTTGTTATTGAAGAAGAAAATGAAGAGTGATGTACGAGTAGAACCCAACGTATTTGGATTCTTGCAATGAGAACATGTATCCTACCATGCCTGATCATTGGCTAACTTTGCATTTGATGTCCTTGGCAGCCACTGAACCCATTCTTATGAGAATTTGTCCTTCTTTTGCTTCCTTGCAGCTGCAGACTGGGTAGAGGTACTTGGTTCTTCTATTTATTCAAAATAACGAACTCTGTGAACCAGACATAAAATCTTCTTCGATGCAATTATTCTCTTTGCAACTGCAACGGTTTAATTCTCAAGACACTTTGCTTCTCACAAAAAAAAGATTAGCGATAGATACACAAATGATGGCTATGGATATTACTTTAAATGTTTCTCTCGAGTACCAACTCTCTGTCCATCAACTCACCATTAATGTTAACACTCATAATAATTTTGGTTAGCCGCAGAATGAAAACAGTCATGTTATCATGCCATAAAATCAGAAACCTTGAGTAGTTTTTTAAAAATCATTTGATTAATATTGCTAGAAAAACTAACAAATCGCTGTCGTGTCATCTTGTTATTTGGCCCTGACCCCTCTTGTCACTTTTCAACTCCAATCAACTGGCTCTGTGGCATCAAGTTTAGCTTTATGACTCTAAAATGTGACTTGCGACCTTGCGCCAAACCGTAGCAGTTACCTCCACATAGTCACAACCTTAAAAGGAAACCACATCATAACCGTGCGACCTTGCGCCATTAGCTATCTCTAACCTTTTCACATTGTTGCGGCCTTCAAATGTTTAAGCCAAAAATCTTGCGACCATGCACCCACCGTCAATCATGATACTATATCTATGTTTCAGCATCTCGCAACACCGTAGGATGATAAAAAAATCTCCTTCAAACCTTGCGATACTAATCCAAAGTATTTTCTTTAAATCCTCTTTAGACACGTGGCGACCTTTCGCACTATCGTAAAAATCTCCTTGGCTGTTAAAAATGACTTTTGACCCTACGATCTGTAATAAACATTAGTCAGTCTTAAAGTTTAGGATACGTGGCATCTTTTTGCATGTTCGCACCTTGGTAACTTGATTGTTGAAAAATCTTGCGAACTTGCGACAAACACATTAACCGCCAACAATCATTATCACATGGTTGAAAATGCTTGATGCTGACCGCTTAATGTCTTGCGACCTTGCAAAATACATGACTAAACCGCTTGACTTAACTTCAACATATGGTCTCAACCCTAAAACTTAACCAGATAAATGACTCACGACCGTGCGGTAGTGTGATGTGTAAAATGTCTATTTTGCAAATATCTGCACACAACACTCAATATATCATTATATCCATTGCTGAATCAGGATATATAAAACTTTTATACTTCTGAAACAAACTGATTCAACATGAAAACATAATAATCAACTGTATTGATGTAATAGGTCTAACATCTAATCACATCCATAATGAACACATAACACAAAGATTTAGTAACCCAGAAACCCTTGAAAGGTAAAACTGGGGTGGGGATGAAACCCACAAGTCTTCACTACTGCAGTAACAAAGTGTGCCTATTAGTGTAGTGCCCACCCTTTAGTAGCTTTTACTTTATTTTGTTAAACTCTTTTTGGCCACTTGCACGTGTGCGTCGACTACTCTAGTTTCTATTTCAGTTGATATTGTATGACTTTTCACTATATTTCTGTTAGTAAGAACTATGGATTTTGTGTGATTTGATATTATTACAGTTAGACTTATGATCAATTTTATCATGTTTACCTCATGTTATGGTTACATTTATGGTTATAGATTACTAACAATACTGACACCCTATTTATATGCACACGAATCATATGTATGCTTTTACTTTGTGTATAATGCAATTTTAAGGTATGAGACGAGGTCGTAGTTACTTGCGTGCGAGACCCACACGACCTACCGTTCTCAACCATTGCTTGTTACATATTATATGTATGCACATGTTCGTCTTTGTGATGACATGATTGCATGTACCAGGCATCGTCTTCCCTGAATTGGCAGGAGTGAGCGTGCCCTATCACAACGTCTAAGTGGTAAGAGGGGGGAGATAATGAACAGGTCCCAAACCCTAACTTAAACCTTTTATTGTCCTAATTAGTGGACAAGATTCTGTGTCTTCACCCTTCAAAACCGTCAAGTGACGTGAATTCAGGAACCTTTCCTAGGGTCTAAGTTTTGGTTATTTTGGTTATGTCGGGTTTTTAGGTTGTATGCTTGGTTTAAGGTTATTCATGTTAGAATAGAAATTGGATTGCATGTTATTAATGTTATATTTATTTAAATCATGTAATTATTAAATAATTAATCAAGGGGGTATTTGATCAATAAAAATTAATTGGTATACCTTTGTTGTATTAATTGATTTAAGTGAATTCATAACTTTTATTAAAAATGTGTAATAAACTTGTAAAGTTCAAAAATGAATTTAAGTAGTCTTTTGGAGGATAAAGATGAATTATTTTTATAAATCAAATATTTTGACCCCAAAGTCAATTTGAGTTACTTTTAACCTTAGGGGTAAGTTTAGAAACCCTAGGTTAGTAGTGTTTTTTTTTTTTTAGTTTTCTATTTTAGGAAATTTTTGAGCTCTTCTCAAGAACACATAAGTGAAGGGATTTGAGCTCTGAATCTTGCTAATGAGGAGTTTCTGAAGTTTGAAGAACAATCTGGAAAGCTTGTTTGTGTACTGCTGGATCAGTGGTTTCATAATTGTCAGGATTTTGAAGTAGGATCCTAAATCTGAATTTGTAGCTGTATGTTTTATTATAAATATTTTGTTAGGAAGGTTGCAATTTTGCATTTAGATTAGTTTTGGTAGATGGGTTTTGTTTGAAACTTATTCTGTATATCCTAAGAGGGATTAGGAACAATCCTGTGGATTCAGATTGATAGTAAACGGTCTAGTTAATCAAAATCTGTGATTTTTTGTAAATTTAGGAATTATCATTAGAAAATTGGTTTTGTGTTCTTGAGGAATTCCCCAAAGTTAATTTTATGCACAATGAGTTAGAAATTTTAACCCATTTGATTAGTAGACGAAGGATTTTTATATATGTATATTTTTCCCCTTTTTAACCTTATAGTTTTTGTTGTAAGTTTAAATTTTTAATCTTTTTTATACTACTGATTTTTATTTCATAACTATGTGTTCTATATTTTCATTTTTAAAAGTAAAAAAAAAGGGTTATCTAAGATTATATATGTATTGTTTTATATTAAAATAAGTTTATTCTATAAAACAAAAAAATAAAATAAAATAATATTATAAGTGGGGCGGGGGTTCCAAACCCCACACCGACAGCTAGCTGTCGTGGCATCTACTATTGCGAACAGTAGCTAGGTTGTCGGCGGTAGCCAAGACTGCCTGCTGCGGCAGAGCTGCCCACGACAGCTAAGCTGCCTACAACAGTCTTAGGGGGCTCCGCCTCCCTTGGGAAATGGGGAGTGGGGTACACCCCCCATTTCATTCTTTTTTATTTATTTATTAAATATTAAATTAAATAATATAAATTTTAATGTTATTATTTATTGATGTTATTATTAATAATAATAATGTTTTTTAATTTATTAAATGAACAAGTTAATTATTATTTAATTAATATTAATTAGTAGTAAAGAATGTGAATTATTATATTTGTATTTTATAATTCAACTTAGTGGTTAATATTAATTGGTATTTTCTTTTACTATCACGTTAATTATTAATTAAAATGAATTATTAAATTGGCGATTAATGTTTATTTTCCTTATTGCTTATTATCGTGTTTTTCCCTACTTAAAATGTATTATTCTTTTGGGCTTTTTGGGAAACTACATTGGCTCCTAGGGAAATGTACCAGAGGCTAGGGGTGTGTATTATGTCATTAAGCTTCTGTTTTGTTTTGTGATTAGTATCTATTCGATTATATTTCCCAACTGTTTGCCTTAAGCTTGTATGTATATGAACTTACAAGTGTGGGTGTTTACTTGGTGTTTGGTTCGTGAACCAAAGTGTGTTCCTGTTGGCCTAATGTGGAACTAAATTATGACTGTGGTACCTGTATGGTACTTTTGAGATTAATGATCACTATGAGCTTAGGGTAGGTAATATAGTGTCTAAGGGGGAGTGACTTGCAATGAGGGTCGGGACCCTAAGAGGTTACCAGTGTAACTCATTGTAAGTTACTTAATAAGTGATAACCTAATACACTACGAGGTTTAAAATGAATTAATAAGACATCTGTATTCCTTGCCCATGCCTTGAGTTCTTTTATAGACTAAGATGGGAGTGGGAGAAGGTGCTTGATTTGATCTTGCATAGTTAGTACCCTTGTTTATACGAGAGGTTACTAATATCGCATAGAGTCACTAGGGGGCTGGGGGTCTAGCAAGACTGCCTGGGTCACCTTAGAGTTTACTCATGTGATGATACTTCCCCATATTCATTTCATATTTCCTATGTGAGTCGGTTGCCTCTGGGTTTATAGGTCTTTACCTGTTTAGTTGGAAATGTACCTTGTGATAGAGAGCTTTCTAGATCCCTTGCTTGTCCTACTTTATGACTAGTTTGTAAATCGATTGAGATCTATTGTTATCTCCTCAGCATGGTGGGAGTGGACCATTTAAGTACCACAAGGACGGGTAGTAGTGATCCTCTTTACCATTGGAGACCTCGACGTCCTTATACCATCGTTGGTGATTTTGTAGCAGTTACACTTCCTTGCAACATCTTAGGAGGCATGCTCTTATCTTTCTTAAAGTTGTTTATCATATCATGTATATGTATTTCAGTTATGTTATTTATGAATTTATCTATTGTAACTCATGTTTAATTATAATTACATACCCTGTGACTTGTGTAGTGGATGTCATTTCTTGGATATACCTTACGGTATTAAATGTAATCGTATCATTATTTATGAGATGTTGCACCTATTAATCATGTTGTACTTTGGCATATTTATATTTAACCTTTAATTAATTTATGAGTAATTCTTACATTATGGTACCCTTGAGAATTGTATCCTTGTTGAGTTTACTTCTATGATCATATTTTGTGTTTCAGTGTTATTGCTTCCGCTTAATTATTCATCTTGAATGTAAACTTTAAAAAAAATATATTCTGTAAACCTAGTTACTTGTTATAGGTTATTTCTCTTGGGTTCCCTAGCGGGGCATTACGTTTGGTATCAGAGCCCATGTGTCTTTACATTGGGATCTTTGGTACTTGCTTACACCCACTAGTTTTTTAGTAGTTGAAAACTTGAAACAAACATAAACATATAACACTCTTGTATTCCAGACTACTATTTTATGACCATATACTATGACTTTACTTTATGACTTATTTTTGTGTTAACATTTCTCCTTGATGTTGATATAGGAAAATGGTTACCAAAGCTATATATGCTATTGGGGGCCGAAGTGAAGGCCGCAGTAGGGGCGCGAAAGGGGTAGGATCCCTAGCGCATCTGCGGGTGCTAGGATTGATAGTGTGCATGAGGAGAATAGGGAGGAGCGTAGTGATGAATGAGAGGTTGAGACAGAGTCTCAAAATATGCAGTTACTTTAGGCTATTTTGGATTGCCTTCCCAAGACGAATAGAGATCAGGGGGAAGAGCATCACCATGAGGAGGAGACTAGATAGAGATCTAGGAGCCCGAGTAGGAAGGGCATTTCGGGTGATTAGGCGGCCGCTAAGGTCAAGAAGATGAGAGACCTTCTAAGATCATGACCACCTCCACTTAATGGTATTGGTACTAGATTTGAGGCAGAAACTTGGCTCATTGCATTGGATCGTTGTTTTTCTATGCAACAATTTGATACCAATGTCAAAGCGAGGTATGCTATCATACACCTTGAGGGGTTTGCAGCCACTTGGTGGAAGATTGAGGAGGATAAGTTGGGACTTAGCATGGATACCACAACTTGGGGGTTATTTCTCAAGAACTTCCGTGAGAAATTATTATCTGACTAGTGGCACCAGCAACGCGCAGATGAATTCCATAATATGCGGTAGTTAGCCCTTACAGTTCAAGAGTATGAGCATCATTTCTTTGAGCTGAAGCCTTATGTAGGGTTTACTGACAAGTCTCCATTGATGATTCAACATTTCATTAGGGGTATTAATAACCGTATCTTTGGGGGAGTCAAGGTTTTCAAACCTAAGACCCTCAAGGAGGCAGTCAACAAAGCTACTCTAGTTGAGGCAAATAAGATTTCTGGTCATGGTGGCCAGATGGGTGTTCCCATTAGGGGATCTTATTCTTCAGGGTTTCGAGGTAATGAGTCCCAAGGGGGTGGGAAATTCAAGAAACCCTTCTCTTAGTCTAGGGGTAACCAGGATCAGCAACAGAAGGGTTCATATCCTCCAGTGCAGAGCGATATTTCTCAGTCAAAGAACTTTCAAAACTTTCAGCGTAACAAGCGCAATCAGCCCATTCAACTATCATAGAGATCCCATTCAGTGGCTAGCAGAGGCAGCTACCAATATTCTAGTGCACCCTCCTCTGGGAGAGGTTATGGTAGAGGTGGTGGTTGCTTCTCTTGTGGGTAGTTTAGGCATATTGCAGTGAATTATCCCCAGCGTGCACCACAATTTTTAGGACAGAAGGCCGCAACTTCAGAGCCTATAGTAGGAGATGTTGGTAGATCTCAAAAGGTCTGTATAGTTGTAGATCAGTGCTAGGTAGAGCACCAAGGTACAGTGGTAGAAACTTTGGGTGCTAATCGAGGTATTTCTCTTTCTATCTTGTTTGATTCAGGAGCTACAAATTCTTTTATATCTCCTTTTGTAGTAGAGCGATGTGGGCTTGTCGTAGTAAACCAGGATATAATTTGGCAAGTAGAGTTATCCTTGGGGGAAAGGGTACCAATAGATTCTCTAGTTCTTAATTGTGAGTTGAACTTGGGTAAGTTCACCACCTTGGTGGACCTTCGTGTGATTCTCTTGGGATCATATGATGTTGTCCTTGGGATGGATTGGTTAGGATCTCATGGAGCCAGCATTGATTGTAGACAAAAGACCATTAGATGCAATCATGATGTTGGAAAGGACATGGAGATTTTGGGTGTTCAATGTCCTATTTCCTTTCGTATGATTTATGCCATGCAACTCAAGCAAAGCATGCAAAAGGGATGTCAGGATTTTGCTATATCTAAGAATGAGCTAGATGAAGTTGAGACAGAGGAAAAGACTATTGATCATCCTATTCTTCAAGAATTCATAGATATCTTTCCAAGTGATATTTTGGGTCTGCCACCAAAGCATGACATAGATTTGCGTATTAACCTCATTCCAGGAGAAGAGCCTATTTCTAGAGTTCCTTAGCGGATGACCACTCAGGAGTTGAGTGAGTTGCAACTCTAGATAGAAGATCTTTTGGCAAAGGGTTTTATTTGACCAAGTGTTCCCTATGGGGAGAACCTATACTCTTTGTCAAGAAGAAGGATGAATCTTTACGCTTGTGCATCGACTATAGATAGTTGAATAAGGTAATGATCAAGAATAGGTATCCTTTACCAAGGATTGATGACCTATTTGATCATATTAAGGGAGCCAAGGTGTTCTCTAAGATAGATCTCAAGTCAAGATATCATCAGTTGCGTATCCAGGATGCAGATATTCACAAGACTGCATTCCACACTTGCTATAGACATTATGAGTTCAGAGTAGTCCCTTTTGGCTTGACGAATGCTCCATCAGTCTTTGTGTGCTTGATGAATGGAGTATTTCATTCTTATCTCAATCGCTTTGTTCTCATCTTCTTGGATGACATATTGATATATTCTAAATCCCCAGAAGAGAATGAGAAACATATGTGATAGGTTTTGTAGTGCCTTTGGGATAATCAGTTGTATGCCAATGCGGCAAAATGTGAATTCTTTTACTCAAAAGTTTAGTACCTGGGTCATGTCATTCAGGTGAGGGTATCTCAGTGGATTCCTCAAAGATTCAGGCAATGGTGGATTGGCCAGCACCCACTAATGTGTCTGAAGTTCATAGTTTCATGGGATTGGGTGGATATTATCGTCGATTTGTTCAGAACTTCTCTAGAGTTTCTCATCCTATCACTTCTCTTTAGAGGAAAGGGAAGAAGTTCATTTGGACAGAGAAGTGCGAAGAGGCCTTCCAAAACCTCAAGGAGCATTTGACTAGTGCACCTATTCTAGCAGTACCCGATCCATTGGGTGAATTCATGGTGTGTACTGATGCTTCTTTGGAAGGCATAGGGGTAGTCCTTATGCAAGAAGGACATGTGATTACTTATGAATCTCACAAACTCAAGGATCACAAGCTGAACTATCCTACACATGATCTTGAGTTAGCAACAGTATTTCATGCATTGGTTTGATGGAGACATTTCTTTTAGGACATTAGTTTGATCTTCATAGTGATGACCGCAGCCTACAATATATCTTTACCTAGCCTAATCTGATTGCTACAAAGAGACGATGGATGGAATTCCTCTGTGAGTATGACTTTGAAGTCAAGTATATCTAGGGTAAGGAGAATGTGGTAGCTGATGCCTTGAGTTGAAGGAGGCATGAGATATCGGCTTTGACTCTTGGTGTAGATTTGCAGAGTCGTATACTCTAGGCACTTCCTACAGATACTTGGTATCAAGAAGTTGGAGAGATTGAATCAGGGAGACCTTTAGAGGGAAAATTTTCAGGTTATGTTCTAGAGACAGATGATATTTTGCATCACACGATCTGGATATATGTACCTCCATTAGATGATCTTCGTACGTTGATTCTATCTGAGGCTCATCGTGCACCTTACTTGGCACATCTAGGTGTCAAGAAGATGCATGCAGATCTTAGACATATTTATTATTGGACTGGTATGAAATGGGACATTTATGATTATGTGGAAAGATACCTAGAGTGTTAGAGGGTTAAGGCAAACCACCAACATCCAGCAGGGCATTTACAACCTAATCTCGTTCCATCATGGAAATGGGATATCATATCGATGGATTTCATTGTAGGTTTGGCTGTGACTCCTCACAGACATGATGCTATCATGGTCACTGTTGACCTATTGACCAAGGAGGCATACTTCTCTCCTATGAGGGCATCCTACAAAGCAACTTTAGTGGCTAAAGTCTTTATGCAGGACATTGTGAGACTACATGGTATTCCCGACAAGATTATATCAGATAGGGATCCGGTATTCACTTCTGCATTTTGGACTTCTTTACAACACGATCTAGGAGCTCAGCTGAATTTCAATTCAACATATCATCCTAAGACCGATGGTCAGACAAAGAGGGTCAATAAGGTATTAGAGGATATGTTGAGAATGTATGTCATGGATAGACAAACTCATTGGGAGGACTATCTATACCTGGTTGAGTTTGCTTATAACAACGCTTATCATAGCTCCATTGGGATGTCACCTTTTTAGGCCTTGTATGGTCATCCTTGTTGTACACCTTTGAGTTGGGATAGGCTAGAGGACCGTATACTGCTAGGTCCTAAGATGCTTTGATATATGGAGCTGAAAGTAGAGCGTATTCAAGAGTATTTGGTCACTGCCCAAGATAGACAAAAGAAGTATGCGGATGCTCATAGGGTGGATAGACAGTTTGCAGTTGGTAATAGGGTATTCTTGAGAGTGTGACCACAGAAGAGTCTAATCCATTATGGAAAGGGTTCAAAGCTGGCACCTATTTTTGTAGGCCCTTTTGAGATTCTTGAGAGGATATGACCAGTTTCTTACCATCTTGCATTGTCGCCCAACTTAGCTCGCATTCATGATGTTTTCCATGTTTCAGTTCTTAGATAGTATATTCCATATGTGACACATGTTCTTGATTGGAACACCTTATAGGTAGAGGATGGGAAGCTGCCTTTGGAGCCCATTCAAATTCTAAAGCAGCGGGATTTGACCCTCAGGGATCACACCATTGAGCAGGTAAGGGTCCAATGGGAGCCTTCTGATGAGTCGTCAGCGACTTGGGAGGATGAAGAGAGATTACGAGATCTATATCCCTATTTATTTGTAGGTTTCTAGGAGTAAGCCTAAGCTAAGGGGGGGTGAATGTAGTGCCCACCCTTTAGTAGCTTTTAGTTTATTTTGTTAAACTCTTTTTGACCACTTACACGTGTGCATCGACTACTCTAGTTTCTATTTTAGTTGATATTGTATGACTTTTCACTATATTTCAGTTAGTAAGAACTATAGATTTTGTGGGATTTGATATTATTACAGTTGGACTTATGATCATTTTTATCATCTTTACCTCATGTTATGATTATATTTATGGTTATAGATTACTGACAATATTGACACCCTATTTATATGTACATGGATCATATGTATGCTTTTACTTTGTGTATAATGCAATTTTATGGTATGAGATAGGGTCGTAGTTACTTGCGTGCGAGACCCACATGAACTACCATTCTCAACCATTGCTTGGTACATATTATATGTATGCACATGTTCGTCTTTGTGATGACAAGATTGCAGGTACCGGGCATCGTCTTCCCTGAATTGGCAGGAGTGAGTGTGCCCTATCACAACGTCTGAGTGGTAAGAGGGGGGAGATAATGAATAGGTCCAAAACACTAACTTAAACCTTTTATTGTCCTAATTAGTGAAAAATATTCCGTGTCTTCACCCTTCAAAATCTGTCAAGTGACGTGAATTCGGGAACCTTTCCTTTGGTCTGAGTTTTGCTTATTTTGGTTATGTCGGGTTTTCAGGTTGTATGCTTGGTTTAAGGTTATTCGTGTTAGAATAGAAATTAGATTGCATGTTATTAATGTTATATTTATTTAAATCATGTAAATATTAAATAATTAATCAAGGGGTATTTGATCAATAAAATTTAATTCATATACCTTTGTTGTATTAATTGATTTAAGTGAATTCATAACTTTTATTAAAAATGTGTAATAAACTTGTAAAGTTCAAAAATGAATTTAAGTTGTCTTTTGGACGATAAAGATGAATTATTTTTGTAAATCAAATCTTTTGACCCCAAAGTCAATTTGAGTTACTTTTAACCTTAGGGGTAAGTTTAGAAACCCTAGGTTAGTAGGGTTTTTTTTTTTTTAAGGAGATTTTGAGCTTTTCTCAAGAACACAGAAGTGAAGGGATTTGAGCTCTGAATCTTGCTAAGGAGAAGTTTCTGAAGTTTGAAGAACAATTTGGAAAGCTTGTTTGTGTACTGCTGGATCAGTGGTTTCAGAATTGTCAGGGTTTTGAGGGAGGATCCTAAATCTGAATTTGTAAGTGTATGTTTTATTATAAATCTTTTGTTAGGAAAGTTGTAATTTTACATTTAGATTAGTTTTGGTAGATGGGGTTTGTTTGAAACTTATTATGTATATCTTAGGAGGGATTAGGAACAATCCTGTGGATTCAGATTGGAAGTAAACGGTCTAGTTAATCAAAATCTGTGAATTTTTGTAAATTTAGGAATTATCATTAGAAAATTGGTTTTGTGTTCTTGAGGAATTCCCCGAAGTTAATTTTATGCACAATGAGTTAGAAATTTTAACCCATTTGATTAGAAGACCAAGAATTTTTATATATGTATATTTTCCCCTTTTTAACCTTATAGTTTTTGTTGTAAGTTTAATTTTAAATTAATAAAATAATCTTTTTCATACTGCTTTTTTTATTTATTTCAGAACTGTGTGTTCTGTATTTTCATTTTTACAAGTAAAAAAAAAGGGTTATATTCAAGATTATATATGTATTGTTTTATATTAAAATAAGTTTATTTTATAAAACAAAAAAAAAAATAAAATAATATTATAAGTGGGGCGGGGTCCCAAACCCCACCCCGGAAGCTACGTTGCGGTTGGAAGCTACTACTGCGCACGACAACGGCTACCGACAACAACCTAGACTACCTGCTGCGACAGAGCTACCCGCGACAACTAAGCTGCCTATGACAGCCTTAGGGGCCCCCGCCTCCCTTGGGAAACGAGGAGTTGGGTACGCATCCCCATTTGATTCTTTATTATTTTTATTATTATTAAATAATAAATTAAATAGTATAAATTTCAATATTATTATTTATTGATGTTATTATTATTATTATTAATAATGGTTTTTAATTTATTAAATGAACAAGTTAATTATTATTTAATTAATATTAGTTATTTTTAATTAATATTAACAGTACTAAAGAATGTGAACTGTTATATTTGTATTTTATAATTCAACTTAGTGGTTAATATTAATTAGTATTTTCTTTTACTAGATCACGTTAATTATAAATTAATAGGAATTATCAAATTGGTGATTAATGTTTATTTTCCTTATTGCTTATTATTGTGTTTTTCCTGCTTAAGATGTATTATTCTTTTGGGCTTTTGGGGAAACTACGTTGGCTCCTAGGGAAATGTACCAGAGGCTTGGAGTGTGTATTATATCATTACGCTTCTATTTTGTTTTGTGATTAGTATCTATTCGATTATATTTCCCCAACTGTTTACCTTAAGCTCGTATGTATATGAACTTACAAGTGTGGGTGTTTACTTAGTGTTTGGTTCGTGAACCAATGTGTGTTCCTGTTGACCTTATGTGGAGCTAAATTTTGACTGTGGTACCTGTACAACACTTTTTAGATTAATGATCACTATGAGCTTAGGGTAGGTAATCTAGTGTCTAAGGGGGAGTGGCTTGCAATGAGGGTCGGGACCCTAAGAGGTTGCCAGGGTAACTCATTGTAAGTTACTTATTAAGTGATAACCTAATACACTATGAGGTTTAAAATAAATAAATAAGAGATCTGTATTCCTCGCCCATGCCTTGAGTGCTTTTATAAACTAGGATAGGAGTGGGAGAAGATGCTTGATTTGATCTTGTATATTTAGTACCCTTGTCTGTACGAGAGGTTACTAATACCGCATAGAGTCACTAGGGGGCCGGGGGTCCAGCGAGACTGTTTGGGTCACCTTAGAGTTAAATCATGTGATGACACTTCCCCATATTCATTTCAGATTTCCTATGTGAGTCGGTTACCTCTAGGTTTATAGGTCTTTACCTGTTTAGTTGGAAATGTACCTTGTGATAAAGAGCTTTCTAGATCCCTTTCTTTGTCCTACTTTATGACTGGTTTGTAAACCGATTGAGATCTGTTGTTATCTCCTCAGCACGGTGGGAGTGGACCATTTAGGTGCCATGAGGATGGGTGGTAGTGATCCTCTTTACCATTGGAGACCTCAACGTCCTTATACCATCGTTGGTGATTTTGTAGCAGTTGCACTTCCTTGCAACATCTTAGGAGGCATGCTCTTATCTTTCTTAAAGTTATTTATCATATCATGTATATGTATTTCAGTTATGTTATTTATGGATTTATGTATTGTAACTCATGTTTAATTATAATTACATACCTTGTGACTTGTGTAGTGGATGTCATTTCTTGGATATACCTTATGGTATTAAATGTAATCATATCATTATTTATGAGATGTTGCACCTATTAATCATGTTGTACTTTGACATATTTATTTTTGATCTTTAATTAATTTATGAGTAATTCTTACGTTATGGAACCCTTGAGAATTGTATCCTTGTTGAGTTTACTTCTATGATCATGTTTTCTGTTTCACTATAATTGCTTCTGCTAAATTAATCATCTTGAATGTAATTTTTTTAAAAAAAAATTCCTGTAAACTTAGTTACTTGTTATAGGTTATTTCTTGTGGGTTCCCTAGCGGGGCATTACAATTAGGGCTACAAATTTTGATCACTTATGATGATCTACCCTGTGAGGGATTTAATTTGTTAAGAGCTTATAGACTTATATAATCTACCCTGATTAAAGGATTTAAACTTACAACTAAGTAAGCACTATGTTAAGAGATTTACAAAGGCCTATTAGGACCATACTGTTAAGAGATTTACCCTGATTCACTTGCTAGAATGTATCCATACTTGATCCTTCAGTCTACACTTCAAAGGATGATAAAAATTCTCCTCTTTCCAACTCTTAACTGATCTCAAAATGATATATCTCTTTTCTATCCTTCACTTCTATGCTCGGTCACTCTGCCTGGTCTATGCTTCTGATATGTAAAACTCTGCTTCACATGCATACACACCCAATCTCTTCTCTTCAAATCCGCATCACTGATGAGGGTTTGAAGAATTTCATATATAGATAACTAATGAAGTATCCAGATCAAGATCAACGGTCTAGATTCACAACTTTTTCCACTTAAGAATCCCTAATTTTGATTGGTTGCATTGCTTGCATAGGGATTAATGATCTAAAAAATAATGCATAATTAATTTATTAAATATCTTCAACAATATTTAAATGATACATAGAAGTTGGACAAAATAATTTACCTAGGTGTTTGTGCCATTCTAAACACATATAACAAAATTGTCTCACTTGGCATATGTAAACTCTGAGGCTCAGTCAAAACTATCACTCAACACTGACTGTCTATGCAACTCGGAAATCAGTCTACTCGACAACTACTGAGTACTCAGTGGCCACTAAATTTCTTGGCAATAACTAATTCTCAGTCAACATAATATTTACACAATTCATTTACACTGCTCGGCCTTCGTGGGATGGCTCGGTTGCAGTGATGACCGACCAACCTGCCTAGATTATGACTAAGTGTGTGACACTAATAGACAACATAAATTTGAGATCAATAATATCCCCCTTTGACATTAGTGGAAAAAACAATTTATCATGACTCTTTAGTCCCTTAACAAAAATATAGTCCTCAAGTATACCAAAACACTAGAACTCCCCCTAAGATTATGATTCGGTCTTCATAAAGACTTCACTATATATACACCGTAATCTTAAGTAACATGAATCCAAAAATAACAAAACAATATGTTATACCTTTTTTCTCATATCATTCAATTATTTCCCTTGTCTGTTCTTTCCCCTTTATCTGCATCTATTTCATTTCCCCCTTATTTACATCTTATTGCATTTCCCCCTTATCTTTATCACTATTGTTTGCTAAGGTTGTAGGGGTCAGATCATACTTGTCCAAAAATGGTTTGTGAATTTGTAGGATCATCACCAATGCATTATCCCAACTGGATCTCACAGACTCCAAAACCTTTAACTTAATCTCTAGCTCGACAATTAGATCAATCTAACTCTCTGCAATATTAAGAGGCGGTTCTCTCTGTGCTAATTCTTTTGAAACTAACAACTCTCTCTCAATGACCTCCAAATGAGGTATCAACATAGTTTGAATAGAAATCAATTTATTCCTTATTTTACCATCATTAGGGACAAGCTCGACTAATCTCCCTTGGGCATGAGTCAACTTGGTAAAATGAATAGAGCTGGCATTTTCATCCATGCTCAGTGAATGTCCTGTTGACTTCAAGTCTGATTGTAGCTTCTCAATAAGATATTGATTCTCCTTTGTGAATAATTTGACATCACATATTTTTTTATACAAAGAAAGAACATGTTCAGGCTTAGAATTGTCACCCTAACTCAGGCATTAGGGCTACATGACAATTCCATCCTCATAATGGAAACTTCCTCTAGTTGTGGGTGAACTATGGATGAGGAAGAGTCTCCGGATTCTAGGCCGGTTCCTATTTGATTTGGGATATCACGTCCTGATTTGAAACTTGATGGGGAAAAGGGAAAAAGGATTAAAAATGAAAAGGAAAATGGGGTGATACACCAAGAATGTATTCAGAATTTTGATGGAAAGATAAAATAGTAACTCCACCTCATACATCAAAGGTTTAATACTTCAAATCTCTGTTCAACATATAGGCTGACAGATTTCACTACTAGGGTTAAAACCACAAATAGCTCAAACAGTCTCAAACATACATTTTCATACAAGGTTTTAAATAATTGATCACCCTAGGAAGGAATATAAATGCACTCACTTCTCTTGGATAACAATGAAAATAACACTTGGAAAGAAAGATGAAATAGGATCATAGAA